>OX461812.1:65957654-66557654 GCA_949802685.1 Dicyrtomina minuta
TTGAGACTGTCCGAGAGAGGACAGGTTGAAGCTTTAGGCAGGGAGACATTTTCACTTCATCACCACATTTCAAACATTTCAACCTAGTGTATACTTTTTATAGCGTGTAAATTATGAAATATCCTCATCTTCATCTTTTCAGGCCCTGAACGTAATGAAATACTTAAGATTAGTGAGAGATGGAGAGCCGAAGAAAAAGGAGATGTTTCTCAGCAGTCCTCATCCTCCGCTCAGCACTCGCCACTGCGGATGGATGCCAGAGTAAAACAGAGTCAAGAAGTCAAGAAGAGTGAACTGGATAACTGGATCTGGATACGGAACCATGATGGGACTGGTTAGTTGGCACTGCACTCGCACTGGTTAATGACGTATCTCTGTTCGTCTTCACACAGGAGCTATAGAGGAAAAGTACGGATCACAATTAAACTTTTGGCCTCCCTGCCACTGTAACTGTCACAAATAAGGTCTTGTTAACGCGGGAACCTCGCCAGATGCACTCCTCTCATTTTAGAAAAACGTTTTGAAATTTTTGCTGTCCTGTGCAGTTACGAGCTCCTAAAACTCCTAACCTTACAGGTTTTGCTCGATTTTGATAATTTCTTTTATGTTGAGAATGTAAGGTAATTTCGGGGATCTCCTAAAATTAAAATCTTTACTTTTTTCTGAAAAATCATGGCCTCAAAAACATGCATAAAATAAAAATCCATCGCATTCAAGAGTCCCTAGTAAGAATTACTTTACGGGATCCACACGCCTTCTCTGCGTAGTTAAAGATATGACTCATAAGGAATTATATTAATCCATCTTTGATTAGTAACGAACTGTATAAACTGGCATTGTTTTCAATGGTTTCTTTGTTTTAAAATTTGGCAGTGCGCTACTGACAGTGACAGTAGGAATGACTGCGCTTGGCCTCTCTATCAAAATACAAGATATTAAAAGGAAACTTGAATTTTGTGTTATTTCATTATGGTTTTGATCTGTTAATTTGTGCTGGGGCGATCCTCCAAAAATGAACTACTCGTCTTCACTCGTCACACTTCACCATGTTCATGCGACAGCCTGAGCCGGAGTCGGAGTCTCATCATTTGACAAGAGCCTGTTTTATAATTATGTACATTGTGAGTGAGACAGAGATAGGATTAGAAGGTTGAAAACATGTAGGTACAAAAAATATGGTGAGAGGGTTGAGGAGATGCTGGTGCTGGTGCATGTTGGAGGTTGTGGTTGTTGAAGGAGGTGCTGTGCTAATGGAGCATGTCGGTAATTGAATTTCAATATCACCGCACCGTCGCGTCGAGCTAAATGGACGTGTAATGAACTCGTGTGTCATTGTTCGCAATTTGGGAATGATTAACATGGAAATGGATATTTTACAATCTTGTTGAAAAGGGTTGAGATTTTGAGATTGAGATGGACTGAAAAATGAGCCTACCATCACTCCGTATGTATTAGTAGGCTCCGGTTATAGTGGTTTCAAACTATATGTGTAGTACTGTAGTCATAGTAATGACAAGTGGGCATCGCATGAGATGAAACTAACTAAAGCGCTTCTTTCCTATAGTTCTGCCCGTTACCATTCATCCGTCCAGACCAGAAGAGTCGGAGATTCGACATAGAGAAGAGATTCGTTCGTGAGGGTGACGAATGCTTATTGCACCGCACAGCACAGCCCCAAGATAGAATACTAAATTAAAATTGTAAGCTCCACAGTACTTAATTGCCTTATTATATAGCTTAACGCATCTTCTTGAGCGGTATCTTTCGCACGATTTCTATTCCTTGATTTAATTTCTATATAATAGTTTATTAATTAAAAACTAAATGAACTGAAAAATTTAACAAATTACAAACAAAAAGAAAGATCATTAGCATTATGTATCTGTTTTCTATATATTGCATCAATTAACGATTTAATTATAGGCAAAGTATTGAAAGTTTCACGACCAACACTAAAAAACCAACTATATTACAATTTACTATATTAGCATACAGTAATTAAACTATTATGATTGAGTCCTGATCTTTTCTCTAATTTCTCTACATCCGATGCACTTTTATATTTGATACGATGTCCCACATATGTAGTATAATTTGCATTAATACAACTGGCTTTTGACACCACGTGCACATTTACTCACGAAAACGAAATTATCCTCATAAATACAATGCAAATTTGAGTGACTAGAGGAAGATCCGGATGTCAACTGACCGAAGGCATAAGGCCAACAAGTAAAAACTTTAAATTGTTGGCAGGTGAAATTACTATATTATGTTTACTCACAAATGGTTATATTGTTTTGTTTTTACGCATTTGGTGTTCCTTCGATTATAGTCACCACTGCGCTTTCTTTAGTGGCATAATTGAACGCCCCTTTTAGTAATGTCAAACAAATACGAGAGTGAACAAATGGCTATTACGTGGTGATTAACGAACTACATAAAATAACCTCTTATTATCTACCTAATCTCTTTGATTTCGGTGATCGAAAACGTGTATATGTACATACACGGAGGGAATTGATTGATTGGAAATCTATCTATACGGAAATTAAAAATTGGATGCATGTGTCATACAGAATCATCATGAGTGTGATAAATTGTCACGGTTCGGCAAACCTTTACTGTCCGCTATAAGAAAGCGATTGACTCGATTAAACAAATAAATGAAATAATAGGACAAACGATGCGCGTTCAAAGTCTGCTGTATGAAGCTTCTGTAAAAAAATGACGAGATCGACTGTAGGCTTTGACTGTATGGAACTGAACGGGTTAAAGCAATACGAAAACGACTGACAATGAGGATGAGACAAAACTATGTATTATATAAACTTTAATGTAGGGAATTAAATTTTGATTTTTTTTCACTCCCCATGCCGCCCATTTCACATCATTTAAAGTGAAATGAAATATGTTGATATGATATTTACCAAGTTTGGCCATCCCATCCACAACTCGTGCTCTTGACTCTGCTCCCAAGTCATATTTAAGTCAAGCTACACACTTCCCGAGAGAATACTCACAGAATGAGAAGCGATCCGTTTTCACTCACAATAAATTCTCATTTAAATTTGTATTCAGTCAGTACATCAGTTATCCCCATGCATATAATTCGGAATCCACAAAGTCAACTCAGGAAGGACGATATACCTATCTAGCCATTATGTCAGAAATTAAATTGATCTGAATTCGAATCTGAGTCTGGGCCTATGGATCTGGAATCTGGAGCTGGATAAATGAGCCACAGAATTGAATTAATAAATTGAGTTATTTCTTTTGGCCTGGCGGATTCAAAGGATTTGAACGAATACTTATGACACTTATGATAATAAAATGAATTTGTTCGAGTACACGAGTAGTGCATGGGCGGCGTGGCGGTAAGTAGAGATTTAGATTAGTGAAATAATAGCTATATATTCTATACGTATTGTAATTTGTAATATTGTTAATGGAGATAAGGGACAATCAAGAATTAAGACTGGATTTGAATTTTATGCACAAGGAGAGATGAGGAGAACAAAAGCTGATGAGGACAAAGTGCAATTAGTTACTCCAAATGCAAAATATTTAATGGGACGTCGGCGTACCGTCCTGTCAGATAAGGATAGTAATAAGGGGGGGGGGGGGCAATAGCTGGGCCAAAAGAAGATGGGCGAGAGTAAAAGATGATGTGCATCTCAAATCTTCCACACTGCATTTTCATTTCCCTTCATCTTCTTTGCACTTCAGACCGAGCGTGCTTGTCAGATTTCTACATCCTAAATTTATGTATGAGATATGTATACATGTCTTTGCCTTTACTCACCCATGTAGTACGTAGTACTACGTCTATATAACTTCTTCGCTGCCCTATGAACTTGTACATGCACAATAAGGAAATCAAAATCGGTGAGCTTTGTATCTAATTAATTTGTTTTTTTTCTTCACCCTCTCGCTGTAGATTCTCATCTTCATCTTGGTCATAATTTGATTTTGATTTTGGAATTGGAACTCCTTGCAAAAATCACAACTAAATAATGCAGGCGAGAATCTTTGATATTTTGTAACTGCATGTGTGTGTGGGCGAACTATGTTTGTGGGGAAAACTTCAAAATGCAACTTAGGTACATATTTTTATTATCTACCTTGATTCAGTTCATGTGGTATATTATGTATGCTATTAATTCAAAACATTTTATGCTACAGTAATTAATAATTTATAGCAGAGACAGTAAACAAGATTTATTTTCTGGTCTGGCATGACGGGCAAGTTAAATTACATTTCATTGTTAGGTATAGTACATATCGTCTATGGAGACCCAAAATGACCCATATCCATTTTTAACTAAAAACAGTATCCACTATCTACAAAAATATTGTGAAATATGTCTTGGAATCATTTAAATAGAACATTTTCCACTTTTAAAAAGTATGTAAATAGAACATTTTGAACTTTTCAAAAACATGCAAATAGAACATTTTACACTTTTAAAAAACATGTAAATAGACCATTTTACAATTTTCAAAAACATGTAAATAGAACATTTTACGTTTTTCAAAAACTCTGAATTAACATTTTACATTTCGAATTTTATTTTTATGACATAGCTAATTTTGATTCTAGCTACAAATGTATATGGGTCATTTTGATTCTTCACAGACGATATAGGACTTCTCAGGCAACTTAACTACAATGTGTGCAATCTAGGCATATGGCTACGGTATACGAGAATTATTGTGTAGGCATAGGTTAATAATAATAATTATTTTCAACACGCTCAAGTTGATACTGAATTGGACTGGAAGGGATGCTTTTGGAATTAATCGATTTCATAGTCAAACCAAGTCATATGGCAAACGTCTCAAAATTCAAAAATTCCAGACTCCTTTAACATCACCGTAAATAAGGCACATAGATGACAGTTCAAAGGAGGTTATATAATAACAAAAAAAAAGTTCTTTGTATAATTACTATAGCAGTCAGGATATACTTAGAATTAAAGATGGCATAGTAACACCGTAACCGTAACACGTTTGGATTGGATATATGATATTCTGTTCGTCTACCTACTTGAGCTAATAATTCTTATTAGCATTTGCACAATAGGGTTTGTTCCTTTTCCTCGAGCTCGAAATACTTTTCCGCTGTATTAGCATCGCTTAGCTTAGCTATGGACGTTGCTTCTCTTCCTTATTTGTCCGCATCCAAGGATCGTCGATCTTTTCATTTACCCGCTCAAGCCGCACAATATTACTAATATATTCCACAGGTAGGTACCTACTTCTACATTCTATATACATAATATTGTCAGCATTTCTTCATCCATTGTTGATTTGTAGGTGCGTTTGCGTGAACGGTGTGGATGTACAAATGGGAATTAATGCAAGATCATGGACTGGGATGAGAGGTGCGTGCGGGGAACTTATCAAGTGTATCATCAAGCTCAAAAAACAGCGAAACACAAGAGATTATAGGAGATAATTTTAGCATGGAAGAAGATGGGAATGGGACTAATAACATCTTATTGAGCTATGACTTCTCCTTGTAAACCTTCGACACGTAGTGCAGTAGTGCTAATAACTAACACAAAGTCAACCTCGGTCGTCGTCTGTCTTCATTTCAATTCGAGATCCATCCATCTCCATCCCAGCCAGGGCCGGACGAAGGAATTTCTTTTAGGCAGCAATTTATTTCCATACAAAAACAACCGTTTTGATTTTATCCATGGTTTTCTTTGGTAAAGCAAAATGTTGTATTTACATGTTTTAGAAAAGTGAAAAATGTTCGATTTACTTGATTCAGAACAGTGCTCAATGTTCTATTTACATGTTTTGAGAAAAGTGGAAAATATTTTATTTCCATGTTTTTGAAATGCACAAAACTTTTTATTTGCATGTTTTTGAAAAGTCTCAATATTTTTTTTACAGATTTTTGAAAAGTGCAAAATGTTCCATTTACACATTTTTTGAAAATTCAAGCAGCGGGGGCTGCCTGCGCTGGTCGCATTATCCGGCCCTGATCCCAGAATCCCAACTGACAAGTCAAGTGCTCAAAATCTGTGTTGAATCCCCAAGAATCCCCATGGGAATTGAGGATTTATTAGCGCACCGAGTGTGTACGAGAACGAGAAGAGTTATTGCTATTATTTTCCTATTGTCATGGATATTGACTGTACTATTAGCTAAAACCTTATAGAGAGTGCACTGCACTGACTTATATTGTGGATTCAAGCAGAAAATGAGAAATCCCTTCATGGTGTCCACCTGTTTGTGTTTGTATGTAGTATGTAGCTACATTATAATATGCCACACGTCGCTCCATGTAATTGTCTATGTTTTGTTCGTCAAATTGAAAAGGTGATGGTTTGAGTGACGCTCCTGTCGTCACTTTGGCTGCCACGTTAGTATTCATAATCTCAAGTCAAAAGTCATACACACACACTTTGTACTTGAGTCCTGAGAATGGCCATAAATTACTACGTGTACTGGGTCTATGGTCTGGTCTGGTCCTGTCCGGTCTGGTACTGGTACTGGCCAGTAGTGTGTTGAACACTAAATTGTAAACATAGCGACACATGCCCACATTTTTATCCCTTATTCTGTTTTCCTTCCTTCTTACCTCACACACTTCGAATCGTCAGTCCGCTGCATATAAATGAATGAATTTATGTCCGACTATTTAATTAGCAGGAAACTAAGGATTGTTGCGTATAAATTCAAGCCTAGATCATAGGCACAGCCATTACGCATAATACAATATATAAAAATGCTCTAATAGACAACTCAGACACGATTTCAATTATCTCATAATGTGACCACGTACTCACATATCTGACTATGTAAAATAATGTAAATAGTAAAAGCAAAACGGAGAAAGTACTGCCACTACTATACACAGTAAAAGTAATTCTCGTTATAAAGTCCTTGGAGGAGTTAGAAATTGGGATTTCTTGTACCTGATAATTATTATTGTTTTGCATGCTTAAGTATGACAATTTCCAATGCCCAATAATCTTTTCGTTTTCATAGCCTCAGTCTCAGACTTTCAAGAGAATATCGGAATTTCATATTCTGCAGTGCCGGACGAAGAAATTACTTTTAGGGAGCAATTTGTTTCCATACAAAAGCCCCAATTTTGATTTTATTGATGGTTTTCTTTGGTAAAGCAAAATGTTGTACTTGCATGTTTTAGAAAAGTGCAAAATATTCTTTTTACTTGATTCAGAACAGTGCTCAATGTTCTATTTACATGTTTTGAGAAAAGTGGAAAATGTTTTATTTCCATGTTTTTGAAATGTACAAAAAAATTAATTTTGCATGGTTTTGAAAAGTCTCAATATTCTTTTTACATATTTTTGAAAACTGCAAAACGTTCCATTTACATGTTTTTTGGAAATTAAAGCAGCGGGGGCTGCCTACGCTAGTCACATTATCCGGCCCTGATATTCTGCATAGTAATAATTATTATATTCTGATTCCTCAAACTTAAACGAATACTTTGATTGGAATTGTGCAACAGTCGTTAATCACTCAATAAGTTTTTTTCTCTTGTGTATTAAATGTGAAAATTTATGGTTGCCGTTACTTAAATTAGATGATTAGAATTAGATTGACATTGACAAGGTAATTTGGAATATGGGGCAGATTTCAGGTTGTGCTTGCATTTATATTTGTGGTTGCGTAATTACTACTGTAGTCTTGACTGGGACAACATCGAGCGAATATCCAAGGGACAACATGATGATGGAAAACCAGAATCCAAAAAGCCAATTAAGAAATCACGAAGCCACAAGCCTCACGTCCCATTTAGTGTGCAACTCTATACTTAATACTTAGTTACTACTCACAATATAATTACGAAAAAAACTGAGACAACGTTTTCCTTTTTTGTTTTTTTATACGTACTACAAGTATTTGCATTGATGCATTTATATGCACTGTCTGTGAAGGAGGGGATCAGGACGTCGACGTATACTGTACGCACGGAAGCAGAAGCCTTTGAGTTTCTGAGTTTAGGAAAGTGTGTTTATAGGAAAGGGACCACTAACATTATTTTAGCAAAATCGAATATTATATTGGATTTGGATTTTTGTTCCTGTGTCGAATTCAAATTGGAGTGAAGGTTGAGTGAGCACAGCAAAAAAGTACTACTACATACACATAGCATATAGCCGAGTCCATTTTCTCGTTTCTCGCTTTTAGTACGAAAACGAAAATGAAAGCATGAGAGATTATTGTATCGCATTACTTTA
Source organism: Dicyrtomina minuta (assembly GCA_949802685.1). Classification (NCBI taxonomy): domain Eukaryota; kingdom Metazoa; phylum Arthropoda; class Collembola; order Symphypleona; family Dicyrtomidae; genus Dicyrtomina; species Dicyrtomina minuta. The sequence goes on from OX461812.1 coordinate 65,965,886, forward strand.
TTCGCATTCTCTAATAATGATCTCGTTATGGCTTCTCATGTTATTTTTTTTTTGCATTAAATTGACATATCACTTTTACCTAATCAATTCCTACACCTCGTAGCAATAATTGTATTGTGATACGAAGGAACATGCTATGCGAACTTGGCTGTCAACGCAAACTCAAAAATAGGTACAACAGGGATTTGGATTTGAAAGCGACGGGATTAGTTTTGGGATATTAAAGGTCTACATCGTGGCATAGGAGGATCTGCTAATGAGAATTAAATACACACCGATACCGATATATAGGTATAGCCATAGCGATACAGCAGCCGAACCGTCCAAATTTGTCTGTAGCATAATAAATCCAGTCAATTTGCTAATTTGCTCTAATTTGTGACAAAATTTCAAGTAAGAGTTTTTTCCTTGTCAGATTTCTATCCCATTCATTCATTTGCTGAAGAAAAATGGTGGTGCGTCCGTATTAACTGACAGCTTTATAGCGTTGTAGTAGCAGGAGTGTACAGTTTATTTTCATGAGGATATGGGGGTTCGTATGGCTACAGGCTTAATTGGACTGTTTCCTACTTCGTACCTGTAGTCTCGAGTAGTTGTACAGAGCAGAAAGCAGGACAGAAAATGATGCGATACATACGTCAAAAGTCCGTATTATTGTGGTATGGTCATGGTTGTAGTTGTAGTTGCAGTTGCAGTAGCATTTTAGTGGAGAGCCCAGCAGGAACAGGAACAGGTGAGGTGAGTAAATAATGCAGAGTAATTGATGCAGTTTTGAGAGTGGTCATTACAGACCCAAACACACCTCACGCTGACATACATATTGCAGCATGCATGTAATTAGTACGCACTCCAACTCCAACCCCAGTCCCAGTCCCAGTCACAGCCAAACTTGATACGGTGATGAGATATTAGAAAACTAAACGTTATTGTTACTATACGGTATAATTCTACCTATATACATATATATGTCGTAGTCCAGAAGAAGTTTAGTCCACAAGCCGCAGATGCTTCTGGACTAGTCCAGAAGAAGTTTCCGTGCGTATGACCAATTCGGGCTCCATATAAAGGAATTCTACCGAAAACTAAATTTAAATCAGTGTGTTAAGGTGGAACTGTTGATAGGAAAACTCAATCAGCTGCATCGCACGCATACATCATCCTATATATTCAGAATGAGATACAAACTTTTGTGATTTTGGATCTTGTGGTCTAGTCCACAGCAAGTCATTGGAGCTTGTGGACTAAACTTCTTCTGGACTACCACATATATATATAGTAACTGCAAATTTATTTGTTATTGTGGCGTAATTGGTCCAGTTAATTTATAAGGGCAATATGTGTCTATAATTTGCAAATAAAACAAAAACTCATAACGGGCCAAAATATAGAGTAATTAAATAAATCATTTTGCATCTCAAGAATGCCATGCCACATACAATGTCCTCACTCATCCTCACCATAGGCTTTGGAACACTGAGAAAATAATAAATAATTACACCTACCTGCATGCATAAGATGAAGCGGAGAGGGAGCAGTCGCCTTCGTCAGTAATCATATAATTAACGAGGGTTATAGAATATATAGGCAGAGACAGCATAGCGTTCTAGCAGACTGTTAATGCGTGATTGGAATTGAATATGAAATCAAAATCAAAACCTTGAGGCATCAATCTGCGGAGTCTTGAGTCCACATACAATTAAAATCATGAGATAAAAGATGTTTTGAAAACAATAGAGTGGATCAGCCATGAGATGCGGATACCGACGCCGAGTAAAGCTCCTATGTGTAGCATATCTGCACACTATCCTTATTACTACTGTGAGCATGATCTTCCAACAAGCTGACTCTGCCTCTGCCTTATTACTCTTTCGCTCCTTCTTGCCTATGGTATCCATCCTCTTCTCCCCCCACGTTTCTCCCTCGACGTTTCTCCCTCAACGTTTCTCCCCGACTCATTTCTCCTCCGTTCCGTTTCTCCCCCTACCTACTTCTCCTTTGTAATGTTTCTCCCCAGCCACATTTCTCCTCCGACCCACTTCTCCTCATTTTATTTCTCCTCTGGTGCCATTCTCCCCCAAAGTTCTCCTCCATTTTCGTTCCGGCTTCGACTTAAAAGAAAGTCAAGTTTACTGCTTCCGTTCACCGATTAGTGTTGGATTGAAAAAATATTAAGGCAGATACTTTATCTACTCGAATTGTGGTTAAAGCAAATAAGTACAAGCAAAAAACGGAATGACATTTTATATACCTATGTACTATAAAGAACATTAGACGTATTGAGAATGAGCTTTATGTGACTGCAAGGTGTAGAAACCTTAAAAATAAAAGCCAGTAGTACGCAGCAACAAAGACATTACACATTTAGCTCACTTTATTTAGGGCTGAAATTATCTGGTAAAACAGGAATATAAACAAATAATAGTAAATTCTACTAGTAAGTAACTAGCAAAACTGTCATCTAATTATGTCCTAAATTAGTTTACTCAAAATACAATCAGATATGCATTTGATATACTATAGCATTTAAAATACTCAAATTACTCCATGTAACATTTAAATAAACTATGAGTAAACCATATGGTAAATAAAAGCTTTTAATAAAAGTTAATTACATAAACTAGTAATATATGGTAAATAGGTACCTAACCCATACCTTCTTTTTTGTCTTATCTAATCCTCGTTTTTTTAGTATAGCGCTAAGCCTTCAGTATATTAAGGTATTTTTTTATTTTTAATAATTATTTGTGAGTTATAACATGTCTATTTAAAAATAAAAGCCGTTGGTAAGACAAAACTAGGAGTATTATTTGACTCTCATTAGGTATGCAATATTTTTTAAATATTCTAAAGGAGGCTTCAAGCCAAACATTTCAACGGCGGCTTTTAAATGCTGTGCTCGTGTTAGATATTTTTTTTAGCATATGAAAGTTTCTTTCCGGTATTATAATCTAAAATATCTTTTCTAGTAAGTACTTGCTGCTGTTGTAGACTTATAATAAAAGACCAAATAGAGGGATTAGGTGCGCATAGGTAATTATTAAAACCATTATTAAAACCTTTGCATACGTTGTTCGTCTTACCCCAACCTTCAAGAACACTTTCACACATGTTCCATAAATCTAAAGCAAATAAAGGCGATTTTCGTTGGTACTTTCTTGGGTTAAGACGTCCAACCCATGTATCCTCAAAGTAGTCAACCACAGGCTGCAATTCTATTTCATTTTGGACAAAAAATTTCAATCCAACACTAATCGGTGAACGGAAGCAGTAAACTTGACTTTCTTTTAAGTCGAAGCCGGAACGAAAATGGAGGAGAACTTTGGGGGAGAATGGCACCAGAGGAGAAATAAAATGAGGAGAAGTGGGTCGGAGGAGAAATGTGGCTGGGGAGAAACATTACAAAGGAGAAGTAGGTAGGGGGAGAAACGGAACGGAGGAGAAATGAGTCGGGGAGAAACGTTGAGGGAGAAACGTCGAGGGAGAAACGTGGGGGGAGAAGAGGAATAGATTCTTGCCTATATACACTATCCACTCGGAATTTTAAATTCTTTTAAACTCAATAATAAATTCAAAATTATCCCAGCCCCCAGTAAAATGTGAGATTTTCCAATTTTTTTTCAGATCGTCATTTATTCACATCACGCAGAGAGTCGAGTCTTATTCCCAACGTATCATAATCCTCTACACATTGACTCGGCTTCGGCTTGTAAAATCTCAATATTCTCAATAGTGTCTGTGCTTTTCTTGTAGTTTTACTTGTGAAAAATTTGTTTTGTGTCTCAAAAAGCTCAGAGCTCTCCTTCCAATTCAATCCAACAACGGACTCAAAGTGAACCTAATCATTTATGTACACTTGACAAAAGTGACAATGCGTAAGTCTTATTTCACTTGGTCTACGCTCACATTAGGATCGACGTGGAGGTAAAATCTATAACAATTACAAAGTTTTATTTGGATCTGTAGTTACTACCAGAACCAGACCAGAGTCATATAAGGGAAGATCGAGTAACAAATAATTTAATACATAGTGATCTGTGCTTCCACTCTTCTGATATCAGTAGCGTAAAACTAAAAATCGAAATCCAAGATCCACACACAAAACAGTGTCTGCCTTATTTTCTTCCACTCTCATTCTCATCTTGTCCACATGCGTTGTTTCCCGTCCGGCTCTTTTTTCTCGCTTATTCCAAGTACGAAGTAAGAAGACAAATACCTGAGGATAATAATTGTGAGTGATATACACACACACATAAAGAAGACGAAGGAACTATCGGAGTGGAATAGTGACTTTTTTTGGCTTGACTTCCCTTGGTTACACGGCAGCTCATAAAAAATGTAAGTATTCAGTGTAGAACTCCAGAGAAGTAGAACTTACGCTCTTGCGGAAGAACCTACTACGTACACACAAACTACAGGCTCAGCTAGTCATGTTCCAATCCGTTGCAAACCGTCGTTGGTACGTAGGTTAATAACATTTTTACATTACGTCTGCGGTACGGTTACGGTATGCATCACCTGTGTTCGGATTTCATAGAGCACTTATATATCACACATATATATATACCAACCAGAGCCGGTACCGGTACCGGTACCGTTGCCGTCGTTTAGTTTCTGGAGTGGTCCTGGCCGCCTGCATCTATCTGCATGAGCATAAAACAACAGAAAACTCATCAAAAAAGGAACGTCATTTATATTTTAAAAACCCTTTAGGGTTCCTCCACAGAAATTTGCATACAAAAAATAAAAAGGTAAGGCTCAACATTGTGACTGCGAGGCAGACAGAAAAGTGATCAGATGGGAAGAGTGTACCTGGTTATGGTTCCATTAATTGTATTCTTCCACGTAAACCACATTCCATGAGGATGGCACTGAGAGCTCGGCTTCGGCTGGAGTTGCATCTCCTTTGCATAGTAAAAGCCCATACTCTCTACATTCACTTTCCTTCACTTGCAAACTGGATCTGCTTCTAAAATTAAAATTAACGTTATGGCGTATATATGTGACTATGTGTAGAAATATCTGTGAGAAGACGCGGAGTTCAAATTTCGATTGCCAATCATCTTCTTGAACGAGACATCTTTTCCCACTTTATTACTTCCGTCCTGGCTTGTACGTACATACATAGTTACATGGCTAAATTTTCAGACCCATTATGCAAGCAGAGCATATGCGACAAGAAGCTGCATCTGTAGCTTTCGGTTGTGGGAACTACGCTCAGTTTCATAATACAATATGCTTAGAATTACAAAATTATTGATGACAGTGCCATATATATGAAGTTACTTCCCTAAATGAATTTTATTTGTTTCTGTTTTGAGTCTGTCGACACTTCATCAAAATTCCTTTCAGAGAAAGACAAACATTTATCAAAGCTTACATTTGTTTCCATGCATCTATGTATTTGCATATGATGCAGTATGATTGCTCAATACAATTTCTTTCACAGTGTTTAAAATTAAGCCGACGACTCATTTTGTTTTTGAATTCTCATCCCTCACGTATGTAATAAAACTATGGAACTATGGAGTATATGGAGCCTGAGGGATTTCAATTTGGAAGTAATAATAATTTCTAAAGGTTCCATCCATTTTTGTCAGCGCCGCCTTTTCTTCCTTTTCCTTTATGCTTGAAAGAAATTGCATTTCGAAATCCACTTTGAAAGTTTTACTCTGAGAGTTTAATTTTTAATGTGAATGTGCGGTGTCAACTGTCAATGTGGCTCCACCTCAGGATGTCACGTTGTCAATTGAGTCGACAGTCTACGCTCGGGACGACGTCATTCCTCTCACATCCACTCCCGACGCCGACACCGACACCAACACCGACACCGACACCGACACCGACACTGGCACCGACACTGGCACCGACACTGGCACCGACGCCGACACCGACACCGGTCACCGGCTTGAATGTCAAAGGCAAAGTATCATTAACTTTCTTGGGAAGATAAATGGGAATGCTACTGTTCATACCAAATAAATGTGATTAGTCCTAAAATGCGGGTCCCTTGTATAAAGAATACATTTAAATAATTCACAATTTATGATTGAAAACTTGAATAGAGGAAATGTGAACTTGAAGGAAAGTGCTGAGCAATGTTCACTAATTCAAGTGGTGGGAGTGAGTGAGCCTGGAGCTTAACAATGAAGTAGTGCTCGCATCGGAGCCACGTCTCCCCATGGTATATAGTATATAGGGTGAGTAAGTATGTATGTAAGTACTTCTGGAATTCCAGTCCGAGTCTCGTCTCCCGTGTAAATAAAAATACTGATATTATTATGTATGTATGTATGTATGTATGTATGTATGTATGTATGAGTTTAGAGTTTCAACCTTAGGTACTGATATTATTACAACCTATGCTTCGCTTTCTTGAACTGCACATGGCCTCGCACATGGTCTCTACTTACTTACAGATGGCTACGCATCCCTACCTACCAAGGTATGTAAAATTACTTACATGTGAGCGAGAAAGGGCCAAATCCCGAGCCCGACAAAATCCTGTAAAAATAGAAAAAAAATTGACTTCGTCCGTCCGTCCTCTCCACGTCAGTTTCTCTCGCACTCTGACTCTCTCTGTGAGTCGTCGGCTTCGGCTTCGGCATCGGCATCGGTTTCCAATTGGGATTTGGAGCTGGAATGACACAACAGACAAAAATTAATCTAAAGGTTCAGTGAATATATTACCTAGTTGTAATTTTAGAGTCACGCAGATCGAACCGAGCCCGAGCATTTGTCTAAACGTCTATAATATAGTCAATGTCCACATTATATTGCATCCAACATATTCCAATTTGTATTTGAGTGAGTCTGGAGCCACTGGGCTACCCACTACCACAATTATCCTTGTCTTATTCCCAGCAACACGTCGTCACACCGCATCATATTTATCACAATCATCGCATTGCGCTCACTGTGTATTGTATTGCAACTAGGTACTGTGAATTGACCGCGTGGTCACCGTTGTGAAGCTAACAGCTGTTTCCACGTAAGTAATTTTTGCGCACAAAATATTGGACAAGATATAGATATAGAAATATGTAGGAAAAAAAGGGAAAACCTAGGGATGAGTAGCATATCGCCTGTGAAGAACCAAAATTACCCATATCCATTTGTAGCTAAATACAATATCCACTATCTACAAAAATGATTGAAACATGTCTTGAAAGCATTTAAATAGAATATTTTGCACTTTTCAAAAACATGTAAATAGAACATTTTGTACTTTTAAAAAACATGTAAATAAAACATTTTACACTTTTCAAAAACTTCTAATTAACATTTTATGCATGTGTCTAATTTTGTTTTTATGGCATAACTCATTTTGATTCTAGCTTAAATTGGAAATGGGTCATTTTGGTTCTTCACAGACGATATTTAGAAAGGAATTTGGAAATTGGAGTGTTGAGTCGTTGAGTGATTGAAAGTCAATCAAAACATTTCGCAGATTCGTTCGGCGTTGTTGTTGACTAACACTTTTCATGTCGCACTTCGTCTGGTGTCTCATCCCTCGCTCACAACATTCTACCCTCCTGTCAGGACTGTGATATACTAAAAAAAAGTGACAATTGAAATTTTATCCGGATCCTTTTCATGGTGTCTTTTGTTCTCGCCACGATCAACACGCTCATCTCATCCACCCTCATCCCAATTTACAGCCAGCATCCATAGCGTTGCGTTCTCACTTCTCACTAAAAAATTCACAGCTCATTTAAATCCTATTCACGGCCTTTGCCTCTAAAAGTAAGTTGAGCAGTAGAATGACATGAGAACTTGATAACAACGACAATCACACAACATTCATCATTATCAGAGTTTTTAATCCGTAATGCGACACTTACAATTAAAATAGGATCCAGGAGCACTTCTCTCATGTATTTCTATTGTGTCGAAGCTCGTAAAAGTACGCCCGTCGTACTGCTGGTCAATCAATTTCATGAGAGTCTCTCATAAGTCCCTAGTGTTCACGAGGTAGCCACGCAGCTACTCAATCTTCAGATAAAACACGTGCGAATATTTGTAGTAGGTACTAATACAGTAATTTGATGGAGTGTCATAATAAGAATGTAATTAAATCCTAAATGAGAGGTTTAATTGATTGCTTCATAATCGTATTGATATTGTTGGGCAGGCCACCATTACAAATTAATTACTGCCAACGTCATTTACTTTTCGAAATATGACAGAGGTTACTTATTAATTAATAATTATTAGAACAATGCATGAACAGCCTATACGAAGTACGCACAGACGAAGAACTACAAGGACTCCCATTTCCATCATACAAAAAAAAACAATTAATTGCCTGTAGTAATCTGGGTAGGTACGTATCTACTTATACCTTATCCTATTAGTATCCAATACTGGTCCTATAGCACATAGTATATAATAATAAAAAGCGATTGCAACTGCAACGACCACCAAAATAAGGCAGTCATTTATAACGCTGTCAACTTGGCAGGAAAAAACTCATTTTTTGTAAGTAAAATTTATCATGCATGTTTACAAGTGACCAGAGTTAATTAATGCATTTAAATAAAAATACTCTGTCCCTGTCCCTGGTCCTGGTCCTGGTTGAATTTCGATGGACAAGGTTCTGCTTAATTAGTTCACATGTCCAAAGACAATGTACATATATGCATACCTAGGTAAGTAGGGATGTAAAAGTGCCAACAGTCCAAGAGTGATTCTTAATTCTTACAATGGCAAACTAGCTCATAACTTCATGACGGTTTTTTTACAAAGAGAGGAACTGGATTTGATCCAGCCGCGTTGTGCATATCATTATACTATAAGGGGTGCAAGGAATCCTGTATGGGAATATTACCTTTCAGTATGATATGATCCACTTGACATTGAGATATAGTTTGCTAAGTGAATTGAGTTTATACCTATATAGTAAGTATATATGTAGAATTCCTATAGAATAAAACCTTGACTTTTTGATCTTCTTATGACAGAAACGTTGGGGCTTGGGGAGTTGTAATATTTCCAGCGGAGTCCAATTCCAATTCCAACACTAACTAAAAGTACTACAAACTTCCACACTATCTGTGAGTGTAGTCTATAGTGCAACCTATCCAGTATGTATTTGAGATAGAGACATAAAAATCCTATTGCAATAATATTATTTCCAAGTTTCAAGTGGATACCATTGTTCCACACAACCATACAGCCAGAGCCACATGAGTGTCAGTTTTCTATTTACACTCCGATTTGTCAATTCTTGATGGTGGACGTGGACGCAAGTTAAATTCCAAGTGCATTTTGTGTGTACCTATTTAAACGGACGGACTGGACTGGGACCGGAGCTTCCATAGAAGAATACACAAAAGTGACATTCAGTGTTTTACTTTTCTGTGCTTCGCTATACGCTCACAAATTTCTAGTTTCTAGTGACTCGAGGAACTCGAGCAAGGACAGACTCCATAAGCCGGACCCGAAAGAAGGAAATTTGCCCACCTGGACTGGACAGTGCTCACTTTGCCAAATCATCATCCATAGATTTGTTTTGTGTCCGAGTGGAGTGTTTGCATTTACGTGTGTGACGGTGTCGGTTCCGTGTATCTTATTTGGACGGCAGCTTAGGAGGTTACTAGTATCTGTTCCTTCGCAGTCAACACCTGAGGACATTATTTTAAAACGCCCCGTCACTCTCTTACATTGCTCTCTTTCTTCCCTGTTCGTGGGTGTCTTGACTACTCGGCTTCGACTCTTTCTTGTCTTAAGACATTATGGATCTTCTCACTAGAAGTAAGTCAGGTTTTGAACCACTGCTCTTTATTTTGATTGTCATTACTATTATTATTAATTCATTTCAGTCACGTCAGTCACGTTGTGTCATCGCTCATGTTCTTCTATGTACCCATTAACCAAGCGTATTATTTTAAAGACCGACATCAAATAATTATGTGACAAGGTCCTATAAGCCTATGAGGCATGGACAATGAGATTTCATCACAATAATTTCCATTATTACTATTTATTACACAAGTAGCGAACTGAGTCTTCAACAGTAGGCACATTGCTTCACTTCCCCGACAGCTTAATACAGTACAACCTCGAGCAATCTAATCTATAACAATATGTAATCCAAAATCCACATGACTCAAATATTCTCAAGTGTGTTTATCAAATCGATAAAAATATTTTTAATAAAATCCCAAGCAAGGTTGTGTGACTGTAGAGTAAACTTTGTGGGATTCTTGGACGATTACAAACAATATTATGACGATGTGTCAATAATGTGTCTCACTATTGATTTTCCTCCAATAACTATTGATGACAGTATGGCTTCACGATTAGCATATTATGTATTAACTAACAATAATACTACATTGTATACGATCTTGGAAGGATTTAGTAAAATTTAGTTGCACAGCCTAGGTTAATGACGCTTTTGTTTTTCAGAGTTTTCACGTGATCTCAATTCCAATGGTATATGCACGAGACTAAAAATTCAAGCCTAATAACAAATGTGGATGAGGACAGGAACATTGTGCAGTGAGATCGTGACTGAGGATCACGGCGCAATTATAGTAACGGAATTTAAAGCAATGACACTGAAATGAACCCCTCAAAGTCAAGTAGTACAAACTAGCAGATAATATACAGTATATGTAGGGAGTACGTCAGTACGTTATAGCTATAGTGAGAAGTGTCTCTAATTCCCTGAATTGAGTCGACAATCGGCTTCTAGTAAATTATTTAGTAAAAAAACTTACTTAAATGATGGAGCTAATTGTAATTCCTATAGTTGTGCCTCATTAAATAGGAGTGAGCGTGAGAAAATTGTAATATTATTCAAATTACCTAGTATCATCAGCTGTGCGCGTATTCCCGGTTTTTTTTTAAATCAACATGTACAACGCTCGTGGAAATGGGATTTATGCAGACAGGAACTCAGCATGGAGTAAAGTTTCTTATTTTATAATATTTTGATCAAATTTCTAGTTCACAATTTTTAAAAAATAAAAGTTATCTGGAATGACACGGCACGGCACTAGGTGTAATGTCTTAGGATAGTGTATAGCCTACCTACTAATTCTCATTCATATTAAGATTCGAGAGGCCTTTTACTTATCACAATAAGATTACAAAATTCGTGAGTGATGTGATTTCTTTGAATTGTTTGGATTGGTTGGTTGTTGTATAATAATTGAATAAAATTGGTTTCATGAAAATGTGATAGTTTGGAGGGGAAGAATAAGTGCACACATGTTTGTATAAACAAATTCTAAGACGTTGACAAACACTGAAACCGGATACGTTAAATAGGCGAAAGAAATAAAAGCATTTGGAGTGTTCATATGAATGCTTGCTTGGCGAGAAACTGGGAGCTTTTATACTTAGATAGCTCTTAAAAATTTTAGAGAGAAGCTATGTTTACTTTTCAAAAATGTTTTCCTGTCAAATCAAACCTACGCTACGCTTCTCACTTATCCCGCGCATCTTCAGTTCTCAAGCGCCAAAAAGGGTCCAAGACTCCAAGTGCCGGCAGAAGGAGCTTTACATTATTTTACTTTAATTATTCATACAATTTGTGCAGCAGGGTGTTGAGAAGAAAACGGAGTGGTGGTAGTTTAAAAATTGCAAATTGGATTTTTTGAAGATATCTGTAATTTAGACTGCGAGTATGTATAACAAAGTTTCAGAAAATTGTATTCATTGAAATATTTAATATTTTCTTTGACTGTTGGTGGTCTTGTTGACACACGTGCAGCATGAGTCACTGACACGCAGAAAATGCGCTTCTCGAAAAATATACTTGATGCTATTATGCTGTATTCTCACGTCTTTTTTTCCTTCGCTTTTTGTTGACAGGGCCCGTGACCCGCATTTACCCTTCGTCAATTTATATGCAAATCTACTTATATACTTTACCAAGACTGCTGAATCAAATATTGTGGAAATACATTGCAAAAGTATAAAGTATCTCTTCTCACTCAGTGTTGCTAATCGTTCATTGTAATTAATTATGTGCAGAGAAAACTTTGGCGATAATCGGTGCAGCGACAATAGTGGTGGTGGCTGTCGTCGTGACGGTTGCAGTTCTCGTCGGCAACTCTTCAGAGGACGAGGTGCCAATTGCAGAACGAGTGAGCAAAATCCTCGCAGAGTTTCCAGTCATTGACGGGTAAGTACGGAGGACACTCAAATCCTACAGTTGTATACACACAGGCAGATGCTGCCAAAATCCTATCGTAAATCTTTCTTTCAACTTCAACCCCGACTACCAGAACCAGCACCAGTACCAGCACCAGAGCCAAAGCCAACACAATCAAGAATTTTTTAAAATGTAATCTAGCGTACGTGCCTTCACGATCTTGTTCCCGGTTCATTCATCTCCACTTTACTCAGTTTGAGTCATGGGTTGACCCACAACGGCTCCGTCTAATCCAAAAGACACTGACAGCGAACATACAAAGTGCCATGTCACATTGAACAAACCGAACTGAGAGTAGAAAACACACTATTAATATTCTAAATTGAGCGGGCGGGTATATACAGCCCTAACTAAAATATTTATTTTTGAGAGCAAATTTAAAGAAAAATACGACGCATCGCATCGGCAAGATTAAATAAAATGCAGAGATCGAATGAGCTTTTACGTATATAGTTTTGAAACGTGCACATTTTTGTGTACCCAAGTCACATTATTCTCTAGTTTAGTGGATGACGATGACACGATGCGGTACAAAATTTATAGAGCCTCTGATCCTGAGATGGCCATGGGTGGAAATTTTAATTTTTACCAATCACAGAAATCACAGAGAGTATAGCGTATAGGGAATTTATTGAATAACATCCGCTGTGTTTTCTATTTTATTTCTCAAATTTTCGATCTCAATTTTGAATTTTTATTTACCAGTTTTGAGCTTCCTAAATACACTTTCTTGTATACTATATTTTTATATTCCCATTAAGCATGCTGATATACCGATAGATATATTGAGTAGGTGTTTAATTTCACACTGCCATATATATTTGAATTTGATACTGACATGCTCGTTTTGGACCGTGTTCGCTGGGATTTGTTTCTACGTGACGATAGGTTTTGCCTTTAAATCTTTCAAGATACTACTCCGTCTTTCGCATCAATTCAGATTTCTCATCGTAGAAACAATTCTCTGTCAATGTCATTCTCTCCATTTGTATTCTTTTTGCTCATTTCCAAAAACTTAAGTTCACACTTTCCTCAGATTCCTCTCATCTGATAACCGTAGTGACAGAAGGGTTGGCAGTAGCATGAGCAGTTTTTTTGTAAATATAAAGAAGAATTCCTAAGTAAGTAACACTGATGTACCTAGTTCAAAATTCCTTAAATTCTGGATATGTCACTGTGCGCTGACTAATTTATATAAGGGAAAAGCGTCCGCCATACCCACTCCTAGTAGATTACGTAAATGGCTATCTTTAACATTGAATGTCATCAATATCCGACTAGGTCCACTTACCCTATAACGGTGACATCATTTATGGACGACCCCTACAATGTGTTTAATAACATACGTTTTTGCAACTTTATACAGTTTCACAGGCGTGTGTTTTTATTTGTGTTATTTTATGAAAAATGGAGAGATAGTCAGATTTGCTTTTAGCATGAAATGGAGATAGTCAGATTTGATCCTTCGCCGACGATATGCAAGTTTAAGATTTAAACGGTGTACACCCGCACACAGTTCGTCTTATTGTACAATACAAGAAATACATCCGAAATAGCTACTTTAAAACCAGAAATTTTTAATTAGTTGAATTATGTCCCACAAAAAGCTAGTCACGTAAAAATTTTCTGGCTTTCCCTTCAGTAAGCCAAAAATATATTTTCGGTAAACGTTTTACTTTGGCTCTGGAGGTTGGTTTCGTCCGATGGGTTGATCAAATAATATGATACTATGTACTTTGTAGGTACAATTCTTTTTATGTCCAAATTGATTAAAACATAAAATCTATTTTTGACAGACACAACGATTTCCCATGGAATCTCCGAAACATAGCTTACAATGACTTAGACAGAGTAAATTTCAGTGCAGATCTGTCCAAAGATCCAATTTGGGGGCCAAATAATTCATCCCACACGGATATTCCAAGACTCAGGAAAGGGAACGTCGGTGGTCAGGTATAAACAAATCAATTACATTATGTAAAATATTGAGTGCGAATATATTACTAGTAAAATAAAAGCGGGGAATTGTGTACATACTACACAATGATAATAGGTTTCTAGTTTCAACAAATTGGTTCGAAATTCTAAAGAACAAACTATTTAAGAATCATAATTCAAGTCCAAGTGACTTATTAAGTAAAATTAGGGATAAAAGTTAAAATTCTATAGCAAATTACAAGGCACCGCAAGAAACACTATTGCGGGTTCAAAGAATGATGAAAAAATATAATCCGGTGCCAATATGGAAGATAAATTGTAACAGTCAGATCGTACTTGTATAAGGAGTACCGTTCCACACAATGAGTCTTTTTAATCGGATTTGAATTTAAATCTTTTATTATGAGAATTACACATATGTATGAGATTGGAGGGAAAAGAATGAATTAGTTTATGGCTGCATGTTCCCAATAAGACTGGAGGCACGTTGTCTGTCAGCTACGAGAAACTTATTGCGAGACTACTCCGAACGAGACTCCCACACAATATACATAATCTAGATGAAATAGTACGTCGTCGTGAGAAGTTAGATTGACCAAAACGGAAGAACAGGTCCTTAGCTAATGATCCATTGAGTGAAGCCCTATATAGAAACATTACTGGCAGCTCTATTGATTTCCTCTGCAAATGAGACTCATTAATTGTTTACTTCTATTCAATTGATTTACAGCAAACACCTCAAACCATCAATCAATCACACAATCTCCCTTCAACTCAGTTCTGAATTTCTGACCCTAAACATTCACACTCACTCAGTGCGCCCAGTGCCCACACGTACTTTCCACAATCCCAATTATTATTTCTCCAAAGCATGTTGTATTTTGAACTGTGAAAAAAAAAGTCAGACTTTGATCATTTTACCGGTTTGTTTTTATTCGCACACGATTGCATTACTTTACGATTGACAGAACTAGAAATTGTGCCTGACATGTGATTGCTGGTGCACAGTTTGAATCTTAATGCGTTTTCAGATTTAAAGTCAGACTACCGCATCAGTAGCTTCAATTTATTTTCAATTAGTACTCGATTCTGATGCACACATTTGACAGCAAAACTACATAATACTATAGGATATAAGCGCAATCATATAGATACGTAAAGGGAATTATGTTTTTTGTTGCGTTGTTGTTTGGAAATATTCACTTCTCAACAAAATAAGTGTGCATGACTGCTTGATTTCCCATTTTCAACTTTTTTTTTTCTTATCAGTATGTAGATGTAAACCAGCAAGGGCAAGTATTTTATATGGAAATTTAAATTCATACTGACGACGATGAGAGTCATGGATTATTAGTGGGTGTAGCAGAATTTTTTAATAATGTAAACTGACCTCTACAAAATTACTGTAAAGTCTGCGAATATATTTACGATTAATAACTTATGATTAGTTAATTGATTTCGAGCCAAATATCGTTCATATTCCTTCCATTGTTATTGTTGTAAAGCAATTCTGCGGGGGCATAATATGTATTTTTTAGACATGCAAAAAAGTGTATCTACTTACATTTTAAGGCGATATTCAACAATGCCTACTATGTATTATTGTACGTTTAGCGATTTGTAAAAATTAAAATGTATAATTTTTCTTTGCAGTTCTGGGTAGCTTATACGTCTTGTTCGAGTCAGTACAAAGATTCCGTGGAGCAAACTTTGGAGCAAATTGACACCATTCGCCGTTTAGCTCTCAAATACAGTGATGATCTACAGTTTGCAACGAGTGCTGATGGTAATTGACTGGACTAAACTGCAAACTGTAACTGAATTAATCTACCTAAATAGAACCTTCAACAGTTTGAACAGAAAGTATAATGGAAAAATTTACATAGTGGGACTTTTGGCTGCAATAAGGCCCTATCTTCCTTTAATTTACTCGTGTGTAATAAGAATAATTTGAGGAAAGAAGCGCGCAACAGATAGAAACTTCCTCGAAAATGTTGATACCTTTATTACTAGTTAGATTGAAGCGGTGGTGTTGAGAGCCAAAATGGCGTATGGCCAACATGTTAATCCAGTTCAATTCCATCCGATCTGATCTGATAACACTGATGATACACTTATTATAGGAATCAAAACAAAATAGACTTTAAAATTAATGACCTGCTCAGATTGCACTTCAATTTTCATGAATAATTTATTATTTAAATTAATTGCATATATCCAAAATAATGTAATGAGGTCTCACTATACACTGACTATATACTTGCAGAAATTGAAGATGCCATTAAGAACAAAAAGATTGCTAGTCTCATCGCTGTGGAGGGTGGACACTCAATGCAATTCAGTCTGGGGATTCTTAGGATGCTGTACACACTGGGAGCACGCTACATGACGCTCACACACAGCTGTAACACTCCTTGGTAATTTTGTCTTGTTCAAAGTTCAAAGTAGTTAATCTTTAGGAACCAAAATAAAATCTAATAATTTATACAGAAGTTATAGTACTATATAGTCAAAGCCAAAGCTAAAATTACAACGTGTGCATTTTTTGGTAATATGATTTATACCATTATCAATGCAGGGCGGATGCTTCACCTGTTGACGCTGTGAATGCAACTCTCCAACCCCAAAGTGACGGTCTTTCAACCTTTGGCTTAGTAAGTGAGCAGTTCATTTTATTTATAAGCCCATTTACTCTTCTCGTCAATTACCATAATATGGCTCTGTTTACATTCTCAATGCTTTACAAAGTATCCCCATTTAAAATTTAATTGACCATTGAGAAGCTTTTAGGAGAATTGGAGGCGTCAAAGTAAAACTGAATGAAACTTAATACACTGTTGATTTTAAAATAAATAAAAATGTGTTCTGAATGTGCCATGTATAAGACCATAATACAACATAGCGTTACGCAATGATTTCTTTGTATAGCAATTAACTCATCAATTATGAATAAGTTAGTATAGGATTTGAATGTTTTTGCTTTTAGGAAGTGATTGAGGAAATGAACCGACTGGGCATGATGGTTGACCTTTCGCACGTGTCCCAAGCAACGATGAAAGCAGCCTTGAATCATACCAAAGCTCCAGTCATATTTTCACACTCCTCAGCCTGGGCTATTTGTAATCACCATCGAAACGTGCCCGATGATGTTCTTGAAATGGTGGTAAGTATAGTACTCACAACAACCCTATATAATATATGTAGTACACAGCCTATATGCAAGTTGCTCTTAAAAACTTAAAATACTTTACATACTTTTTTGTGTCTGGGTCTGTGTCTGGCTAATGCTTTGTGATTCTGTTTTCCTCTGCTTCATTTTCTAGAAAGAAACAAATTCCATTGTTATGGTCAATTTTTACAGCAGATTTGTTAAATGTGATGGTGACAATGCTACAATAGATGATGTAGTCGGTAAGTTATTACATTATACTACATGCTACTAAAATTGCAATAAAAAAAAGAATGATCTCACCAAAATCCCACGTTAATTTCCTTTCTTTGACTTCTCCGCAGAGCACATTAACTACATTCGAAATGTCACGGGTCCAGATCATATCGGCGTCGGTGGCGACTTTGATGGTGTTGATGAGTAAGTTAAAGAAACACAAGGAAACAAAAAACCAATACTTTTTAGTTGCTATCATTACAGGAAATATTTCCACTGTATATATTATATATCGTCTGTGAAGAACCAAAATGACCCAACTCCAATTTAAGCTGGAATCAAAATGAGCTATGTCATAAAACAAATGAGGAACAAGCGTAAAATGTTAATTATGAGTTTTTGAAAAGTGTGAAATGTTCTATTTGCATGTTTTTAAAAAGTGCAACATGTTCTACTTATATATAGTTTTAAAAATTGTAAAATGTTCTATTTAAATGCTTTTGAAAAGTTTAAAATGTTCTATTTACATATTTTTTTAAATTGCATAATGTTCTATTTAAATGCTTACAAGACATATTTCAGTATTTTTGTAGATAGTGGATAGTTTTTAGCTAAAAATGGATATGGGTCATTTTGGTTCTTCACCGTCGATATATTATACATAATATAATTAATGATTTACCAATTTTGACTTTACTTCCATGAAAAAACTAATTAATCTATTGAAATCCTTTTTTAGAGTTCCCGTCGGCTTGGAGGATGTCTCTAAGTAAGCTATTCATTTTTCACTGCATCTCCATCAATTAAATTTAAATACTAACTAGTAAATTACTCGGTGTTGTACCACTATACAAGATGACTTGAACTATACCTACTTATTAATCATGAGTTTTATGCGTACTTTCAGATATCCAGCGTTATTCGAGGCTCTCCTAAAGTCCAATGTTGGATGGACGGATGAGGAGTTAAAGAAAGTATCACAAGGAAATCTTCTTCGGGTTTTCCGAGATGTTGAAAAGGTAAGGAACACAAAGTGAAGACATTATTACCTTGAACACTAGTTCAACACTCACAACTATGATACTTAGGCGTTTATAATTTGCTAAATTCACCTTAAATTTATTTTCTATTGAAAACTTAAAAACAACAGGTGCGGGATTCCTATGTGACTCGGTCTCCGATTGAAGATGTTTTGAAGCAAGAAGATTTGCAGCACTACAACGTTAGCACGAGTTGCATTACAGCGAAATTTGAAAGGTTGGCGCCGGAAGAGCGAAGGGTACGTCGTTTCATCACTGAGGAACAAAATTCAGTGGCTGAGCTATAAATATGGAGATTCTGCCTCTACCAATACCAGCTCTATTACTGTTAAGTAGTTAAATAAAAGTATTTAGGTACTTAAGTATGAAAGTGTATAAGAAGAATGATAATTCTTATTAATTAAATACGATATCCTTTTTAGCGTTCATTACTGTTTAAGCCTATGGACATAATAATATAATATTGTATAAATACTTATTTACAAGTTGGAGGGAAAATATGACGTTCAATATAGAATTACAACAATAATTAACTACTTACTATTTATGATGCACTTTTAGAGGAAAGATTCAGACATTTTTGAGTGGGCTAGATTACAAAATCTAAAATTATGATCGCCGATGCAGATATTATATATTTATAATAACGTGCGCCGATTGTCGATCATTTAGATGCAGAAGATGTAATGACTGACCTGGAATACATGAACTGACTTGAATCAATTACTACATATCGTATATATGTGAAGAACCAAAATGACCCATATCCATTTGTACCTAAAAACAATATCCACTATCTACGAAAATACTGAAATATGTCTTGTCAGCATTTAAATAGAACATTTTGCACTTTTCAAAAACATGTAAACAGAACATTGAGCACTTTTCAAAAACATGTAAATAGAACATTAATTACACTTTTAAAAAACATTCAAGCAGAACATTTAACGCTTTTCAAAAACTTAATTTATATTTTACGCCTGTTTCTCATTTTGGATTTATGACATTGGATATTGGTGCGACAAATTGGATATGGGTCATTTTGGTTCTTCACAGACGATATGCATTAGTTGTAGGGTTAAAACTTAACGCCAAACCAATCATACATATATGTAATTTTAATTTAATTTTAATTTGTTTCACAGTTTACCTATGTATGTACATATTATGTAACCATCAATGCAAAGTGAATCTATACCCTGCATCGTTCTAATCAAAACCATTATTACATGTATTTATTTTTGGATCCTATACATTTCAGATTTTATTGTATACGCAAGTAATTAACCATGTTTTGATTTTTTAGAAATAGAACAACGGCACTTTGTGGAATTAAACAGAATCGCTGTTTTGGGTGACATATGAGTATGATCAAATGACCACCTTGTTATGCTAAAATAGTTTTCCATATGAGTACTTAACTTATCTGATAAAAAATTTTACCATGTATTATATCGGCTGTAAATTAATCTTATTTATGCCCTTTTCGGTACTTCAATTTCTACTGAGTAAAGTCAGCATTTAAAGCAGGAGAATTATGAGGGACGAGGCCCTTGCTTAAGTCATGTCGGTATAAAATATTAATACGTATTAGCTACAGCATTTACAATGTTACTACCTACTATTAAAAAGTAAGTAATTATATTTTTGAAAAGGAATAGGTCGATGTGATGAAAGGAATAAAAATACGCTACGTGCAAAAGTTTGGTCTGTATTCATTTACGATTCGAAATTATTAATTAAGTAAATACAACAAACTCATTGGGCATTAAAAAATTAACTACTCTTGATTCATTGTACGTCAAAATGGCATATTACTAATGATATGAGATTGGACTCGCTATCACCTAAGTAGATACTTTCTTAGAACACTGCATCATCTGCCGAGAAAAATTTGAATGTTACGTCTCTCTCAAAACATCACTCCCCATTGCATCTTCCATGGTACTTCGAATTCTACTCAAAAGACGGTGAACAATGTGTTGCTCTGTACATTCTGCTTTAACCATAATTATTATTCGTGTTCACAGTCAATAATACTTCAATTAAAGCCATCATTCACTGTGCCCATAATGCCGCTTATTAGTTTACAATCGTAATTTATTTTATTTCATATTTTAATGTGATAAAGATGCAGGAGTCATCGTGATCGTGGTCGCCCATGTCAAGTATTTTACTTTGTTACGCGGACACATTCAGTGATTGAGTAATTGGCTAGGAATTCCAAGCTTTAAAAAACGTTCGACTCAGCGCAGCGTAGTAAGTAACAGAACAGCATAAAAAATACTCGGGTAAACATGTCTCCTATGCGTCACCCTTAACAATATTTACTTAATTTTGAATTTGAATTCAAACTCAAGGGAACTTCTCTATTGCAGAATTGCAATTGTAACGACTTATTTAAGCAACCACCCAAAATTGTACACACTTCCTCATGTATTTTTGGGATTCAAACAAGAAGCATATCGTCTGTGAAGAACCTAAATTGACCCATATCTATTTTTCGCTAAAAACAATATCCGCTATCTACAAAAATATTGAAACATGTCTTGAAAGCATTTTAATAGGCCATTTTGCACTTTTCAGATATATAAATAGAAAATTTTAACTTTTTAAAAACAAGCAAATAGAACATTTTACACTTTTCAAAAAACATGTAAATAGAACATTTTACACTCTTCAAAAACATGTAAATAGAACATTTTACACTATTCAAAAACTCTTAATTAACATTTTACGCATGTTTCTCATTTTATTTTTATGACATATCACATTTTGATTATAGCTTAAACTGGATAATATGCGGGTCATTTTGGTTCTTCACAGACGATATTAAGCTACTATTTAAAATTAAACTGGATACGAAAGATTTGCATAGATACTTTCACGTACCCATAATATAGGGAGTGAGCAGTACAGGCTCAAGTTTGTTTATGCATACTTTTGGTATTAGGCTGTACCGGCACTGTGCAAATGTACATAGGACAGAAAATATTTGGACGAGGGTCAAATTAATAAAATGTAATTGAATTGAAAGAAAAGTTTGGATGTTCAAATCTGTGAGTTCATCCGTCCATCAACCGCAACGCAGTATATGTATATCAGTGCATAGGCATTTGGAATAAGAGAGAAGAGACACAGGACAAAAAAGATGCTGTGTAAATGAGTGTCAGTCTCCAGTGATCACCGCATAAATGTGATCGCATGTAAGTAAAATCCTCATGTTTGTAGTTTGTATTTGATGCTCTTGCCGTTTGCCGTTCCCGTTGACTATAGTTATCATCATGCGGATTGGAGAGATGAAATGAGAATATGAAGAAAAAAAAATAGAAGATGAAGATATTAATGTAGAAGTAAAAATGAGGGCGAGAGAATGTTTGCAATTTCTGTTTGTATGCAATCAATCTACTTCAAGGTTTCCATTTGACAAAGTCACAGAATGCACAAGGATATTTCCAGTGTGCATTTTACTGTGAACTTTAATGGTTTCAGAGCCAATGGTTTTTCTTCATATTCCATGTCCATAAAAATATTTCTCAAAATTAAATTAAAATGTTTTATTTTAATTCATCATCAAGTTAAAGGAAACACGAAACCAAAAGTGTAAAACAATAATCATAAAACGAGAGAAATTATTCTTGGGCTCGACTTCCACGAATTTTATAGAGCAATTAGGGAATTAAGACTACGATTCTGGGAATACGAATCTAAAATTCAAGTTTAACTCAAGTGAATTAAATAAAAGTGAATAGGGATTGACATTTTCCATATGCATTGTACACAACTATACAGCTAAAAAAAAATCAACTGAGGATTTTATTTAATGTGGTGCCTCTTAAAACAGTTAAAACAAATTCCAAGCCATAGGTCCAGGTGTTGGTGCTCCCCTACAAGTTCCAAAACGATAACCACAGAGAGACTCACCCAGGAGATTGAAACTAATTATTATCATTGTAGTCGTAGGATGGATTTCTCCTTTACAAGTAAGTCATCCTGCTCGTATTTAAATTTGACCTCTTTCGGGACTCTGCTCTGAGCCAGTCAGGTTGTCAGTGGCAGCAGGTTGTCAAGTGAATTGAGTAAAGCATCAGTGAGGAATATTTTGAAGCAATTTCTACTTTGCACACCGGTCACAATCAAAAACCAAGACATGTCGGGGATTATTGGGACGACGACGACTGATACGGAGTCCTATACTAAATTGTCTAATTTGAATTTAAATTTGAATTTTAAAGGGAACAAAATAATCAGAATCGTTGCAGTTTCTGTCATTCTGGTCCTCATTGTCCTTGTTACAGCACTAGTGGCTTATTTTCGCTTCCGAGAAAATCTGAATCCTCAGGAACGAGCAGAACAAATCCTCACCTCCGCACCACTTATTGATGGGTAAAAAACTCCAAAAATTTCTGCCCAAAAGTGACAATTTCGGGTGTCAAGTGGTTCAAATTATAAAATAATTATTGTACGAATTTTAAATCAACTTTAGCTACAATGGATTTGCGTACGCCTTAAGAGAAATTGCGAGTAACGACTTGCGATTAGTCAACTTTTCACGGAATCTCACCGAACATAGTCCTTGGCACATGAGTAAGTCAAAATACTCTGACAATACAATGACTTTCGGGTATCAATAAGTAAATCTAATTTAATTAAGAAATGTGTACGATTTAGCAATGACCGACATTCCACGACTGAGAGCGGGGAAAGTTGGAGCTCAGGTAAGAGGGATATGGCATCCAAATCATTCAAATATTTTGGCTTCAAAGTACCTTTCATGTGTATAGGAATGAAAGAAAATTGAAAATAATCCATGGATATGTAGATTTGGTCAGCATTAGCAGAGTGCGCATCACAGCATAAAGATGCAGTGGTGATTACTTTGGAGCAAATCGACGTCATTAAAAGACTGATTGCTAACTACAGTGATGATTTACAATTAGCAACAAGCTCTGAAGGTGACATAACTAAAATATTGATAGCCATTATTTTGTCTTTCTTTTGGTCTGTTGTCTCAAAATCGAAATCGAAATCTATAATTCAGAAATAGTTAAAGCGGTGGAGGAAGGGAAAATTGCGAGTTTGATTGCTGTGGACGGAGGTCATTCAATTCAGTATAGTTTAGCAGTTTTAAGAGCTTTTTATGAGCTGGGTGTTCGGAGCATGGCGCTCGCATCATATTGTAATAACCCTTGGTAAGAATTTAAAATCTCTAAAATTTTTATATGATCTTAATTAACTACTACTTAAATATCGTAAAACTTTAGTGAAAATTTTCTTTTTTAAATTCGTAGGGCTCAATCCTACCAAATGGAAAGCGCGAATAAATCCATGAAATTAAATTCCAATCCTGGCCTCACAGATTTTGGAGATGTAAGTTTTAAACTGTCCTCTCCGTGTGCGGAAAGAGCGGAGTTAGGGATCGCCCTATAATTATGCCATGAGTATAGGGTTAATGGGGCTGCTTAGAAATTGATTACATCCCATGTTAAAGAAAGTCGTTTACGAAATGGTTGGACTGATTACAGGGAGGTCATAGGGTCTTTTAAAAAATTGTGATAGTTCGATGACGCCATTTATGGACGATCCCTTATAAAGTCATTATTGTCGTTTTCGTATTGAATGGTTTTAATGCGGATCACCTGCTTACAGGGCCAGACGAAGGAATTACTTTTAGGCAGCAATTTGTTTTCTTACAAAAACCACCATTTTAATTTTATTGATAGTTTTCTTTGGTAAAAATTTTGTGTTTACATGTTTTAGAAAAATGAAAAATGTTGTGTTTACATGTTTTAGAAAAGTGAAAAATGTTCGTTTTACTTGAATCAAAAAAGTCCAAAATGTTCTATTTCCATGTTTTGAGAACAGTGGAAAATGTTTTATTTCCATGTTTTTGAAATGCACAAAAAATTTTATCTGCATGTTTCTGAAAATTCAAAATATTCTTTTTACATATTTTTGAAAAGTGCAAAATGTTCCATTTACATATTTTTTGAAAATTTAAGCAGCGGGGGCTGTCTGGGCTGGCCGCATTAACCGACCCTGTATGATTACTGAATTTTATAATTCTAAATACCATTTGATTATTTTTATAGGAAATCGTAATGGAAATGAATCGTCTGGGAATGATAGTTGACATATCTCATTCCTCGGTAGCCACGATGAAAGAAGCCATTTACACATCTAAAGCCCCAGTCATCTTTTCCCGCTCAGCTGCCAAAACTATTTGCAATCGTGACACAAATATTCCGGATGATGTCTTCCGCCTTATTGTATGTCCACTGCGAATGCCTTCCCATTTAAAAAAAATAATTATGACGAATAACGCCGTGCACTTGTGACTGCATCACCTTGAGTTGATCAATTTTGTGCTGTTATTATAAATATTTGCTTAAGGCTACTTACAAAGCCTATTTCTGTTTTGTAGAGACAGCATGAAGGACTTGTAATGATAAACTTTTACCCAGGTTATATCAAATGCAATACAACAAGAGCAACAATTCCGGACGTCATCAGTAAGACTTGAACTTGAAGTATATGCTCAAAATGAAAACATGTTTTTTTCATTTTTAAATGCTTTTTAGCTTTGATTTTATTTTGATAGGACATTTGGATTATATGCGAGAGAAGGCGACCATTGAAAACATTGGGATTGGTAGCAATTTTGATAATATGGATAAGTACGTGAATTTCATTCCAATAATTTCGCTTCGTTTACTTTTAATATTTTACAAAAGCGTGTGAGTTCATTAATTTTATCGATACGGAATTTCGTGTCAGGAAAATCGAAGGCTTAGAAGACGTCTCAAAATTTCCAAATTTATTTGCTGCTCTTATTGAGACAGGTAACTGGAGTGATGAAGATTTGGAGAAATTAGCAGGGAAAAATTTCTTACGTGTTTTTCGAGCGGTCGAAGAGGTATTCCCGCTTTCCAAGTTCAATTATAATCTTAGAAAGCCGAGTTCTTCTGTGCTCTTGCTTGAAAAAATTAATACTCATATCTCAATTGATTATAGGTGCAAGAAGAGTTGAAAGACACACATCCGCACCAAATGTGGATTAAGGTAATTGTAAAATTTCTATTAAAAAAATGATTACAAAATGATCAAAAACAAGAGGCACAAAATAAACTTCATTTTTACTCGGGAGTGGGGAATGTTGAAACTATTTGTGCACTCCATCAATCCATAACTTTGAATGGATGTGAATGTTTCCATAGAATATATTTCTGTATTTTTCTATTTTAGCGTCGTGACCTTCGGATTCATACTTCGAATCTCACGTGTGCAGCCACGACTATACGTGACTGATTCTAAACTACATAATGACATACCACTGTTATATAGGATATGTTTTTTGTTCTCTCGTTGAATAAAATAAACACACGGCGGCGGCAACGTCCTGGTTTTTGTTCTTTGTAATAAGGCTGAATTAAAACAATGATTTTAATTTTTTCAAAATCCCTCTTTCAATCTATATAGTTATTAACGGTCTGCGTTGTAATTGTTCCTATATACAGATTGTACATAATTTCTAAATGAATCCAAAAATAAATTAAGTGCAAATAAAATTATTGTAAAAAGTCTACAAAAAAAAATGATTAGTTTATTGCAATAATTATTGTAAAATTAAAACAACATTTTTGTAAAGTTGTAACACACAAAACATCAAAAATCAAAGCGCTACACAGTATAGTCTATCTAAATAAAAATCCATTTATAAAATAATTATAACAAATTAATGAACTACCATTACAACAACTTCAATGATCGATTTCTTGCCCGCAATATATAATTATAAATAAATATAAGCAAACTAATGAAATAATAGCATTAAAGATCATTATATAGCTGCGGATTTTTTAAAAATAGGAGTATTAGAATTTAAAGCTGTTATTTTATAAAGGGGAATATACACTGCATATTCCCTCTAAATAAAAGACAATAATATCTCATATATAATTATTATGAGTGCCTTTTGCATTTTGTGTGCCACGGAGATGGAATCGAATGTTTTTTTATCCGACTTATTACTGTTCAACACAAGTTCAAAATGCATGTAGAGTCAGAAGTGCTTCTTGTAGGTGCAACGTACGTAGCCACACAGTTAATAAAAACAGGAGCACACATGAACAAATACATGGCTGAAGGAAGAAGGGAGGAGGAATCCTATTTGAATTACAAATTACAAGGAAAGAGACACCGTAAAAGTTACGTTATAGTTGAACAAAAGAAGTTTTTCACACGTTTTTACATTTTACGGCAATGGCTGTGGATGCAGGGTGAGTTCAGAGGCGATAAATATGTATAGATACAATAATATTATTCTACAACTACTCACAAACATAGTCATAGAAATAGTCGAGTTTTCGAAACTTGGAAATTGCATGTGCATCATTTCTTACCAGAAACAAATTGAAACAAAAAGCCCCGTGCTTGGTTTAATGGTACACGTTTACGGGACCTCTACGATACCGTCTCCTGTCTATACTAAATACTCTATCTATACATGCACTTTACTGGTACAATTACCATTACCATTTGCTCTGGCATTTGGGGTCTTAGTTTTTTTCTTCATTTGAAATAAACAACAAAAAACGATAACGAACAAGTGAGGCACAAAGGTATTAGAGAGAGACAGAGAGCGAGGGAGAAGCAAAAACGCACTCGTTTCACCTTCACGCCTTCCACCATTCTCAATCTCTCAACACACGTGTAATCTAATTATTTACGTCTACATACACTTATATATTTTACTACAATAATCTCCTACTACCACGCCACTCCACACACACACACTCTACTTCGCCATTTGACTCTACACGGTTTCATTTCACCTCATTATAATTAATCACTTTGCTAAATTACACTGAATTCACGTACGGAATACGCACTGCGCAAAATGTTTAAGTTGAAAATAAAACTTGCGATTGAAATTATTAAATACACTATAGTTAGTACAAACATAATAGAAACTACACAATAAAAACAATAACAACCGTTCTTTTCATCTCTTTTTTGTAGATTAACACGTTATGATTTTGAGGAGGATTTGAATTAATTAATTCAATAATTTTAAACTAACACGATTCACAATATATATATACATGTTTAAAAAAAGAATGAATTAAATTTTGGAGTAAGGATTGTGAGATGAGAGTCATAACTATTTAACAAACAAAATTTAACTAAACACTTTACTACTAATTTATGTCATACTTCAATACAAGTCAAAATAGATACTCAATTACTTATTCCGTTGTAGATCATAAACATAAAGAAGGCATCTGCCAATGTTCTCACGACAGTCACAAACAAGCCCAGCACAACTCGTAGTATTCAGTCAGGCTATAGAAATACAATCTAATCGTAAGTACTAATAAGCTTAATTAAAATAATTATAAATTACATAGATCACGAATTTTTTCTTACAGTATTATACAAAGCTAAGCACTAAAACAGACGGACACAGACTTGACATGGAGTAAAAATTTCACTATTTACTCGACACTAATATCTGACTTTCCCTCAAATCCAAATAGCTTATGAAAAATCAGGACGTTTTCGAATTAGAACAATTAGACACGAAAAATATTATTACTATCCCGCCTTCCTTTACTTCTTTTTGAGTTTTGCATTATTACCGCAGCTTCGCTACCAACATCAGCAGTTTTCTTAGGACGAGAAACGAAGTTTTCTCTTGAATGAAATATTTATTCATTCGTTTTTACTTCTTTGTTCGGTGCAATTTAGAAGTCGAGGAAGGACACTTTGAACATAGGCATCAAGTGAAGTATTCATATGTCATTCCACCTAATAATAATTTACTGTTGCGTACTTTAATTAATTAATGCAACAATGATTACAACAACAATAATTCACCACAAAATCAAAATATCAAGTATAGTAATATGATTTGAAAGTTAAAATACATTAAATAATTTCAGTTCAAGACTAAGCGGATTTATCTGTACAGATAATTTTTTCCTTCCGGAACAGGCTGACCACATTTACCATGATGCTTCTTACTCACCTAGAACGGAAATAATAAAAACCAATTATGGTAACTGAGCTATTTCATATTATGTAGAAAATAAAATAATTAATAAAATCATGGGTCATTTTTTGAGCGCTCACGAGTGATCGGGATCTACAATTTTCAATTTCTAGGAAACAGTCGTTGGAGTAAGTTTTATTGTCCGTTCCACAGATCGGATCATACTCGGAAGCACACATTCTCGAGCATCCACGGAATTGAAAAGCTGCCAAGCACCTCTTCAATGGCACCACGTACATGTGTTTCCTGTAGTGTGCAAGTGATTTAAAGTAAAAATCAGACTCTGTCCTAGTTTATAATTAATTAATCCAAACCCTAAAACGTTTACACTTTCCGATTTATTACATTGTTATTTATTATGATTAGGATATGACGAACAAAGGAAACAATGGTAAAGTACAATATAAGAAAAAGTTATCCAAATTGATTTTTAGACAGAAAAACACTTAATTGAAATTGAACTTTTACTGTACTCGTGCTTCATGCATATACATACACAGTACTGTACGGAATAGTATAGGACGGTAATTTTAAGGAGTAAGTTCACACTGGTCCCGGTCACACACTCACACAAAAACTATAAGGCAAAGGTCAAAGTGTTTGGTGCTTGGAATAATGCGTTAATAATAAGCTGAGAACAAATTCGAATTAGATCGTTAGATTAATTTGGTATTTACAAGATAATAAAAACAAGACAAACTAAATGGATATGGATACAATAATACGTATGAGTCAAGTTCACATTATTACACAGATGAGATAATGAGAGAATCTACAGAGGGAAAAGAATGGAGACGGAAGAATAATACGAGGCTTTTAACATACCCACAGTTCAAGTTTCTCATTTCACACTCGTTACGATAGAATTTACCGTCTGACCCACAAACAAATTCACGGCGACTCTCACAAACAGCATTACAGTACTTGGTCGTCTGGCACCGATCCAGTGAGACGGTCACTACTCGCTGTCCACATGTATCTCTCCTCATTTCACACTCGGACCTGTCCAAAACACAACAGAACGCATTTTTAACACAAAACTTTAGCATAATTTATTCCACAAGCTCCACATAGTACGAGCATCAGCTGTGTAGACTCTGACTGCCATATGAGTTCTATATATCAACTAAAAGGAAATCCGTGGGTTCAATTCTGAATGACTTGCGACCGTGAAAACGTCATAAACCACAAATTACAATGTCAACTTTGTTATGCATGTTCTATGGGAATGTTACACAGATACATTGTCATGTCTGAATCTTCAATTAGCCGAAGCTTTGCTCAAAATCAAAATTTATTTAAAAAACAAACTCATAATATTTAAGGTTGCAAAATATGCAAATTTCCATACCACATTTACTTGAAAGGATCGTGGAGAGGAACTACGCAGACTGTACAGACAGAAACATTTTTTCTCCTAATCAAAATTAGATTTAGACCAGAACAGTACAATATATTGTACAAGTGGAATCTCTCTAAAAACCAGTTCATGGTACAAAAAGGAAGTACAGTACTTTAATCATTATCCCCTTTGGATTTCGTAAACTAAAGCAACTATAAAATCTTTCTTTGTTCCTAAATCTTTAGACTGAACGACATTCGCATTCGTATCTGGACCAATGCGCAATGCAATAATGAACAGTGCACAGAAAAGAAGCGTTTGCCTTTCAGTCTAATCCGATTTTAGCAAACAAAAACAGATCAGGAGTTTTTTCTTGGATGTCAAAAAAAACATACACATAATTAAATAAATTACAATAGTGATTCGAATTCAAGACTTTCCGTGGGTCTCCCATGGAGTTATAAAAACGAAAAACCTACATTTCTGTTACTTTTACTATATTATGAAGCACACGTAATTACAGTATATATAGTGCATCTCACCTCTTGCCACTTGTCATGGGAAGGATTACGAATTGGGATTTGAAATTAAATCTTTTCTTACCGATACACATTTCCATCCGAGCCGCAAACTGGGCCATCACTCTTCAAGTCCTCAGGGCAGTTGTACTCAGCACAACGGTCGGACTCTGTCAAGTTCGTGCATGGACCCCAGTGAGCCATTTGAATCCCTTTCCTGTGATTTACCAAGTTTCAAATAAAAAAATACAATTAAAATCAGTGCAATATTCCATAGCTAGTCCCGGTGTTATTCATATAACATCTTCTTTGATGCAGTTCATTCATAAAAACAAAAAAATTAACAGGGTCCTCACCTGCAAGTAGCCAGCTGCATTTGACACCAATTATTATATGTTCTTCCATCCGTGCCACAGACAGGATCATAAGAAGTTCCGCACTTGATAATTTTACACCGCTCCGCTTTAGTTTGACATTTTTCAAAAGATACCTTGTCGACCCGGAATTTTTGTGGACTTTTTAATAAAAAATAAAAAGATAGTACAGAGCATTCCCATCCAACCATTATTGCATTTAAAATAAGTAAAAAAAATTCAAATTATGCATGAGAATGTTTTGAATGACAAATTAGAGTCATAAATGTTGGAGTCCGTAACGTACCCACAGTTCATAAGGCGAAGTTCACAGTCATTATCGTATAAATTCCCATCTGATCCACAGACGGGTTCATATGATTCATTCTCACAAGTTGAGGATTTGGGACAACCTAATTCAGCCCGCTTGTTACTCACACAGTAAGAGATTGGAACTTCAAATACATGCTTCCTGTACCAAAAAAAAACATGAAAAAGATTGTTTTAGTATGATAATCAAAATCATAAATAATTTTCTTCCAAGCTATTTCACACGAAAACTGAATCTACAATTTAACATTTAATAATGTTATTGCCTCGCGAATTTTAGCGTCTCCCATTAACACCCATAAAATAACCGCCAAACGGGAACTTGAAGCAAGTAAAGCTCACTGCCACCATCACTGTTATTCCAACTATAATATGTTATACATAAGTAGCTAGGCTGTGGTTATTATTAATGAATGAAGATCCAGCAGGAAGATTATAAGAACTTTCAAGAAAGGTGAATGACTAGAATTAGTTCTTACTCGACCAAAACTTTTAAATCCACATGACTCCCTACTACTCAAGTATTAGTTGCTCCAAATTGAAAATATTTAAAATGATAAACCAAATAACACCGCACCGAAGTCTCAAGCCAAATGAGCGCGTCGCAGTAAAATTTAATGGTCGAACGCACTCACTCAAGCATGGCATTGTAACGTATTAATATTTCCTGCTTAAAATCGAGAGACTGACATCAAATGAAAATTCCCCAAAATGTGTATAATTACACAGACACTTGGGCACATTTATGCTTTCTCTCTTTCTCTTCACACTAAAAAGTACAACCTAAGCACAGTCGCACTGACAGAAAATGCAGTAGAGTCAAAACGTTTATACTTTCCCCGTTACTCCATTATTTAAAGGAGGTACCTACAAAAAACGTGGAGAGCGTGTGAGAAACAAAGAGTTAAATCCAGGGGTAAAATAATTTTAAAATTGGAATGACGGCGACGCGGCCTCTTGCCAGTTTGTAATGGACCGCAATCTAAAACACATATGATCACACGATATATACTACACTCATAGTATATTAAAATTAATTTAAAAGATTTAACACATGGGACATGAAGGATGACGACCACACATGGTCAGTCTCACTAGTCAGTCAGACTATGGACTTCATTTCAACGTGGATGGAAAATCGCAGAGATTAAATTTAATCTACCCTGTCCACACGACACGGCACGGCACATGAGACAAGGAAGGATAATAATATTATTATTATAGACACTACACATATGTACATCACATAGGACACGGTATTCTGCATACATATGGTCAAGGAATGAGTGTGGCGACAGACATTAAATTTATTTCATGCCGTAGTGAAACTAAGTAAAGGAATTTAAAAAAATAAGGGCTGCATCACATGTATGATTTACACTCAGAGATCGCATACTTACTATACAATCTACTAACTATAAAGACATGATGTAAATAATGTATTTGTTAATTGGCTTACCCGCAGTTCTTCATCTTCATGGCACATCCATTATGGTAGAGCCGTCCATCCGATCCACATGTTGGTTTTGAAATTCGCCAACAAGAGTCACCGCAGTGTTTTGTGGTCTGACACCGTTTCAGAGAAGTGCGAACAACACCTTGCCTGACATAATCATCAAACAACGACAGAGTATGAGTTACAACAACATTTTTCCTACTCCTCACTCATCATCATCCCAGTAGTTATACCTTATTAAAGAGCCATATAGAGCTTTACATCATTTTCACACCATTCCACCACTTTTCTCCCCACTTACAATCATCTTCTCTACTCACTATAACACGCATATTAGTGAACATGCAAAACATATTCGCAATGAGTCTGTCTATGCCCAACAGTATCCTCAACTACTTCCAAAGACTTGTGACGCTAGCTTCTGCTCGATTTACGACATTTTACATGAGCCCAGGGCACTTGATCACCGCGTTTGTCTCCAAAGACAGGATACCCTTGGTCACTAATCGCAAGTTACAGAATAGTTTATCACAATAAAAAAATAGACGTAGCAAGCCGGTAACACAGACACATGCTAAATATCAGCGTGCACTACTTAAAATTAAAAATCCACAGATAATCAAATATACGAGGAAAAATCCCCTCCTAAAATTCCTATCAAGTGTAACATATCGTCTGTGAAGAACCAAAATGACCCATATCCATTTTTAGTTAAAATTGCTAAAAACAATATCAACTGTCTATAAAAATATTCAAATATGTCTTGAGAGCATTTAAATACAACATTTTACACTTTTCAAACAAATTGAATTAGAACATTTTGCACCTTTTCAAAAACATGGAATTATAAATTTTTGCCCCTTTTCAAAAACATGGAATTAGAACATTTTGCGCCTTTTCAAAAACATGTAAATAGTACACTTTAAATTGTTGAAAACTTGAAAATAGAACGGTTTATGTTTTTCAAAAACTCCTAATTAACATTTTACGTATGTTTCTCATTTTGTTTTTATGACATATCTCATTTTGATTCTAGGTTAAATTGGATATGAGTAATTTTGGTTCTTCGCAGATGATATATGACTAAGCCAGCAAGTCATTATGTATATTAAGGGAAGAAATCACCACTACTTATATGGCTGCATGTACACTACCTCTATATTTTTCAAGAAAGCATAACTACTATACACTATATATATGGCTTTGACTTTTCTTCTATCATATAACTGATAGAGCAGCCAGATCTGATAGATCTAAATAATTACCTCACATGTTTTCAGACTTGTTCACAACTATTTAGCTGCGTATGCATCCTCAACTATCCCAACACAACAGTACCAGAGTATTGGAGAATTACAGCAAGTTATTGTTTCCTCTTGCCCGTAAGCTAGCTACTCCGTACACAGAAACTGGACGTTGCAAATTAAGACAAAAATGATCGCCATCCGCATACTCCACTCTAATTTAAATCTGAATCTAATATTCGCAATCTCATCTCTGTACTTGCTTTTGTGCCATACCAATATAACACAACTAACATACTACCCAATAAATTAACTCTGATTCTGATCCGATCATGTCCAACCAAATATATAAAGCACGTCAGTCAGAAGGGATGATAAAGTTCCGTAACATCCAATTCCACGATTTAAAACGGAACACAATCAGGTAGCTAGTTATGTAATAACTGACGAGGGACTGAGCCAACTACCTTTCCATTGCCCCTGTCACTGCCCGACTGCCGTTGGAGTTGGGCAGAGTCAATTAAGTCATTATTGCGGTATATCTGCATAATCATCTTGCTGCTCACAGAAACAGAAATCACATTAGCAATACAAACTCCAAAACTATCTGCAATGAGGATCTT
Source organism: Dicyrtomina minuta (assembly GCA_949802685.1). Lineage (NCBI taxonomy): Eukaryota > Metazoa > Arthropoda > Collembola > Symphypleona > Dicyrtomidae > Dicyrtomina > Dicyrtomina minuta. Next base: position 66,000,335 of record OX461812.1, read on the forward strand.
GGAAAAAAAATGGAGAAAACTGAGTTTTGGTCTGGGAGCTTATGGAAGCCTGCACTGAACTGTATTAGATTGCCGGTTATTACGTTACTCATCATTGTCAGTGTCACTTATTATGCTTCTGCGTGTGTACTTCATGTGTTGTACTGATTGTGGGTAGAGAGTATTTTATGAGTATATATTATGCACCACGTCATAAATATGGAATAAAAAAAGTGTAGTTGCCGTCCAAAATCCTGCAAACTCCTCACACACAGCAGATGATTTGGGTGCAATACAGTAAATGGGATGTAGTGGGATGGATGGATGCCAAAGAATGATAATGATAATCTCCGTGCCTCATCATCATGGACACTTAGTCGAAGTCGAGACAAGCACGAAAGATGAAGTAGGTAGGGGAATGTTGGAGACTCATCCAGTCCGATCGAGTACACCATAGAGGAGGAAAAAGATGAAAGAAGTGGGGAAGTAGGGAAGCTGACAGTGTAATCACAATCATCATCGTTGCCTTTCAGCGCCATTTTTTAGCAAGCAGCATCAGAGACTCTTTTGGTTCCCCACTAAATCTCCACTCTCCACACTTAACCTCTACCTCAGAGTCTCCACCGTCCAATTAAGTTGTAAATGATCGCTTATTTCTATTTAGTCGACTCCTCATGCGTCAAACTTTATAAAGCGTGCACACACACGCGGGACACACTCATATAATTATATTTATACACATTCGCATTTGAGTCCCTATTACAACACAACAACTACAACTTCAACAAGGCCCTGGCTTCCCCATCTACATCACCTTTTTCACCTTTACGCTGGGCATGATGACCACTCATAAGGAACCATGTCATGGAAACGTAATCATAATCACAATTTATTATAATAATTATTCTAGTTAAAGTTTAATCTACCCGCAAGTCTGGAATTTCATGTCGCATGTTGACTTGTACACGTTTCCATCCGAACCGCAGATGGGGCCATCCTTGGGAGCATATTTACAGGATACGGGACAGTTCTCGCGGGATGCGGTCGCATTCATACATGGGCCAGGATGGGCAACTGTGATTCCACGCCTGTAAATTTAAATTCAAAACAATGCATTGTTTAGTAATCAATTAAAAACTAATCCCAAGTCCAAAATCACAATCAGAATTCCGAGGGATTACATAAAGTGTAATATGCTTTTACACTGTACTAATTATTATTGGAAGAAATCTGATAGAAAGAACAAATAAGCCTGACTATAGTGAGTGGAGAGTGGAGGGCGGGATTAATTTCACTGACTATATTATAAAAACCTGACTTAATGAGCTAAGTACATGTTGAGTAAGCTCTCGAATCATTCCAATCCAATCCAGGTCACATCTTTTAATCTTGTACCTTTTGAAATCCTTGACTGCATGCTAATAGAAGTTTAGCTACTACCCTAGTCAGTAATTTTAATTTTTATGATAGATATACTTGAGTCGCTCTAATTACCTGTAATCAGACATTTTCCCTACACTCTAATCTTCTTCATAACTCATTCACGTTCAGCTCCTGTTTACCTTTCCATCAAACTGATGCTCCATTAATGCGTAGTTAGGGACGGTCGAGAGTATGTGGTTAGGCACCTTATACGATTAATTGCTATAAATGTTTAGAAAACCTCTGGCACTCGCACTCATTTCATTCTGGTATGGTTGAAGTATATATGTATATGGTTCGTATACACTAAGTGATAATATATGCTAACATGGCATGACCTTCATCTTTAACTTATTGTTGATAGTTTTTTTTGCCTTCTTCACATCTTAAATCCTACAAAATAATTTAGCATTGCATCTACTCATGTTCGGCAATATGGCACATTAGAATGTACGGACACCGATGCCGATGCACCTTCTGTACAAGGTTCTATTACAGTAACATTAACGTACGACTCTGAGCTGTGTTGGGATGGGACGTTGTGGGTGAGAGAAGAAAACTAAACTTGTCGCTGTTGTTCAATTTTGGCCCCAATTGGGAATCATCTGATTTGTTTGTTTGTCTGTCTGTCAACTGACTTGGACACTGACACCTTCCATGAAATCAGGACCAGCCAGCTGGTCTGGCTCGACACAAGGTGGCTGGTATGTAGAGCTTCCGTTAAAATCAAATCAAATCCAAGTCAACATACCTTCCGTATACACTTAATCCTGAGTCGTCATATTTAATTTACATACCCACTTATTTACATTTAAATTCCATCTATACCTCCCTCCACCAGCCCACTTGATTGACTTGACTTTGACTTTTCCAAGGCACCAAGTCAACTCTCTTTTGTCTTGTCTCTCAACTCTATCTTCTTCCTCAGCTTTTCTTCAGCACTGTATAGGAGCACAATGCACACGTAAAGGCGTATATACACATGACAGAGCCGGCCAAAACTAATACCCCTACCTATCTCTACAATTACCGAAATCATGAATCCGGACACGCATGCAAGGAAATTTAAATACCTACTTCATATTCAAGATCAATCATGCTTTGCATATATACATTGACATAACATCAGATCAGATGAGAAAGACAGACAGACACACGCGATCACCAGTTTCACGTTACACTACATCTGTAGATTTGCTGAATTAGATCTCCTCTTGCCACATTCCATATAGCATGACATGACACCACACAGCATACCATGCATAATGAATTTTCTTAGTATCTGATACTCTCACATATGCGCGGTGCACCGAGTAAAATCAACACAGCTCTCCAATCATAAGGATAAGCACTGCCCTAAATTGAAATATTAAAATGACTTTTTATAAATGTTTAGCATTTGTTATATTTTCTTACTGTATAATTATATCTATACCTGTATATTACTCTAGCTTAAGGTTAAGGTAAAAGTGTAACACATCAAGTGTCAAACTATACAAAGAAAAAACAATATTTAATTCTCCTTTTTAAATACAACAGAATGCAAATGCGTATACTTTACATATATAATTGCAATATAACGCGGATGCTTGTAGATTTGATCTCATCTTTATTCCAACTCCTTCGAGATTCTGATTCTAATCGTAAGTTCACAATGACAACGTGGACCGTTTTGCTTTAGACTGTGCATCTGGCTTCTATTGTCCACAGTCCCACAGCGGACGTTCGCACCTCATTTTTCACGTACATTCAGCTGTTCACAGTCCCTGTCCACGGACACAATCCCAACTAATCCTTCAGACTTGCCTGGGATAGATATGGATTAAGATGTCAATGTCAGCGTGTCAAGGAAAAAAAACAATCATAGTTGAAGAAAAAACGTTAGCTAACTCTGACTCTTGGAGCTCTCGGCATTTCTGTCTTATAGCCATTCTACGTACTACGCGGACGCCGGACGGGACGTCGGTGGGGATGAGGACGGTGACGGTGACGGTCAAGAGCAGCCAAGCTACAGATTTATAAAATCTGATGTTCCTGCTTCTAATGGCTAATGGTCAGTAGGAATTATCTAAACAAATTACAATGTGATGACCATGACGATGAGGATAATGGCACACCCCACACTCCCAATTCACTTCTCAACAAATGCCAACAATGAAGATATTCTTCAATATGTTCCACAAGCTGAAGGATATAGGGAATCTTTTGTAGAATCAAATCAGAATAATACTATGGTATTGATGGCGATGCACTCTGTTATTATTTCCATTGATCTTCCTGTCTTATCATCATATAGTTTTTTTATTGTTTATGTTATGTCCTTTTGCGAGTCTTTGAGTCCGGCGTTCTAGAGTGGAGCAAGAGTCAATTGTGTGCTGATAGCAAGTTTTACTGTATGACAAGACCACTTCTTCTCCTCACTTAAGACTTCCGAGCAACAATCAAATCGAGACAGAAGAAAGAACAAAATAAATGTGTATGGATAAATAGATGTACACTCAACTCTGGACAGTGCAGTTTCAATTGAATTCAGCTAACAAAGGCTTATTAATCCACTTTCGATAGTTCAAAAGAGTGATGCTCAAGTTTGATCGATGCACTCCTAACCCACAACCTTCAATTTTCAATTATCTCCTTTCAGAATAGAATAGAAATTCCATACGAGTCTCCTCTCCTTATCCCTCTATCACTGTTATTATCGGACTCAATCGAGAAGTGACTATTGACTATCCGTAATCCTCCCAACTTGTTTCTACTTCTGCCACTGCACTGATCAGCCTATGCCAATTCTAGCTTTGAGTACTTCCCATTCTTCATTTCATTCATAAAAATTGTAAAAAATACTACGAAACTGTTCTTCTGTACCATAACAAGCAGCACTAATGACTGACAGATGAGCGCCGATCAGATTCCAAACAAAAGAAAACATGGGGAATTAATAGGACAACTTGTAGTTAAACAGCTATAACCTGATTTTATTTTGATTTTCGCTAGGAATTAAAACGTATGTTGCCTTCCTACTTTTTATTTATATACATTTTTTTAATTTGAAAAGAATGAACATGAACCAAATAGTATACAAGTTCAAGGGAAATTATAGATTGGAGCTACTACCGCGAAATACGTAGGTTAATTCTAAGTTGTCTGCAATTATTGATTTTTAGCGCCCTTTCTATTCTCTCATCCTTTCCCCTCTGAATGGTAATAATAATAATGTCCCGAATGTGAGCACATTGTATTTCACTTGAAAAACCATAAATATTTATTGCTTTCCTTCTCTTATAAATCATAACCTAGAAATTATTGAATTTTACTTTTGTGATACTAGGTTATTCTCATTCCCTGTTTTCATCCTTTATTGTTATTGGTGTACACGGGAAGTCAAAATTATTTTATTACATCCAGAAATGAGTGGCCTACTGTAAAAAGTTGTTCTGCAAATTCTGTTTTGTTTTGTTTTTTTTGCTTCCAATAATTTATTTTAATTAAATCAAAGAAAGTCCCACGTAATGCTTATTAACAGTCTTTCTCAATTTCAGTCTGTGATGTGGCTATAATCTTTGGAATTGGACTTGGACTCCCTATACACAAGCCTGGCTGAAGTTTTTAATGATTGAACAAGTGAACTTACATGCAAATCTCGACTTGAAGTATACATCTGTTGAGGTAAGTTCGTCCGTCAGAAGCACAAACCGGGTCGTGTTCATTATTACATTTATGATCACAACGTGAGCCACTGGTGCGGGTGCATAAATCCAATCTCACAGCCGACACACCTGCAAAAATCATACAAAATCAAGCATAAAAATCTAATATCAATTGGAAAATCATATAAAACTAATAATCGAAAACCAAATAGACCCTCACTCATTGACACACACACACACTTACTGCCACGTATAAAATGATCTTTCTGTGATGCACTAGAAACACTATAGAAAGTATAGCAAGAGAGAGAAAACAAAAATGTTCTGAGAAAATACTAATAATTATCCTTGCATATCGGTAGAGCTACCGCTGAAAGAATTTTTGCAGGTGTTAATATTTTTTATCCTGGCCTCATCAATTAATTATATATTTAAATGCTCTCAACAATTTAAAACTCTGCACTTTTTTCTTCTAGCAATGTTATATTATATAGTATGTAGTATGTGGTCTAGATCTAGACAGACCACAACCACCAGCCATTATTGATTCCGATGGTACTTATTCAGCTAGAAAAGGGTTTGGCTTTGCATGAGCCCATTAATTAAATCACTTGGCAGATTAGTCAGGTGTCAGTCAAATCTTTTTTTTTCATTTTTCAATTTCATATCCTTCTGCCTCGAAGTTGTAGCACATCGAAATCTATCATTTTTATATTTATATCTGCTAGAAAGGCCACATGCATAGAGAGGCACTTACTTTATCACTTAAGATTTATGTACATTATACACTGTACAAACTATCCATCTAGATTGACAATAATTATTTACAAGCGTTTCTTCCTCAACAAGTTCTCATTATTTCCCCATACATTTTACATATCCTGTTTTATTTTCGTTTCCACTCTGAATCTGAATAGCCAGGTATGAATGCTCTAGTGGAGATTTAGAATGCGACTAGGAACAGAGACAAGAGAAATTCTGGAGGAGATACTTAATAAGTTTAACTCATCAATCTGTATTATAGACATGAAAAGCAGAAGAACTAAATTAGCCAAAGGCATAACTTTACATTCATTAATTTGACAGGCCGAGAAGAGAGACTTTGTAGTCTGGTTCTTGTGCTCTATCTGTCCCTGTCGTAAGTGCGCCTACGTTCTTTTGGTTCCGTTCTGTTGTGTCATTGTGAATTTCCACGAAGGGGCATTAGGTATAGGTATAGAACAAGCACTTAAGTGCATCAACATGTCAACTGTTTTGTTGTATATAAGTAGTAGAATTTCAATTGATTTTGATGCACACACAAAAGAGGGAAACCCCGTAGAAGATTCTATGCAAATTCAAAATCACAATGAAGATGAATGAGAGTAAAATCATTTAATTACGGAGTAAACTGAATCAACTACGCAAAAATTATTACCTACATAACACAGATAATTATATACCTACGACAGTACAAAGTAATCAATAATCACAACTATCAACCATTTCTAGGACGTCCAATGATTTATGACTGTAGAAAAGTTTTTTTCACTTGAGTTTAGTACTTCCACCAGCACCGTGTCCATTTACACATCATTAGCCTTTCATGCTATAATTGTAATTAAATATACTATACTGACAAAGCGTCAACGTCTCATCCTGCACCGCACTTCTCCACAGCTAAGCTAAGTATAACGTACAAATTGTCTCTTTCCTTCACTCGATGAAATCTCCTTCACAAAATACGCGGTTAAAGAAATGCATTCCTTAGAAAAAATTTCCAAAATGCATGCAAAGTTAAAAAGCATATTTAAAGGTAGGAATTAATAGTTGTGTTACAATGTCGTCTTACCCCGTCCACACGTTCTCCGTCGCATTTCACAGTCATTTGCATAGATAACTCCGTCGGATGCACAGACAGGGTCGCTCACCTTAGGACATGACCGAGGGCATGAAAATGTTTCCGCCGAGTAAGCAGCCGCTGCTGACTGAAACTCTCCTGCAATGTAGAAAACAAATAAATATATGAAATAAAATATTTATAAATAAAATATATAGCACTTATTATTACTACTAATAAAAAGTAATGACGGTAGTCCAGGACAAACAACACGCAGTGCTAGATATTTTGCATACGGAGGGAGATATCCACATGATTTGAATGTTACATCGTCTATTACTGGATTTCAAAACATTTACATATATGCATCACCTTTATGTAATGGATAATCCTTTTGCTTTTAGTATTTTCGTATAGGATTTATGAAGTAACGTGGAATAGAAGAACCATGATCACTGACATTGATCATTTAGCTTAATACGTGTGTTGGATTGTAAATAGCTACCTATATAAGTTAAGTGGCTCTGCCCAGTCTCTCATCTCTCGTTTCCAATTGACTGCTGACTTTACATTCCTCTCCCGCTGAGCTCATGAAATCATCGTACATGATACAGGCGAAATAAAACGAGTTATTTATCGGCCAAGACTGACTGTGAGTCTGTGAGCAGAGGAAAAAGCGAAAGAAGATGAGGATAGTTTACGTGTAAAAGTATAGTTATGGCATTAAATCCATGAGTGCAGTTAACCATTAAACTCATAATTATATCATATCAGAAAATAATACCTGCCCAAGGTGAGACCTGGGTGCACTGCATTATTTCCTCAACGTACGTGTTCCAAGTTTTTTTAGCTATATTTTCCATGAATACAATACAAGCTGTGAGTCAGTAGCTACTTCTAATTATCGTTATGATTGTTAAAACAAATTCTCAGCTCTCTCAGGTAAGCAACAACACTACAACAGAACTACAGTAAACAAAAGCAGGTCGGGTGGATGTCTCCAGGGGCGGACTGGCCATAAGCAATTTCGGGAAATTCCAGATGGGCCCCCAATTTCTTATACATTACGTAAACGGGAGCCTTGGGCCCCTTGGCTCAGTGTGGGCCCCCTGATCGCCAAACCTCGTCATTAAAAATTCCCGGGCCCCTAAAAGTAACCAGTCCGCCCCTGGATGTCTCACATGTGCCTACATGTGGACTACTGTTGACTGTACTACAGCATTATTTTTTAAATCCCGTCGTCAGCTGGTCCTGTATACTAATAAGGATTATGTATTCAACAAATTACACGTTCTACACCATATCTTCCCTTCATATTAATGATCATTGAGGAGGTGTGACGAAACGCGAAACGCTCAAAAAAATTAGGAGTATTTGAAAACTTGATACAGTCCAACAAACCAAGAGAAAAACATGAGTCAGGAGTAGTTAACCAGTACTATTATAAAAGCTACATATAAAAGCACAAGTAAGGAAAATAACGTGGAGCAACAACACTACATAGATTTGAGCTTCATTCAAGAATGTCAAATATAATCTGTAGTAAGGATTCGGATCGTGAGGATTTCAGGATGAGTCTTTGGCCCTTGGCTTGCACCTAAAAATAGAAGGAGAGCATGAGATGTGAATTCGAATTTTAATTCTAGCAGTCGTTGAAGGCTAATGTACAGAGAATAAAATGAGAAACAAAGGAGGAAATAAAAACAATCACAATAGAACAATAATAATGCACTGTCTCAAGTTTTTGCCTAGTTACATACTTTCTACAACAAGACCAGTTAGGAGTTGTCAGTTAGTTACGTTGACGATACGATGTGGAATTAGCACATAAGTAGACCATATATATATATACAAAAGATAGACTGCATAACTACAGAGATGTATACCCACAACAACACGGGCATTGTTCCCTTCAAATGGAATAAAATCGTGCTAAAGAAAAGAATAGCGAACTGCAAACTAACTGATGTTATTCGCTTTTATTCCAATTCCAAATCCACGTACAACTGTGTAAAACGTTAGCCTACAGCCTAAACGTAAAGATGTGGACGCATAATGACAATAAATGGCGAATAGACTTTATGAAGGAGTGAGTTCATAGATTGCGTAGCTCTCGTTCCAACAAAAACTGTTGACTGTTCAATCTCGATGCACGCCAACATCAACATCGAGTTTCTGTCTGTATCTGTAGGTTGTTGTGATCCTTCAAACTAAGGAACAAGTTAGAACCACTAGAAACAGAAACTTCATTTTTTACAACCTACTGACTGCGTAAGTAAGAGAAAAAATCCAAGTAATTTTCTTGAATTTTAAGCACTTTACAAAACAATTGAGTCAGTCCACGTTCAACATGCCTCCATCACCAAATGACTAATTTCCGACCTATAATAGTTAATAGTTTTGTCTTTTGCCTTTTTATTTTCCCCCTATAGCACTATTTGGTAATTTGATTCCTCTCACAGTAATACTGCCCTACTCGTAGTCGTAATCGCACTCTACCACTACCTCCCTCATTAAGTGCTTAATGATGAGATGAATTCTAACATCTGACCTACAGGTCTTTGAGGAGATTTGAATTGGTGATGACCGGCGATTACGTCACGATTACGGATTGTCCGTCAATACAGTACAGTACTCCCAATTATAAGACACATTAAGTCACTGAGAACAGTTGGCGACGTGGAGGTGGAGGCAGGGCAGGTAGAACACGCGGAAGCAGCGGATCCCAAAAGTCAGTTTCAATTCTACAACAATCAACAATCAACAATTAACATATCATGTGTAATTAGTATTATTACACAGGAAGAAAATGAAAAACTGTTTGCTTCCGTCCAATTCTACTGAATAATGAGTTTGAAACAAATGAACACGAGTTGGTTCATAAATTGATAGTGTGAAAACCGTGAAAACTGACTTAACTAGAGTAAAAAGTGAATCTAAACGAAGGGCTACGTATGGGTTGGTCCATAAATGACGTCACTCAAATTATCATTTTTTCCAACCTGCCACCCCTACGTCATCACTTTTACACTAATTAAACGGCTATCTTTAACATGGCATGTCATCAATACCCAACTCTGACTTCACTAATGACATCATTTATGGACGATCCCTAATACGTCATTGGAAGGTTTATAATTGGCGGTGGAGCAGACAGTGGAAGTTAACAGTGGAGATTAGTTTTGTTGTGTAGTTGCAAAAAATCGATTTTTTTGAACTTTGGCGCGTGATTGTGAGCGAACGGCGCCAAATGCAGTCGAGTTACTTTGGATCTGTAGTAACCAAGTGCAGCCAAATCTAGTATGGGTATTGTTTTTAAAATCAAGAGAGTACATGCGGCGGCATTCCCTTGTTAGTATGTAGAAGGATATATTTTTTTAATAGAATACATAATTGCAATTTGCAATTAGGGGATTAATAATGGGTCCTAAACGTACCTAAGCGGGTGGTTCTTAATATAGCTCAAAAGCTAGAAATTATTAAACGACTGAAAGGAGGTGAGTCTCAGACAAAGTTAGCAAGTGAATATGATGTAGGAACTTCCACAATCAGTGATATTTTGAAAAAACGAAAGTAAAATTGCTAACTTTGCAATAGTGCCGTAATATTGTAAAACTATTGTTGACAATAGAAGTAGTTGTCTCCCCCATCCTAGCTCTTCCGCCACAACTGACAAGTGTGAAACACGATCTGATACCATGAAAAGTGGAAAGAACATGACATATGCAAACGTGGCTGGCAACCCTATGGATCAAAATGACACTGGAAATCCTATTGATGAGGGGATATGGCACACTGTGCAAACCAAAATTTCCAAAAAAAGAAAATCTCTTGTAGGAAAAGGATCAACCGAGGGTCAGTGTTTTCTATCTGATAAGAATGTGTACATCCCTGAAAGAAGAGAGAAGAAACTTGAATTTTTTCTGAGCAGATTCAGAAGTGACACTCAGCCGGAAAATGTCAAATCGTATTTAGAGTGGAAAGAGTTACATAATGTCAATGTGGTTAAGTTGGACGCCAAGTATGACAACCAGCGTTATGCCTCCTTTAAGGTTGACTTTACAACTACAAGCACTGACATTACGTCATTTTATGATCCAACCTTCTGGCCTGGAGGGATTCTTTTTGACAGATGGAATAATAGGAAAAAAGTAGCCAAAGATGCAAATCTAATGCCTATCTTGAGAAAAGGAGCAGTTTCTGAAGCAGTTTCTGAAAATAATAATGGATAAAGTACTGAATGTTGTCACGTGGAACTGTAAGAGCTTGAAGAGGAATGATGGCTTTATTATTAATTATTTATGTGAATATGACATTATCTGCTTACAAGAAACTTGGTTGAGAGATTGTGAAGAACATATTATAAAACAATTACATATGTCGTTTGATGGCACCAGCGTATCAGCAATTCCTAGTCATGAACCGCTACATGGGAGACCCTATGGGGGAGTTGCAATTATGTGGAATACTACTCTTCGTGATAATATAACAACCGTGAACTGTAATGACGATAGACTTTGTGGAGTTATGCTTACTATAGGTAATACTAAAACACTTGTCCTGAGCTGCTACTTCCCAACTAGTGATGAGCAGATGGAACAAGTTGAATACATAGAGCAAGTGATGTCTCTTGTGCTCAATAGTGACTGTGATAATTATATTGTATGCGGCGACTTTAATATAACTCCCGGGTGCAATAACTATGATCAACTCGCTTGTGCTGCGAATGACCTCGGGTTGCACATAGTGGACTGTGATAAACTTGATAAAAATACCAAAACTTTTCACAGTGAATCTAATAATGGCAGCAGCTGGCCAGACCATTTCATTGTCAATGACACCCTGGCCCATGGATCATCAATAGAGCTTGTGCAAGTGGCACCAGGAGATCATCTTCCTCTTGTTCTGCACAGCCCAATCTGTCTCATAGAGCAAAGTGTAAAAATTCAATCAAAACGTCAAAAGCTTCCTTGCATTAACTGGCGGACATGCAGCCTTGAAATTAAAAATGAATACCTAAATAAAACGCAAGGCCTGGCACAGGGGCTCAAGTCTCAACTCTCTCTCGTCGACTGTATAGGTGCTTGTGATAATCACAATCATAAATGCATTATTGATTCTGTATATAATCAACTTGTAGAAGGTCTGGTCAAATTCGAACAACAATTATCATCTGTGGATAGAATACAACGAGTCAACAGCTTGCCTGGCTGGAATGCAAGAGTCAAAAATGATTATGATAACTACAGGAAAGCTTATCTGGATTGGCTACTTAGCAACCGCTCAGACACCCTACGGCAACTTATGGAACAACATAAGAGGGTCTTCAAAGAATCCCTAAAAAGGTGTAAGGAAAATGAGAAGATTGCTAAGGCTGAGCAATTTGCTACTTGCTACCAAGAAAATGATTTTCGTAAATTCTGGAACAAAGCTAAAACAGAAATTAATGGTAAGCTCCCGGATGATGTCAGCAATGTAGTTGAAGATGCCACTGGTGGCGCAAACATATGTGAGCTATGGAAATTAAATTTTCAGGATCTCTTTTACAGTAATACTAACTGCTCATACTTGACCAATCAAAATGCTAATCAAAATGCTACTCAAAAGACCTTTGAGGAAACTCAAAAATTCTCCAGTACAGAGCTTCTGGATATTATAAATAATATGAAGCTGGGGAAGGCAGTGGGTCACGATCTTTTGAAACTTGAACACCTGTGCTACAGTCATCTGGATATACTTAATGTGCTGTGTGACCTAATTAATTGTATGGTGGCACACTCTCACATTCCTAAAAATCTCATGACTGTGAAACTTGTCCCCATTTTGAAAAAAAAATGTCTCAATCCGAAGCTGAAAAATAACTACCGTCCGATCGCTTTGGCCACGCTTATCTCTAAAATCATAGAAAAATTAATTCTTGTGAAACACATTAAATTCTTCAGCACATCTCACAACCAGTTTGGCTACAAACAAAAGCTGGGGTGTGAGATGTGTGTCTACTCACTGAAGCAGATCATCAACCAATACAGTAAAATGAAAATCCCAGTCTATGCATGTTATTTGGACGCAAGCAAAGCCTTCGATAAGGTTAACCATCAGCTGCTTATTGATAAGCTGTGCGAAAAAGGCTTTCCTAAAATTATTGTGGGTTTCTTAGCTTACTGGTTCAACAACCAGAACTTTTATGTCCAATGGAGTGATTACATTAGTGATCTGTTCGCTGTGAAAAAAGGGGTCCGCCAAGGTGGCATTCTATCTCCGTACCTATTTGCAATTTACATGGATCAATTAATTATCTCACTTAACAATACAGGAGTTGGATGCAAAGTAGGAAATGCTACTGTTAACAACCTCGTATATGCAGATGATATATGCATTCTGACTACCACAAAAACAGCCCTTAATTTGCTCCTAAACCTGTGTCAAGAATATGCTGAAACTCATGATTTGGAATTTAACTCTTCTAAAACTCAAATTCAGATTTTCATGCCCAAATGGATAAAGCAACACGTCAGTGAAATCAACATAACCTTTCAGGGGAATGTAATTGCACCGAGTGTGAGTGTAAAATATCTCGGAGTCACCATCTCCTGCTCAAGCAGGTATGGTGCTGATCTCTTAAGTGACACGGTCGAAAGCTATAACAGAGGCAGGGAACTTTTTAAAAGGGCAAACATGATTAAGTGCTTCTTCAGTAAGTGCAACCTGAGCGTCAAAAGATACTTATTTAATACTTATCTTTCCTCAATTTACTGCTGTAGTCTGCTAATACTGTCAAGATCTGCTCATCAGCAGCTGAGAGTTGCTTATAATAATGCCTTTCGTATTGTTATGGGGCTACCAAGGCTCAGCAGTGCCACAGAGATGTTTGTTAATAACAGGGTGAATAGCTTTCCTGCTGTCCGAAGATTCTCTGCTTTTTCACTTCAGAATAGGCTAACCAATTCGGATAATGAAATAGTGATAAACATTTTCAACTCAAATTGTCATGCTGCTTCAACAATGCAGCTAGAATGGAAGAACTTACAGATTGTAGCCTAGAAGTAGTAGTACTGAACCTGTTACTTGTCTCATATTAAATAATATTTATATTTATATTTATATTTGTTGCTTGGTTAATAACTCAACACTTATTTTTGTTACTTAATTAATATTTAAAATTTATAATTGTTATACGACCTGATGAATCTGTTTTATGCTCTGAAGGTACTGCCTATGTATTTAATGACTAGGCAGTACTATAATTATGAATATGTGTGTCTGTACTTTTGTCTTTTGGGCCTCGGCCTGCCGTAAATAAATCAATAATAATAATAAATTGTAAGAAAAATATTGTATTGTATTGTAAATTAATATTGTATTGTAATTGTAATTGTAAATTACAATACAATTACAATATATAATTACAATTCGAACTTTTGGAACTTTAATTTGACCCCCAATTAGGATTAAATTACTGAATAGATATTTACCGTGATAACTATCATATGTAGATACACGATTTCAGCGTAAAACAAAGGCTCATAACACACTGCAGAAAATAAATTTGAAATTGTATTGTAATTGTAATTGTATTTACAATTTACAATTCTAATTGTAAATGTAATTTTATAAAAATACAATTACAATTACAATTTACAATATTACGGCACTACTTTGCAAGTACACTCGATACCACGAATGGTACAACTGATAGAAAGATTTTAAAAAACACTGAAAATAATAGTTTAGATGAGGTGTTATTCTCGTGGTTCTTGCAAGTCAGAAGTCTTTGCCACCCAATATCCGGGCCGATATTACATGAAAATTAGCAGAAACAAAGATGTAGCTTTAAACCAAAATATTGCAATATAATAGAGTCGTGTTTAAAATGAGTAGTATGCATTTATTGTTAAAACCTCCCATATCCGGATAGGTCCTGTTCCCAATTAATCCGGATACGGGAGAAAGTACTGTATTACATCTCTAAAATTGTATCGATATTCTTCATATATATCTACTTTAATCGCCATTTAGTTTCTAGTTTAAAGTTAGATGATGAAGTTCTAATGTAACTGTTCTCAAGTTCGTGATATTTCATCATGATAGACTCATGGGATTGAAAGCAACTTAAGACTTTTTTTTCTTGTGGTTTTTAAATGCAGTTATCTCCACGAGACGAATATGAATTATTTCTCAAACGTTTTCATTCTTTTTCTTGAGATTATTATGTATGAAAGGATAGAGAGACTACACTCACTGCCAAGAACCCGGCTTAATAACTATACCATCCACTATTAGCTAATGCTACTCCGCCTTCAACCAACCACTGCTCAGCCAAATCAAATCAAATAATCCACCTCTTTCTTACATAATCCTAAACTATATCATTGATCATTATTAAAGTTTTTTCTGTCCTGATCCCAGGTAAGTACATCAGATTATGTTATTTTCAATTTTGGTCTAGTCTTGTAAACGAGTTTGGTAGCGATTTTTTTCCCCATTTCTTATTTTATGTATGATATTTCAACGTGGAAGTAAAAACTGATACTGATAAACATGTGTAAAACTGTGAGCAGTGTTTATAGTTTCATTTCAGTGTTTTCATTTCCATTCGTTTCCCTATTCTGTCCGAATCCGATGAAGCTCATTATTTCGTATCTTGATTGGTTTTTTTATTTATTTTGTTATTGCTTTTGTTAGAGAATATTTTTAACAAAGCTCGATTGCTGAGTATGCGTTGATACAGTGCATTGACTATATAAGTGTATGTAGAACAAGAGATATGGCCCTGGTGGTCCAGTGGTGCCGGGCGAGACATAGCGTCTGAGGCTCTCCATTACTGTTGACCAGGCGTGGGTTCGATTCCCACTTGCCTCGGATCTCTTTCGTGAGAAAGTTGATCTTAAACGCCGGGCTCTCCACATGTGTGGCGATCTAAATCATTAAAGGCTTACTTGGCTCTGTGTTAGTATGGGGTAAGCTGGTCACACGAGGGTCCATGTTGGAAGAACAGTCTTAATTGATTGAAACATCTGACCCTTGCAAATAAAGCTACCTTTAACCTTTTTTAACTGGATTGGAACTAAAATCGAAATATGTAAGTCGATATAAATATACTGACGAGTTTGCTACTAACTATGTGGTAATATTTTGAATTAAGGCTCGTATATGAGTCCTGTTACATTCGTATATGTCAATGTCAGTGTAATTGTAGGTATATTAAGGTGTTTGTAATTCGATGATTGCATGTTCAGCAAGGCAGCGATAAACGTGGCAGTGACAACCGACAGTCATTATCATTTTCCAGTTGGCAAATTCACAGGACCCGGGATTGACGGGAGCGAGAAAATCAAAGCAAGCAAACAAATAGCTTTCGTGAACAATTGACATAATAAGTGAGCACTGAGTCTTTTGTGACCCCTTGCTCTGTAAAAGCAATAATGGCCCTCATTCCAAGAACTTACCATTAGTTATTATCCCCATGAGAATGAGGATACATTCATTAGTGCAACTGGTAGAGAGATTAGATTAGAGAGCAGGGCCGGACGAAGGAATTACTTTTAGGCAGCAATTTGTTTCCATACAAAACCCACCATTTTGATTTTATTGAAGATTTTCTTTGATAAACAAAAGTGTTGTATTTAAATATTTTTGAAAAGTTTAAAATGTTGTTTTTACTTGATTCAGAAAAGTGCAAAATGTCCTATTGACATGTTTTGAGAAAAGTGTTAAATGTTTTATTACTTGCATGTTTTTGAAAGTCAAAATATTCTTTTTACATATTTTGGAAAACTCAAAATTTCCATTTACTTGTTTTGAGAACATTCAAGCAGCGGGGGCTGCCTGCGCTGTCCTCATTATCCGGCCCTAGTAGAGAGCGTTATGTGAAGGAGCTACCTGTATAACTTTGGTTTGGCATACATATATAGGGTATATAGTGTATATACTACGCAGGAGGTTTGATATTATAAGAGAACATCTTTAAGTAAATTAATTTTGACATGAAATAGTGCTATTAAAACGTATATATACTGTTTTTACGTGATAATATTAGCGCTTATATTCCAGGTATTGTCACTTGAAGAACATATGTATATATACGTACTTCGGTTCATATAGTTAAAAGAAATTCACACATTTTTACCGTGCTGTATAGTTTGTCTGCACATGCTTCCGTTCTCAACTCATCATCACATCACAATTAATTGACATGCCGTGAAGAAGGGAGTGATGAAAAGTATTATACACACATCTGCCCTCTTACTCCTACCAGAACATCCCGGTCACATTTTGATACACGTTCAGATTTAAGACTTCGAGTGGATGAGTTTGTCAAGGTAGGGACAAAGTGTGAAGGTAAACAGAGAATAATTGCAATGGTAATTGTAAATTGTAATTGAGCAGCCGCATGAGTTCATTTTCCCAGAAGAAAATCCACGTAAATATAACAGAAACACATCCTCATGTCAGAATCCAAACACAAATACTGAAGCATAGCACAGAGCCATAATAAGCTTTGAAATAGAATTAGACTTGGACTTAAGAGCTTCAGAGCGAGCATCATTCCTCGTTGACAGCGAGAAGGACGACAAAAAACGGTTTAAATGGTTTATCATGTGTATCTCTCTGGTTCTGTCTGTAGTCTGTACTATGCAGTGTATAACATTTCCTACATACCTACCTTAATTTGCAGGTGCATGGAAGACTACGCAACAGCAACTACCGTAGAAATCCTCAGAAAAACAATAGTTGAGAATTTTCTTGAACGTTATTAACGTTTCCAAGGCAAGTCGAGTCGAGTCATCATCTTTCTATGTATTCTAATAAAATGTATCATCTCCGTGGATTAAAGCAAGTACTGAGTACGAGTACAGTACTGTGCGGTGCAGATGGTAAGTAGCTTATATCGTTATCGTTAGTGCTCCTATAATATATAATTATATGCTATATACCTACCTATATTCTTGTAACTTCTTTTACCTTTATCATCTGTCTCGAAGAAGTCTCTATATAGTTTCAGCTATAATTTTATCACATGTTTTTTTATACCACGTTTGAGCCGGATTGTTAGGGAAATATTGACTATTGACCTGCTCATTTGAGACTTATATAACTTGCATTACCAAATTTCAAAAGTCGTATACCAAAATATCTGGATGGATTTGCCATCCATATATATGCATATTGGAATTTATGTCTTTGTAATTCAAGCTGAATTAAAATGTAAGGATTTTGAAAATAATTATGAATGTGGCAGTGTGTAATAAACTTGTAAAGAATATTTCTATGAAGAGGGAAGAAAAAACAATCAACGTCTGCTATGTAAGTATATCCTTATGCAGTAGCATAGTGCTCAGTATAAAGAAGGCACAGCGAACTTAGACGGAAGATTCATAGTGCCCATGGAATGGATCTCATTCTCCTGTCTGTCTAGTTCTCCTCTCACGTACGTAGCAGCACATCATCTCCGTCTTTCCCGACTGTCTGTCTGTCTGTGTCTGTCCAAATACAAGTTGTTTGAACTTAATTGAATTTTCCATGTTTGACTTTGTGACTCTGATATTCTGTATGTTTATGCTGTAAATTGAATTGAAATTGAAAAGGAGCATTGAATGAAGACAAGAGATGAAAGGCAGAAGGAACGACTGTGACTATGATACTCAAGATGAGTTAAGTTAACAGCTGGAAGCAATGACTTAAAGCGCAGCCAACAAGCCATCAGTCACTCACGATTGAGCGTTAACGATATCAACGTAGGTAGATGGGAGAAAAAAAGTCCCGATTAATTACAAATACAACAACAGTGTCTTAAATCCAACCAGCCATTCCAACCAAACCGTTGTCTATATGATCTACACATATACGACACAAGCAAACTTTGCCAATCTTACTTCATTGGAGTGATCAAGTGAAGCAGAACTGCAAGACCAAGTAAAAATATTATGTATGTATATAATGTAATGTTGTAGAAATAATTGAAAAATTAAACATTACTAATTTCAAATATCTGCCTGGATCTCTTGATTTTTTAAATAGGAAATATCTTCAAGAATAAAATCGGTGGACGAAGGGCGGAGTGCTGAATTCAGTTTACTTATTTGAGTCGTACACATCGGATCAGATCACACGCAAATTAAACTACTCTGTAGTCATAAGTAATTTGTATATAGAGCACAAAGCTTTAAATTTCTCCCAAGAAAATTAGTAATATCATCTATGACTTGTTACTATTGCTTGGTTTTAGTGGCTACATGTTTAATTTCTTGAAAATATATATTTCTTGTTTGTTTGGAGAAAAATAGATGCAGGATGGAACCAAAGTCAAAATGAAAATTTGAAAATCAAATCAAAATCAAGACGTATCAGGACTGAAGAGTCAGAAATGAGGTCTTTAAATAATGACTGACGTTACTGAAACAATTTAATACTTGACGAGTAGACATTAGAGCTTCCTTATAGTAAGCATTACGTTGTGGTTCAAAACTACATAGGTAGTTAAATAGCTTTCGTGTCTACAACATCTCAACGAGGAATACCACCCACTTTGAATTGAAGCGGACAGTCTTTTCATCATCATCATCATCGAATGTGGCGTTCGGCGTCCCTAATTGGTATCCCATCCTATTCGTAATCTTCGGTGTACTATGCTCTATTCTGTAAACCCAGCTGAGCAGTGTTCACTCATCCTTGAGTATTGGCTAAAAAACTTAATTCATTATAATAGTCTGGATTCACACGAACAAGAAAATCAAACTAATGCCAGTGAGAGCAGTAGTTACAGAGTTAAAGTGAGTAGCCGGAGTTTATCCATATTCATTTTCTTTTGGACTTCGAGGTTGCGAAGATGATGTGAGTAAATAAAACATTCCATGCTTTTTTTACGTCGGTTTTTTTTATATAATCCTCACATAATTAACTTGAGCTAGTCAACTGTGAATGCGAATCGCAAATCAAATCGTAAATGTGAATGAGAATTCTGTTATAGTCCCTATACGTGTTGTAATAATATGTAATAAAAGAAAATAAAATGAAAACGTACTCAGCGATACCAAGTCCAAGTACCGAAAACCTTAACTAAACATTGAATTTCAATTACTCACATTATCTTCAAGATTTTTTTTCGATTTCAACCATTTTCTCCTTCAGTTGTTGTAATAATAGACATTTTTAGGGGTTTAGATATTTTTCTAATAGGGATCCTGATGCCGACAAAGGAGGGTCCGTTGATGTTTAGTATTTAATAATATTTAATATTTTTATGGATTTCTTTGTAAATACGCAGAGCTATGTATATTGACGTTTGACGTGCGAGGGTCCGAGCTGCAATTTACTTTATGATTCATCTTTATGGATATGAGCTTGCACTTGTAATCATCTTCCTCATATTATTTATTTTCTTTGACTTGCCTTGACTCTCATGCGATATGCCATGATCAACACAACAAAGTTTGATCAAACATGGAAGGATCGTTTATTCAAAACTGAATGCACACTACAATCACCAATAAGCCTGCTGAACCCACTCACGGGAGCATCGTTTTCTTTTACATTTTAAGTTTCAGAAACGGTAAGATCAATATTTTTTGTTGTACGGAGATACACGTAGAAGTACATGGATGTTTTGAGAAGTGATATTGACCCTACCAAAATATTGAATACTGTATTCACTAAAATAGCAAATAAAATATCTTTTGGCGAAGAATGGATGAATGAAAATGAAAAAAAGAGAAGTACAGACCAGAATCAGGGATGTTAGTATTTTGGATACAAGTACTGCCAGTACCAGTACCAGTCTTTAGTATGAATTCAAAACCAAGGAATAACACATCTTTATCTTTCAATTTCTTCTTCCTTATTACTTATGTACCTCACGTTCTGAATTTAAATACGTTGCACGCTGTGTACATAATGATATTATACCTTAATGATGCCGATTGCACATTCTCTGTCTGAGCCATCTGGTTCTGATTCTTATGCGTGGTGGTGACTGATTCGGGCGTAGGGATTCGGGCGTCCTTCAGAGTTACAATGAGACTATAGGCAAGAGTCATGCAAAAGAATATTTGTAGATTTAATATTCTTGAATTGACAGATATCTCTGTATTTCCCCCGAAGGAGAAAAAATAAACTTTTTCGAAGATTTAAATATGATCAAATAATTTGCTTATGATTTAATTATTGGACATGTAATTATTGTTGAGCTGAAAGTGAGTGCACAATTCTGCAATCTTAATTCATTGCACATTTTATTTTTATTCCCATAGGAAAAGAAAACAGAAAACCGTGATTGCCACTATAAGGCTAAAAGACAATAATCAAGAGATGTGTTATAACTTGAGTTCAGTGTAAAACTGAGGCGAGGCTCATCTCCACAGTCCAATTCCAAATGGACGGGAAATGCGTGCGGAATAATATACGGTAAAGTATCGTTCAAAGGAGAACCACAGACGAGACAAGGCCATTCCAGCTGACCACACAATAGGGAAGAAGCAGAAAAGGACAAATCGACGGAGCAAAGAACAAACTATATCACAAGTAAGTAGGTACGTATGTATGGATAATTCCTGTTAAAACCAAATAAGTCAGGCATAATCGCCGCATCCACAATCTATACACCTCCACCTCACTGTATTAAACTTTAGAGCAATCCTCACGCCGGACGAACACCGCCACACTAATTCTATCCCATCCCAAGGCAACCAACACAATTATTGTTAGCATTATTGGAAACAAGTGTATCAATTTAAAATGTATCAAATATTGTGTCACTTTTGGCGGCGAGGACTAATACAGTGTCGTCCATACATATGTAAAACGACGTACTATTTTGAGGCTGTTTACATAACAATCCCAAAATTGCAATCCGCAACCTGTCTTGCCTTGTTTGCCTAATGATGCAAGGCCAAAAGAGAAACAACAGCTTGGTTTTGATTGTGGCTTCTTCGCGACATGATCACCGCAGATTGGGACTCACTCGTCAGATTAAAGAGATATGGGTAGAAAGGCCTGAGTATGTTAAAACATGACCAGGAGGATGACTACAGGTATTAGGAAAGGCGGCAAACCTTTTTGGCGTTCATTTATAAAGAACGGCAGATTTTAAAATGTGAAAAAAAATGTTGTAGGCACTTCAAAAACCGCATGTGAAGCGCACAAGTAACTCAGATACTGCTTGCGAGATCATTCAGTCGCTTTGTACGAAAATTGAGCTCAAAGACAGGAACAGGGGTAATGGAGTGGATACGGTTTTTGAACAACTTCTTCAAAGAGCTTACAGTATACCGGCACCGGCTTTGCCATGACTGATGAAGTTATGAACGATAGTACTCACACTGTATAAAAAATGTCAGCTTCGTACTTTAGCGGTTGTATGGATAGAAATTTAGTCTCAAAGGTATGTCAGCAAAATTATTTGATTTGATTCAATTCGGAATCATCATGTGCATTAAAAATGTCATCAAGTCATTCAATAAGTTATCAGAATCAGGTTGATTGATGCATCAGTTGACTCGGCTGTCAGAGAAAACTAGCGAGAGAGAATATGGGGAAGGAGTCTGATTTTCTGACTGAACATTTTCCGATACCGATACACAGGACACGGATGCACCCTTAATAGTTTCTGTAAAAAACATTCAATTGGAATCATCAGTCAGTCGCCAATGGTACCGTAGCATAGTCGGATCGCAGTCGTGAAGATCAATGCTCTGTGTGTGCCTGTGTATGGCTAGATTGTTGTACAATTATACAATAAAAATAAATTAATGTATCCACCAATCCATGCATGTTATACGATTACAGATTTTGAGAACCAGAAACAACGATATATGTTGTTGTCAAGCTTAAGATCTTGGCTATAGGAATCCTCCAGAATGGATTATACACCTCACTCTTAAGCATCGTATGCCCTTGCCTTGTAGGAACGTACCTACGTAAGTACGTAATCCCCGACAGTAAAGATGTGGCTGGGAGTCGTAATCGTAAAATAAATTTTGCTCACGGATCAAAATCGAAATCAAATCTCGTTGTAAAGTTGTTAGTTTCGTAGTCGTAGTTCGTGGCCGGATGACCGGATGCAGATAAAGAGATACACAGGGAGGATGGATGGATGGAGAGAAGCGAATATCTAAGCTGGTCGCGTAATTTTAATTTGGCTATAAATGTAGCAGGGGAGACCGAGACTTGTAAAAATAAAATAGAATATAGTGCGATAGATAAAATAGAATACCTGCGTGTGTATAGCTACTCGACTACCTACGTGGCTTTATTCCCTGTCGGTGTCCGCATAATAACATTAAGTAGGTAGTTCTGAATGAATATTTTGCCTGTACGTATTTGCAATGTTAATTCAAGCTCTTTCGGTCCATCTTCGTATATATTATATCCGTTGGCTGTTGGCTTTGCAATTTAAAATTGGCAATGTTTTTCACGCATACCAAGTGAAATATAAAATATTTGTATGAATTGGAATGCTTGCCTACTATGCCTTGGCTGAAATAGGGATAGTGAATTCGAATGTAAGAATTAGGCCAACAAAACATATTTCTCATTACCGTACAATTTCCTATATTACGGAAAAAGTCAATGTATATACTTGTACGAATTAGTATTAGGATATATAGCTCTGTGTATAGGTCTAGTAAGACATAGTGCCTGCGTTTTACTTTTATTTTGAATGGTGACTGTCTTGGAGTTTTGGATTTGGGTAATCCGCTTAAGGCCTTGAAGCGCCATTCAATAAATATTGATCAGAATTTTGACGTAAAAACCTTTCATATTGGCACTTGGCAGACTCAGTGGCACTAAACTCGCACAAACTCAGAACAAAACAGAAAAATCAAGTTCATCAAAAGTTATCGCAAATGTCCATCTACCCCAGACCTCCACTTTGCCTCACGTCAATTGTAAGCATGAGGCATAGGCAACCAACGCCAAGAGGACCATACCATCCCCATCACCATCGTCAGCATACCCTGTAGCTATCGTACACTAAACTTTTTTAAATAGATGCCTTAGCCTCAATAAGCCTCCGTCCATCCAAATAATAATTTTTTTTCCCACCCCATTCTGTCAGTTCCTATCTTCTCTCAATGGTTTCTGTCTCAAATGTAGGAAAGTCAACATTGTTACTATAGACAAAGACAGAAACGAGGCAGACAGAGCCTTTTGGACGTGGCCTAATCATATTTTAACATACCTTTTGTCATTTAACGATAAAAATAATTATTATTGTGCGATTGTAATTTATGTAAAAAAAAGTCCGTTTAATTTGATTGCCTAGAAGTGACCGAGACCAAGTTGTTCTCTATCTCTCTCTCTCTCGTTACAATCACTAATAAATCATGAGAATGAAAGCCAGGGAGGATAAAACTGTATTAAATTTCTCACTTTTCCTTTATCGGTGTTATTAACAGATGATTATAATGATTAGCAGAGACTAATTTTTAATTTTCCATGCCTTCATACCAAAAGATGTATCACTATTTCTTCCTTTGCTCCTATTCTTTTACTGTTTGTAGCAGCAAATGCAAATTAATACAACAGCAAGTTAAGTTAATTTAATTTATCACTGTAATTACATGCATGCAAAAACCCGAATGACAGTGGTATGCATGAGAAAATGAATTAGCTAGCCCAGACTGACGCTGGAGAGTATCTTACTTTTACACAAATATTATTTGCCACACAGTTTGTAGTATACAGCAGAACTCTAACTCTACTTTTTTTCGTTTGTATCTGTACTATATATTGCCTGGTGATTCCATGAAGATGCTGCTTAATAATAATTATGTAAGAAAATGATGCTATGAATGATTGCAGCGTGAGACGAGGAGGAAGGCGAGTAGACGATGGGGGAATATTGAGATTAGGAGCGTAAAAGAGCCGCCTACATAATCTTCACATTAGATCATATTGAGTCAAGCTAGCCAAGTGGCGTAATCAAGATTTTTATCCATTTCCATTACAGAATTTCATTGAGAAAGTTTCACATGCTGTGAGTCTGTGAGACAAGCCGAGTTCGTTTTGTGTCAAAAACATGGAAAAAAGTTGAGATTAGGATTAAGCGTAATTAATTACGGAAGAGGAAGAGGAGCAGCAGAAAGGAGAATGAAATGTAAACTCTTGAAAAATGAAAATTCTAACATTGGAAATGATTTTTTGGAAAAATAAAAGCTCCATCAAGGAAATGAAAATTGGACGTCGTTGACAGTTATACGATACAATTACGATTACGACGTGCTATGTGCTCTGCCATGGCTCCACCGCAACCAACTCACTATTCAGTCAGTCAGTCAGATCCATACTACTCAGCCCGACCCCTCACCATTAACCAAACGAGCCTCCAAACTAACGCAGTACCTACCTACATAACTACCCTTGCAGTCTGCCTCTAACGCTAACGGAACAAAAACGATTTAAATCCCAATCGCAATGGTAACGTTTTTATATTTTATGCAAATAATATTATTGCAAAGATTGCGTACGAGTAGTATTAGTCCTTTTGCTGTGTGTGTGTGTGTGTGTGTGTGTGTCTGTGTGTGTGTAGTGGCGATCGTAATTATTACTGTTGTTGCAATTACACAAGTGGCTCTGTGTCTGTACATTATACACTCGTCTTGAATTACTACAGAGTTGGTCTCGTACATGGATCGAATTTCATTTACTTTTTGCAGAACTTTATACTTGATCCTCTCTCATCTTTCGACTTTGTCAGCATATACTGCCCCTCATACCTGTTTCATTTCATTTCAATATCAAACCAAAAAATCTCATCAGGAATTTATTTATTTACGTAAAACGTCCAAAAACTAGGATATAAATTAGACTCTCGAATCTTGCAGAACTTGTTATTCCATTCTTCATTTTTATCTCCTCACTCACTCCGGTCCGGTATATGGCTCTGTGTCTCAGCTTTCTGAAATCTGAACTCATCCTCGCATAGCAGTTCTTCCAAGATTAAGATACAAAAAAGTAAAAATAAAAATAATATCTCATACTTAAATTCAAATGTGAAATGAAGTGAGGGACTTTCTAGTTTCTGTCTTTCTGTAGACTGTAGATGGTAGATATTAATCATTGTCACCTAATTTAGTTGCAATTCTCTCCTTACTATCTGTGGGATTCTGCAGACACTAGACAGACTGTAAAATTGGTAATTATTTCTTGTAATTAATTGTTTGGTATGGGATATGGGAGATGCTATATGGTAAAAGTCCTGTCAGTGTCAAAAGGGAGTTTTCAAAAGTATTATAATTAAATTACTTTCTGTCACTCACGTGACGCGAGTACCTATATGTTCCCCATGTTGGAGCTATGTAGATGCTGAGCTGACGGCTGACATAGTTATTTTAGTCACTGATTAGATTCACATTCAGAACCGTAGCCAATCAACCCCTTCACCTCCAACCATCCGCAGTAAGTAGAGAGTAATAAATTAATAAAAGCTCAAGAGTACATTCAAGTAGGTACAAGGTATTAGATATTGGAGTAGAGCCTCAGAGCACATTCTTTTCTCTGTTTGTTTTTGTGTTGTTCGAGGCTTTATCAGGACATCAAATCTCAAATCTGCGCTCGCAGTAGTAATTGTGTACGGATAGACAGACATGGGATCTTGAATTGGAATTCAATCAAAAGAAAAATCAACTGCATCCTCGCACATCCCAATAACATCCCATATAGTAATAATAAAGCCTGCATCATCCTGCAAGTCAGTCGTCCTTTTCCTATTTATCTCTCTCTCTCTCTCTACGTAAGTATACTGCCCTCATTGTATGCTCGTGTCTTATCTCATTTCGTAATCATAATCATCATCCACACTGCACTTTCTGCCAACACTAAAAAGTCCATTGCCAAGGTAGAATGCACTCGGGGCCATGCAGACAGACGCAAGCACTCCATTAGAGGAGGAAAAACGAACATAATAATAACCAATAATATGTTTTACAAGTTACAAGGTGAGCAGCGAGTGCGAAGAAGTTCTATCTGTATAGAGATTAGGTATAGAAGACAATAAATTATACTTTTTTCCCTTTTGAGTACTTGACTCATATACTTACGAGAGATCTCGGACTGTGGATCGTATTCCTTTAGACGATCTCTTCTGAGGCTTGTCATTATAAAGTTGATGATAATTCCCTCATTGATTTCATTCCACACACATTCACATTTCCAAATTATCAATTTCTCTCCCCTTTCTTTTCTCTCAACTAACTGACCTGGGCCAATGCCTAATCCTCGGACGGAATCCTATAGACATTTCTCAGCCACATACATAACTGATGATGCACTGAGGAATTTAGACTTGCGTGCCTCTCTTGTTTAAGGCAACTATCCACCGACAGAGAAGGGACAAGAAGATACCTGTGTATTATTAATTGCTGCACAATAAAATTTAGGTCTCATATGCCTCATCATCATCCAAAAAAAAGGTTGCTCTTGCTTGGCGTTAGTATTGGATTTCTTACTCCGTAATTAAAATCAGAGACTGTAATTAGAGACTTTGCACTTTCAATAATAATTACAAAAGTTGCGAGTGTGATGTGATATGAAATTGAATGCAAACTGTGAATTGCACACATCAAATATCCTTGTTATTAACGCAAATAATTAACTATAGGGAGTCCACTCAAAGCGTGTTGGGACAGGAGCTGAAGCGAAATATATGAAATAGAAATTATTGCCTCTATTATTCCTTAGTATTTACTTACTATTATTATTATTATTGTAGGGCCTTCTACTTCTAAACAACATGGGGGAGGAACTGTCTGATTAGTGATCTCGTATAGTGGATCTCGTATATTTATTTACTTCATGCCGCGAAATTTTCCCAATGAAAGATATTGTGGTAGTCTATATATATTAACAAGTTCGAAGACGAAAACAATCAAAAGGTATAGCAACTATTATACTCATGGAGAAGCCATGCCGTCCCATCATTTTTCCATTGAAATCCACTCAACTTTTGATTAAAACCAGAATAATTATTATCATTATGATGATGGACTTGGAACCTACAGTGTAATCTAATTGAAATAATTTAATGCTTCCTCGCAGGTGTCTCTCCTCCTGAGTGTGCAAATATGTTCGAGGTTTCGTCGGTGTCGATGTCGGCGGCGTCGGCGTCGGGACAGAGACGCATTTACAAAAGCTCAAAACTCAAAAGTGAAGAACGTATCAGCAGTTTCAGTGTCCAAGAAGCTCCCATGTAATTACATAGCTATACACACAGACACACACACAAGGCAGTCACTATTCGACGAAGTAAAGACACTGATTATCCTCATCCGCCTTCTTCTTTTCATGAATCAAAAGAGTGGATGCGAGATGAAATGAAATGCAGAAAGAATTTGAGGAGCTGATTTTGCTGTTGATATTGTGGTACTGAAGCTATAGAAAAGTAAGGAAACTCTCCTTCAGTAGGCAAATGGTTTCACACAATAACATTCAGCTACAAACTAAAGACTAGAGAAGTATAGAGGCAGACCTACAGATAATGATAATAGGCATAATTATTCCAGATGGACGAGCATTTAATTTAAGATGATAAAATCTATAACATATAGCTAACCAGTAACCAGGTGAAATGAAATGATAAGTATGAAGCTTGAACTATTTAATGGCAATCTTTTCCATCGAAAACTTATGATTATTGGCGAGAGAAAAAAAACCAATCATAGTGATGATGATAATCATATATCGACACATTAGAGAGATGAGGAAGAGGAGTTGGCAATGCCATCCCTATTTATTGTACATGTTTTGAGTTTACTCACACCCCTTAAGTATACGGATCGTACTTCAATAACAATACTATTATATACTACCTACTTGAAATATTAAGTCGGTCAGTCCAAGTCGGAAGTAAATAATAATGGATGCAGATCTGTAATGAGAGGAAAACTAAAGAAAGAGAAATACAAACCCACACACGCATCTTCTCCTTCTCTCATCCCGAATATTGAGTACAACAAGAAAGAGAGTACACAGCGTATGCCGTCCAATTCAACTAATAGTAATAGTAATGTGTAAGTAAGTGATGTGATTATTCTAATGAGTTTTCAATAATGAAATGTGTGATTATGACTCAGATTTTGATGAAGTGACTCTGTACACCTTTCGGCTTTCTTTCATCCAATCAACACTTTGGACCACTCCACAGTCATACTCGACCTTCTTCCACGTCCCAGTACTACAGAGATACTCAGCATTCAAATATCAAAACTGCCTTCCTTCAAAATTTATGGCTACGACTTACGACCCAAGAGGACTCAATCACTACCAACCACCACGAGGCCAAGACTAACTAAATCAGAAAAGTATGTATATTGTTATTTATTCCTGTCATTTTTTGAAAATCTCTAATATTTTCCACCGCGGCGTTAGGATATATAGTTATTATTACTGAGTATTGAGGATTTAGTAATGGGTCTAGTAAAATATTATGAGTAGGTGTAATATATTATGCCGGGGTTGTTAATTTAGCACCGAGCTCTTTCTTATACGTTCCAACACGACACGCTCAAACGCGTACTGTGTAGATTCTGCATTTTCTTTTGAGGTGTAAATTACAAGTGTTTCTTCCCCATTTCTCACCTCTCTCTGTCTCTGTCTCTGTAGCCCAGGCCGAGAGAAATGAAAGAAAACTTGTAATAATTACAATTACGCCAATTGCCAAGTGGACAGAGTACATTGAGGAATTGTAATAATACTGTAGAATGTAGGTGGGTAGGTAGGTACGTAGCTAGTGCAGTGGATCGATGAGTTGACTGGTGCACTTGCTCATAATTATTATATTTTTTCCCCTTCTTCAGCTCAGTTGAAACTGTCACAGTTTATTTTATTACTCTGGCTACGCGGACGAGGAAAACGAAAAGTCAAAGGTGCACGTGGAAGGAGCACGTCGCTCCCCTTTCATCCTTCGCCTTCGAGTCTCAATTCTTCAATATTCAAAATATTATTGTAAATTCAACCAGCGTTTTTTTTCTCTGTATATTATAACATGGACAAACTCTTTTTCTTGAATTTTTACCAATAAGTTGGAAGTTAAGACTCCAACAGGAGACAAAAGTCAGTGTGTGAGCCACTAATGAAAACGGTGAGGGTATAAAAGCTCAGGTAGAAATTTAACATGTTTCAAATTAATTACCAGACGCAAGCTTGAAGAGTGGAGATAGACTCGAGACAGTAGCATATCTATGAGCAGGTGCAGTTTCTGATTGTTGTCCTAACTAATGTCTGTCTGATGAGGGAGTGCGTATGTAGAAAGGTAAAAATTTAGTGTAGGTAGCTATAGTGTATGTATATAATGTATGAATTGTATGGGAAGTAGAAAAAATCCAACTGTATATAATCATATGTGCATAAAACAGTCTCAATCTCATTCTGATTACATCGAAAAAATTTAATTTAATTCAATTTACTCATCTATCTAATTAACTGCCAACTCTTGGACTCTTGTTGAATTTAAATTAATTAGTTCCCCGCGAGGATGGATAATCATACAGCTTTACTCTTCCATTCAGTAATTATCCCATATGCTATATGTAAAATCGTATTATGCCATATTCTCATCCCCAGCCCAATGAAGTCTATAGCCCAGTGAAAAGTCAGTAGCTTCCCAACTCATGATTAGCCCGGGGATGGAGACAGAGAACACCCGAGTCGCAGTCAGATGAGTGTTTAACAGAATGTAAGAAAATTAATTCAGATCTTGCTTTTTATTTTTTATAGCACATGTGTAGTTGGAATTTTAAGGGATTTATTGTTTCTGTAGGGTTTCTTTGTTTGCTTGCAAGGAGCACTTGTGCTCCTTTTTATCCCCACCACCATCTCATCTCATCTGATTTGGATCCTGAGTTTTACACCTTGTCCTTGTCGTTGTGGTACCGTAATATAAGGACTGAGGAGTGTAGACCCACGGGAGAAGCACGAAGGACTCTTTGCGCTGGGATGAACTATCGTAATCGCAGTCATAATTGCAGTGGCATTATATATGGACCAACCAAAGCATGCTGTGTACACAAATTAACAATGACCAACAATTTAATCTCTCGTGCATCATTAATCATTACTTGGGCTCTGTGCGTCTCATCTGACGAGGACGATGAGTGTCGCTCGGACCGTTCGTCCGTCCGTCCGCTCCTTGAGCTGAGGGAAGCTTCAAGTGAGCAGAGACATTAGCGGATTTGAAATTTAAATGGAATTAGGTTGAGCGAGATCAATTTTTAATGGACACCATAAAGCGAGAATCAACAATCAAGATTCTGAAGCGTGTAGGACTCCCAAAGCCAAGAAAACTCTCTGCCTCTGCCCATCTTCTTAGAAGTGGGGTGTCTATCTGGACTAAGCACCAAAACCAGCCAAACTAGAGAGATGAGGCATTTTTCTGCAGCCAGACTTGAGTCGTATAGAGATACTAGGACTGGACTATAAAAAATATTATCTACGCCTCGCTCTATCTACCTTCTGCATGTGATTTCCAGTTCTTGATTTTTACACACAAATCTGAGAGATGAGTCAGAAAAGTGAGGGGTGAAGCTCATCTTATGACGTTCGTTCGAGAGCGAGGTTAGCCATGATTCCCAGTGCCAGTGCCAGTGCCAGCCATAAGGCTCACGGGGATTAACTTTCTTATAAGTGATTTGTCTGCTCACTCGGGGCACTGTCTACTGGACCAGTTGAAAGGACATTTCCGACCGAGAAAATACGGACATCTGCCACTAACTCATAGTTTATTTGGGGAATATGGCCAACTATGAAATTATGAGTTGAGTCTCCAAAGATTTTTTCAGGTGAAAACAGCGGGAAAACAACTACCACTTCATCCGTTTGCATAGGACCTGTAGTCAACGTCTCTGGCGATGACGACGAGGCAACTTTACAAAAAGTAACTGACATTCAGACATTCAATTACAAACTTGATCTGCCTTAAACTCAGTCCCTCTTCCACCCACCTCCCCAACAGCAACACCGACGCGGACACGGACCTTCATATATTTGAGCGCTGCCACATATTTTTACATTTTTACGACTCCACATGCTCCCCTGCCGACGATCGTTAATCCGAATGGTGAAAAGAATATATCATCTGTATTATTGCAGCAAAAAACGGTTTGTAAACGAATTTTAATGTTTGACGTCAGGAGTGAGACGGTGAGGGCAGACAGAGGAAGAGATCTGTATGCATTCCATATTCCCTAGACCACTGCTCCGCACTCATTACAAATGTCATATGTGTTTGAGTAAAACTGTGAGGTGGCAGTGTTAAAGTCAACACTTGTGTCTCCTCACTTTTGGACATTTGTGGGCCCAACAAAAAATAAGTAACGAAAGGAGAGTCAAAGATGCATGGTGAGATATCTCTGCACCGTACTGTACTTGTCTCCCAATCAGACACATAATCAGTGTAGTAGGTATCTCATCCCGAGAGTCAGAGCGACGTCAGCATTTAGAAGTTTAGAGCTACATCGCTCAAAAGCTATATGCTGTGGTTTGGAGTGGTGTTAAAAAAAATAATTTCTCCCGTTCTGTGTATTCTGTATTTCAACAATTTATATATGAATTTACATAAATTCCCCATTTCAAGAACAAGAACATGAAATAAACTGTCACAACAACCGCAAACCCTCCAAAGGCCGTTTGTTGTCGTTGTTGGAGAGAAAAGTCATAAAACTCAGATGGCATCACTCACTCACAATATGTATGTACCTTTCGTATGCACACAATAAGGCCTCGTAATCACAAAACAATCAGAATAATTTCCGTTTTACAGCTGGACGGACCCAATTGCAGTCTACATTTTACTCAACGTTACTCACCCTCTCCTACATACGCCCCACAACAACATCAACGTCAGCAAATACAGCAAAACAAGACACACATTTCATTTCTCAAATCATGGAATCATTCAATACT
This sequence comes from Dicyrtomina minuta, assembly GCA_949802685.1. NCBI lineage: Eukaryota > Metazoa > Arthropoda > Collembola > Symphypleona > Dicyrtomidae > Dicyrtomina > Dicyrtomina minuta. Next base: position 66,033,095 of record OX461812.1, read on the forward strand.
CAACGCTCGATATAAAGACTTTTGTGGATTTGTAAACTGCAAGCTGTGCAAAAGCCTCAAGATCCAAATCCAATAAAGGCTTCTTCTTCGAGAGCAGATGCACTGGTGTGTGAATGTTATTGTTATTGAAGATTCCACACGCTAAACTCCCATTTGCCATTTCTCAGCCCCAAATGACTACACCACGCCACTGCAGTGAGTGCATACGAAGGATAACCTATGACTCCCTAATCTGTCCAATCTACAGGAGTAAAAAGGCACTTTATAGAATAGGTACAAGAAGATGCAAGAGGAACACGACTATAACCTCATTTTAATTTATGATCATCACCAAACCAACCAAGAAGTAATGGAAAACATATGGGAAACAAAAACAAATTGTCAAAAGAGGCTCAAGTGCACAAAAGACATAAAAAAGGATACATATGACCAGTAAATGTGAATTGGAGATAAAAGGATAAGCAGGTACATTACACACACGAGGTGGTCGCTTAGTCCCATCCAATTTTACAACCTTACTCAACAATCTACTAAACCCAAATTCTTCACATTATTTTTTGAACCAGTTTTTCTTTCAAATGAACTTTTTCGTATAAAAATCATATATATTATATCATTTACATAATTATTTAGCAAAATCTATTCTTTCCATCGATTTTGCGATGAACAAGGTATTTTTAATTTATTTCGTCTTTTTTTTAAATCTTTGTTAACTTAATTTTGGAATCTTTTATGGACTTTTTGGAAGAACTATTATGAAAGAAAGAGAAAATTAAAAAATGGGAAGGTTTAGACAGACCTTGTCTTGGACTCTGATCAGCACTAAAAAAAATGAATTAAAAAAAAACTTTGCACTTTTTAGATCATCTCAGACCGTCCGTCGTTATGAAAAATCCTCACTAATATTAATCTGGAAGGTTATAGACAAACTTGAGTCAGTGAGCATAACGACAGCAGCATGTGAGTGAGAAAAACCAGGAGAGCCTTCACGAGAGGCAAAATTTAGGAGACTATATAACTGATCCTAATCACACAGGGATGCAGTCAGATGAGCCTCCGAGTACATGTGTAAACTGGTGAAAAACAAAAGGAGGAAGTCGTAACAAGAGAACGCATCTCTATAATAATTAAAAGAAGAAATTAATATTGATTTGAAATTAGGCTAAGAAGCCATTGAGGATCATAATAAAATTATTATGACCATAACGTGTCGTGTAATAAAATATAGAGACTTTAAAACAATGCTCCCCACTACTTTGTAAACTAGTAAACTCACAACTTTGTACATACATAAAAATTACATGCTTCCACTTCAACTTCATAGCCACTCTGATTGTTTTTTTTTCTTCAAGAAAAGACTCAAAACCATATAAAATCCTTTATTCTTAATGGTACAAGAACAAGACTATAAAAATCCAATATATATATGAAAAGATGCTATGGGTCTACTAAGGATGTGTGACGAACTGACGCTCACGTTAAAAAAACAACGTAAGACTCTGGGGATGAGCCACATACATATGAGTACGTTTAAATGTAGTCAACTAACTTAAGAAGAAAAAAAAGAGGAAGGATGAGACTCACCAAAGACGAAGATGGATAAAATAATAAAGACGAGAGAGTGACGTTGACGTCCCGCCGACATAGAGCCTCCGATTGCGGTCAGCCACCTTGACAGCAGTAACGAGCTTTTAATTGTCTTTGACATTTTGATTTTGTGTATTCGCTTGTAGTTCCTTCCTTATCCCAACTCGCGATTCTCGATGACTATTGACAATTTAACAATTATGTGAGTCTTTAAAAAATGTGTCGCACTAAAATGCTAAGTTTTCGCACAAGTCACAAATTATTAGTCCGAATTAAATACAAATAAATACTGTATAGTAGTTAGTTTCAGTTCACAGACTCCACTTTATAGAAATAAGTCAAAAAAGTTTTTTGGGTGTGTATTTTGTGAGATTGAATTAGGGATGAAGACGGCGACGTCGAAGGAAAAACTGTGAGGCTGGTGGAAGCTAGAGAGGTGTGTGTCAACATGAACGGAACGCTCAGATGTTTCTCGTCGACTGACTGACTTTAAGCACAAGTTTTCCCGTTTCCCTCACGTCGTCCACGTAGTCGTCGTCGACTTTGCCTTCTTGGCTCAAAAAACAATCCTCCACTTTGTCTTTGTCTCTCCTCTCACTGCATTTGATCCTTGATCCCTCTCCTTCTCCTCCTTCTCTTCTCTTCTAATTCCTATTTTCTTGTCGCTTTGATTTCAATTTTGATCCCTTGTCTAATTTTACATCTCTTCCTTCCAATCCGGCCTTTATGATAATTATATACAAATTTTCCCTTGCTCAACTTAATCGCTCCGCTTTTCAGCTTCTCCTATATATGTTCCTGTATACGAACCACGACAGAAGATGAGGACGTCGCTTTTGTAATTGTCACTCGACACGGATTCTCCACTTCCAAATATAGTAATCCTAATTGAATGAGAATGGGATTCTTCACCTTTTTTTAATTCCGTCTATTTTTATTTCAGCCTCCCGTGCAGTTGGAGTGGCCTTTGGAACAATACGGAGACTTGTTTGACGTTTGATTTTTGGTAAATTGCACTGATGACTGGTGCGGCTGCTCATGTAGGAAAATATGGAAATAATGAAAAGTCCGAAATGGGAATGAATTAAGATAGGGATGTGTGGTGTCGTATTGTTTCACTGATACTGATATCGAAGCTCGGCCTGGGCTCGAAGGAGAGACACTTGTTGAGGATGCACTGGGAGATGAGGAGGGTGTGTGTTGATCTCTCTGCCTGCGCTCCCAGTTGTACTCCTCTTTCTTGACTATGGCTATGGGAGGACGACGGTGGACAGGACGGTGGAAAAGGGTTCTTCTTCGCCTTAGTTGAATGTAATGTACCTGTACAAACTATGTGGACTGAGTGAGTAGTGTCAATGCAAATTCATATCCTCACGCTGCCAATGCCAATGCCAATGCCAATGACGGAGACTTGAGGGAATTTATATAGATTTGATTTGAGAGAGATGAAGGAGGCGGTTGGTCGGTCTCTCGGTGGCTTCCTTATTCCTGTCGCTAATGTTGATGTTGTTAATGTCAAGATCAAATGAGTGGGGCAACAATGACCGCTCTTCTGTTTCTGTTTCCCAGTAATTTATTCATGTTTTCTCTTAAGGTCTCAAGTGGACGAGGAGAGATGCTGAAGGAGAGGAGGGCAGAAACTTGAGACAACAAACAAAGTTGGGACGAGAGCCGACGCGACAGTCAGTCAGCCAAGTTAATGACACTCTGTTCTAGCTGTGGATGGATCCAACTCTGGACCAACAAGTATTTCTTATTTATTTTTATCTTTAGCTTTAGCAGAGAGCAGGATGAGGAGAAACAGTAAAATCAACTAAGTGAGTGCAATCTGCAATGCTATACCACCTTTCCCTTGAGCAGTAGCAGTAGCGGATGAAAACAAGATCCCTCACTATATTAGCAATTGACAACTGAATGTATTGTATTGTATATTTGCAAATTAACTCTCCAACCTTTTATTCTCGCCCCTTCTTCTTCAAATTTTTCACTCTATTTCAAGTGAATATTGTGGAATTAATTATTGTCAATAGGTCTATGTTATTGTCTACTGAATTGGACGTGCTCGAGATTTGCATTGAGACTGGTCATGTAGAAATAGTGCAAGTCTCCTGGTTTGATTGGGACTGTGCTAAAAGAGGGACGATAAAAGAGTGAGTGATTATGGAAGTGTGGAAAACAAAGTGGTTGACTGTGAGGATGGAGGAGTGGGTCAGCTCCGTTCCCTTTGGACTTGGAATGGAGCATCGAGGGAAATGAAATGAAATGAGCTTGATTCCTCTGGTTGAATTATTTATTCGTTTGGGAAATAAATGAGAGAGGAGAGAGAGAGAGGGACATGTGAAGGGTGGGAGAGCTGGTCTTCGTCTTGGCCACAGTTCGTTAGTAATCTCTGGCTCCAATCTTCGCGTAGACTGTAGACAAGGTGGATGGACGGATGGATGATGGGGAAAATGGTGAAGTGGCTGAAAGTGGAAGATAGTGTCTCGTCTCGTGAGGCTCCTTCAGTTTCAGTGCTCTGAGTCAAACAAAATCCAACTGCCATCCACCAAGTTCAAGCAAAAATCTCGTCCGAGAGTTCTTCCTTCTTTCTTGTCCTTCTCGTCTTCGTCTTCGTCAGCGTCTTCGGCTTCGGCTTCGGCTTCGGCAACGTCTTGAACCTGCGAGCAGTTCACTCAAGGGTTACCTCCAACTTCCAACAGAAACATAGCACTTTCCTACTCACAGACACATACTCCCTTTCCGTAGTACAATCCTCGTACTTATACAGGTATTCATGCAGACTGCAGACTGCTGATGATAAGTAGTCTCTAAATGGAAGCGGTACAGAGCATATTATACAGTGCTACACAGTCTAGATCCATATCCATGGCAGAGATCAGATCCAGGTGAGTGAGGCCAGATCATAGAGAGTACACTGCATTACCTACCTACCAGCATACCAGCATTTTAGCGTAAGCATTAAGATTAGTCAGATTAACATTACTGCGCTGGTGCTGGTCCTGGTCCTGGTCGGTTGGTTGCTCATCTCCTGTAGTTCCACTAATTCGCAAATTCTACACATCTATGCACCAGACCTGCCTCGGCTATTTAGCTTCCAACGGAGCAACTTGGCCAAGATGACGAGCTCCCATCCTATTACGCTCATCCCCCTTCATTTAATTAAGCACGGAGACAGACAAAACTAACTAAAGCATCTCACACACAACTGCAAACGGAGCTTATTCGAATTCGAGCCTAGCTTTTTATACTATACTCATTGCACATTACTAATCCTCGTCCGCCTCTCAATAATCCCCACAATTTGAATTTACTGTACGGGAAATGTGGCGATTAGCTCATTTTGTTCTTGATCACATAACTTCTGCCCTCCACAAGAGACCATTGCATTCTTTTGTTTCACTTTTCGAGCACGCGGACATGTCACATATATGATGTGAGTAGGTAGACAGGGAAATGTGTAAAATCACTGAGTAATTCGTCTTGGACTCGCTAATCTTATCGTGTGGAGTGTGAGCCTATGTACTACTAGGAGTTGACATCGTAACAAGCTTGTTCCCAGTCACATTCCCACTGCACTCTTAGTGACGACTGAGTGAAGGAAGGATTTCCAGTGCAGCAGTGGGGAATTAGAGGAATGCTATCAATTTGGTGGTGCAGTTAGATTCTTAAAATCTGCATTTAAATCTCCATTTGTACTTTGTAACCTATTCAAAGCAAAGGTCCGAGCCTCTCCAAACCAAACCATCTAACTGTCATTATTAATGACATTACCTGTGTTCTACTGCTTTTATTACACTGCCACACAATGGCTGTCGCGTCAATCGTCCCGTCGTGGTCCTCTGTGTACAGGTTGAAGGTGCTGCACATGTGAGATGAGATTTTATTAATGCATTCGTGCTCCCAGACCCGCTCTCTGCGTGCAACTTCATCTCCTCCAACGTGTAATCGTCGTCGTCGTCTTCGTCGTCGTCGTCGTCTCCGCTCATAGGCCAGGTCAGAATTAAAATGAGGAAAAAGTTCAACATGGACATAGATGAAATCAATAGTACACACAATGAGAAGCTAGAAAGGCAGTGTACATGGATTTTTTGACGGTGTAATTGAAGACTAATTTGGAGTTGGACACGGACACGGTCAGGGTGCATGAAAGGCCATGCCGATGCCGCTACTGCTGCTGCTACAACTCGTGTTTTCTTATAGTTTTTTTGTTGTAAGTACAGTCGCAGTTTATCTCGGAGTTGGTTTCGTACGGATTACGGAGGATGGTCGTGCTGGTTCTGGTGTTGGTCGTAGCTCATCTCCATACAATTCACAATCTCCACCCAACGGGGTTGCGTAATTCAAATAATAATTCATACTGATTTCCTATTCCTCCTATTGATGATTTGGAATCATGGAAATCATGAGGATTAGATTGAAATTATTGAAATCATTCATGTGCGGGTATAGCATTACAAACTGAATTACACTACGAGAGTCTCGATCGGTTTGATTGATTGTTAGTTTCTACACACACAGATACACATCCTATGGTCATGGCCAACTCCTCGGATTTAATTGATTTACGAGATTCCACAGTTCAAGTCCATCCCAATAAATTATTTACACATAGAAGCTCCCTATAATCCCTACAGTGCAGCGTGTGGCATAACGCTCATGTCTGCAAAGGAAACATTCACGCCTCTATTTCCATATCAAGATCACATTTCCACTCCCAGCCACAAAGTCATACTCATAAAATAACAATAATTCATTATATTTCCTATATGCTTAAAAACCCAGTAGAGGACCAGCATCAGCCATTACTATTACTATACAGTTGTATCCATGTTGGAGTTGGAATTATGTAAAGTACGAAGTAGAGGGACGCTACTTACGTAAGGTAGGTAGTTGATAATAATCCGGATATTATCAGGGCCAGATAATGCGGCCAGCGCAGGCAGCCCTCGCTGCTTGGATTTTATCAAAACATGCAAATAGAACATTTTCCACTTTTCAAAAATATGTAAAAAAAAATATTTTTGACTTTTCAAAAACATGCAAATAAAAGTTTTTGTACATTTAAAAAACATAAAAATAAAACATTTTCCACTTTTCTCAAAACATGTAAATAGACCATTTTGCACTTTTGTGAATCAAGTAAAAAGAACATTTTGCGCTTTTCCAAAACATGTAAATAGAACATTTTGCTTTGCCAAAAAAAACCATCAATACAATCAAAATGGTGGTTTTTGTATGGAAACAAATTGCTGCCTAAAAGTAATTTCTTCGTCCGGCCCTGGATATTATCTTTGTTAGATAAACTGCACTGCAGTCCTCGTGCTTTTTGTGCCTTAAATTAAAGGAAACTGAAGGGAGCAGGAGGGACTTTACTTATTAGGTAATACAAGATGTAGAGAGAAAAAACGAAAAGTGTCTTGAGGGAGGGAGACGGGGTTATTACTGATACGCTACAATTTGATGTGTGTCTCGTGTCTCGGTGGAACTCGTGTCTTTCTGGCTGCGTATTGTTGTATTTTGGGAAGAAAAGTAAAATATTTTGGGTGGAATGGAGCAGAGAAGTGAGGATTCTCGTGAGTTATTGTGAGATGAGGATAATGATAATAAATGGCGTTGATGGAATGTAGATCTGTGTCTCTGTGTACGGAGGTGAGGAGGAGGAAGACATGGTGGATTTGTATTTGGACTTGGAATAGATTTGAATGTGCCATTAGCTTAATATGATAATAGAAAATGAGCCTGTCTGTTAACAAGTGTGTGATTTGGCGTGACGAGATACCGGTAGTTTCCCAGTTTCATACAGTTTCCTTCATCTCTTTCCTCCTCCACGACCATTTTTTTCCCCCAATTTTTTCATTCTGTGAATAAAGGAAAGAAATAGTCACACTCTAATTTCAATCCTTCCTCATTTACTACTCCTACATCCACATCCAATCCAGACACAGTCCCAAACTACACACTCTACATAAGTGCATGTTGATGACTGTTGATGGGATGCTGCACTCCGCGTCCCACTGTCACTGCCACTGCCACTGCCTCAGTCTCCTATCCCCTTCTCGTCACTTGTCACTCTCATGTCCTTCTCCGTCGCCGTCCCAGTCAGCCTCGCAATAGTTCACCAGTCTGTCCTCCACAGACACATACGGTAACACTGCGCTGGCCCACTACCATTACCAACCCCATCACCATTACAGTCACCACTAACGACTATTTCCCAGATTACGTAACATACGTAACGATCTTGCACATGATATTAATCTAGGATTATGTATTGCAGGAATTGGTATCTAATCGAAACTGTCCCAGAGCCCGATGCCGATACCGATGCCGATGCCGATGCCGATGCCGTACCGTACCGTACGCCAGTGTGGAGACAGTCAAGACGGGAACTCATCTCTGCGGCGGCAGTCGCATCTCGTGGAAGCAGTTTAGCAGAGTCAAGTGAGAAGTTGGGCAGGAGAGCACTTAGCGTGAGGAGATGAAGGGCAGAGCCCAAAACAACGGAATCGCTCAAAAATGGAAGATTGAAGAAGAGCTCTACATTCCATGCAATTCTACGTACACAAGTGGAAAGAGATAACTACATATACTCATATACTATATGTATTTGCATGGGAGGGACGGGAACGGAAATGTAGCAGTAAGTAGATAGAAACTTTTGTCATTCTCAATGTTTTCCTTGTTTCTACGCCGAGTCTTCCCTCGAAGTCGAACGCTCATTCATTAATGCTCCTCTATAATTCTACTGATAATTCCTCCGCAGTCTATGCATTTCTGCATCCCTTCCCAAGATGTACTGTAGCAGTGGCCGGAGTCTGAGGGATGAGGGAGCAGTTGCAGTTGTTGGGATTTTGGGATTGACACAGAAGAGCAGCAGGTAAAAAGATTCTTTATTTCTTCATTGCCATTAGGAGTACAAGTGGGAACCACAAGAGGAGTGCTTCTTCTCCTTCTCCTCCACACATTGCCACCAAATCCAAAACATTTACAGATACCGTAAGCTTCATTTGCTCTGCCCTCTGATTTTCAGTCCAAACTCCTGTACCACCAAAACTCAACACTTTTGACGGACTACGACTGTTGATTTGAGATGATGCGATGTGATGTGATGTGAGTGTCTGTTTATTTTATGGCCTTAAATTTAATTCTAGATTAGAGGTAATTTTGCATAATTATACTTCCCTGTCCCTATATGCAAATAACGTGTAATATAGACAAATAGATTGCATCACACCACATCACCAGTGTCTCACTAGTCAGTCCCAGTCCCTCTTTATCTCTCACACTACTCATCCTCAGTGAGACAGACGCAGAGTTTACATCTTCTTGCTTTTCTTAGCTTTTGTCATTGTGATTCAGAGTTTCTCAGGTTGACAGTTTTTTTTGTCACCCACCAGAGCCAGAAAATGTTGTATGTTTTTTTTACCTACATTTTTATTTTTCCATTAATTCCATTTGTAGAATACTCATAAATTAAATATGGGCTATCTCTCTCTCTCTCTATAATCTTCATCTCTTAGGTAGATGCAGAACTCTACTCCACTACCCATCGCAGCGCATCGCCACGACAATGAAAAAGACACCGGGTCTTCGAGACGTAGAAGAACAGAGACAATACAACTCACAAAGAAGCTACTTACACTTGGAAAATTAAAATCATTCTATTTAATAATTTTGTGATCAACTGAAAGAGTAGCTGAGTGGTCAGCATTACGATTACGACGTGGATTCTATGCATTTATAATTGAAAAATAGCTTTTGCTATGAGGATGAGGAGGATTATAGAATTATATGGTGAATAGTGGGGCTATGATTAAGAGGAGGCCTAATGACATATTTCTTTTGTGCGTCATTGTGAGGACTAATGGGAATGCAATATGCAGTCTTAATTAAATAGTGAGTGTACAGAAAATTGGGACATTTACTGAGGGGATTACACTCCTATACATCTGAATAAATAATTATTCGAAAAGACATGGAATAATTAATCCAAATCCAAATCCAAACTGCAGTTATAGCCACTCACATAGGGATGTACATGACTAGTTACGTGTGCTCAAGGAGTAGGAAGGTGGAACAGAAAATAGAATTTTTACAACTTTTACGGTTTACGGGACTGAGTGTGGGAAAAAGGGAGTAAACAAAACAGATTCTTGGAGTCATCTCTACCTCATCTCCTACCTCATCTCCTACTCTGCTCCATGTCTACAATTCATCGTCCCTTGTAAAATGGAGTAAACTGAGAGATGTACCGCTACGAAAACACTATTGATCTGATCTTTCCTGCCCTCATTACTACTGTAGTATTTTAACCACCTCTAATTCTGAGCCTCAGCAAAGTACCTCCACGTACAAAACTTGTGCGTATTTAAGCACAAAATCCACAATCCACAACAAAATGGTTAAATCAGGTTTTTTTTAGGATTTGTCAACAGACTACATTATGATGAACAAAGGGAGGAGGATTGGGGCATAATATACCTGTACAAGATGATCGAGAGAGAATATAGGAGGTGAGGTGTGGGGACTTTATTTGGCAGTCCTGTCTATAAATTATAATCATGCCAAAATCCTAAAGTGAAGCTAAAGACTCGAGAGAGAGAGAGAGAGATAGAGATAAAGATGGAAATGGGGAGAGATACTCAAGGAGATACGAGATATATTATACTATTTTTCTTGTCCAATTCCGAAGCCGAACACGGATTTCTTCAGCCACGTTACATCAACTGTGGTGTGTAGATTTGGATTGAGTGTGTCTATGTTCTCTGTACAGTCGGAGATTGTATGGTTAGTCATCCGAGAGGGTGTTATGTTTTGAGTAAAATGAGTTCTTTGATTTCTGACCGTGAACTTTTGGAGGAATATATAGGAATAGGAAAATAGGGAACCCACCTCAAATCTCAACTTGAGAGTCAGCTCCTCACCATCACACACACACACACAGATACAATTATTTATATCTATATATTAAATGGAAAATTTGCATGATGCACGTCGACGTCCACACGGAGGAGCTACAGAAGTTGGGGCTGTGAGACGAAATGGGAGTCAGAGGCTATGGACACGGATACTTTTATTATGTAGATGTAGAGGTATATCTGTGGTTGGCCAAAAATCAAATGCGTCTCTGTCTTTGATATGGCTCAAGATTTGCTTTTATTTTCACGCTTTTTCACAATCTCTCTCTCTCAAAAAAATGCCACACCTTCGACTTCTACTACTTCTGGTTCGAATTCGAATTCGACTTGGACTCGCACACAGTTCCACGTTCCACTACTCATACACACACACATAGATATCTAGATACACTATACGCAAAATATGCTACAGATTCGAAACTGATACTGATACTGGTCCCAAATCCAAATCCAGCTTGACGCATTTATTTTATAGTCCGCAGATTGTTCTGTGGATTACGAGCATAATATATGCATAATAATTACAGTAACAGTAAGCGAGTCTAGTTGTATACATAATTATGTCTTATTCTTACTGCAGATTGCAAAACTATTTTTTGAACTTTTGCAGCGTCCAAATTCAAACTTGTTTTTATTTCTTCACAACTCGACACATTGCATTGCGTGGAATATAAAAAATATATCTACACTCGTTTGACTGTCCCACAGCAATTTCTACTGGAGAGAGCAGACGAATATTTATAACAGAATAAATTATGCAATTTCAGGGAAATTTTGTACTTAGACGGGATAGTTGAACTGAGGACGCAACATCCAATGAGATGCTATACAGTATTAGCAGCCCGTATAGTTTCCAATTCCAATTATGGCCTGCAACTCCTGACGCTGATATATGGCTGTGTGGTTTTTCTCAAGTGACATAATTATTATGATAAACACTCCCTCACTGAATTTGAACTCTAAGATTCTGTCAGAATATATTTGTTACCCTCATATTTTTCACCATATTATAATTTTACATAATATCGTCTGTGAAGAACCAAAATGACCCATATCCAATTTAAGCTACAATCAAAATGTGCTATGTCCTAAAAACAAATTGAGAAACATCCGTAAAATGTTAATTACGAGTTTTTAAAAAGTGTCAAATGTTGTATTTACACGTTTTTGAAAAACTGCAAAATGTTTGAACTACACGTTTTTGAAAAGTGTAAAATGTTCTATTTGCATGTTTTTGAAAAGTGTAAAATGTTCTATTTACATATTTTTTAAAAGTGTAAAATGTTCAATTTTCATAGTTTTGAAAATTACATAATGTTCTATTTAGATACTTACAAGACATTTGAATATATTTGTAGATAGTTGATATTGTTTTTAGCTAAAAATGGATATGGGTTATTTTGGTTCTTCAGAGACGATATATAGAATCGGTACTCAAATATCTGTGGGTCAAAGTCACATACAGAGCCAAATGTACATACAGTGGAGCATTGGAAGGTTGAAATTTGAAATTCAAATTACAATTTTTAAAATCAATCTGTCAATTACTCGGATCATCGTATCCTCCTTTTCTCTCTCACTATGCTATGTAGTCTCGCAAGCCATTCAGTAAGTTTGGAGTTTATATTTTATTCATTTCATTTCTAATTCCATTGTTTAGCTCCGTTCCTTTACCTCATGTCTCTCCAATCCAATCTCCTGCATTGGATTGGATATTGTTCTTATTATTTCCCTATTGATATTCCTATTGTTATAATTCCCTCTTCTAAATAAAAGAAACTACAGAAAAAAATAATGAAACCATCCCAAAAGTCATGAGGACTTTTAAATGAAATAAAATGAAAACGATGAGGAAACAAAGGACTAACCGACAGCCGATACGGATACCGATGCCGATACCGATGCGATGGGGAAGACGAAGTGTAAATAAAATTCAGAACCTCTAAACAAGAAACAGAAAAAGAAAGACAAAGGGGGAAAAGACTGAAGGAAATGGCACTCTTCATTTGTTGTGGTTTTATGATTTTTTAAAACGATTCATTTTTTTTGTGTGTCTCCGTACTTTGCGTCCCTCTTCCATAAGTATTTAGGACGGTGTTAAATATTGAAGCGCTTTAACATGTACAAGAAAAACATTTCCGTCTCTCCTTGTAAACACGTAGAAAATGTGTGAAGAGAGAGAAAAGTATGAAGCAGAGTATATAGATATAAAATTACATATAATTATACACATAGAGTCTTGTAATATATTGCGCTAGAAGTTAGGCCCCTGCCTACGGCGGGTGCAAAACATTAATGATAGCAAAATCAGCGAAATAAATTGCCGTGGGTATCAGACTACACGTAATTCGAGTTAAGTTTTCCATGATCACTATTTTATAACTCTACCAGTTTGGATTCCTGATGTTCAAGTAGTCCTAAGACAGTTTCCACTTTTTGTCTTTAACGCGCTTCGCGCTGGCGCTGGAGCTGAAGTTTTTCTGAGCTACACAGTTCTTCACGTTTCTCTCCTAATATTCTGTTGCTTAATTAATTCTACGTCTTTTGACACCATTTGCATCACTACACTTCCATGAGTTTGAGAGCTATCGCCATTTATGTCCTGCACTACAGGCTCGATATCGTCTGTGAAGAACCAAAATGACCCATATCCAATTTAAGCTAGAATCAAAATGAGCTACGTCATAAAAAAAATGAGAAAAATGCGTAAACAGTTCTATTTACATGTTTTTGAAAAGTGTAAAATGTTCTATTTCCATGTTTTTGAAAAGGTGCAAAAATGTCTAATTCCATGTTTTTAAAAAGTGTAAAATGGTCTATTTACATGCTTTCGGAAGATGCAAAATATTCTATTTAGGTACATGTTTTTGAAAAGTGCAAAATATTCTATTTAAATGTTTTCAAGACATATTCCAATATTTATGTAGATAATGGATATTTTTTTAGCTACGATTGGATATAGGCAATTTTGGTTCTTCATAGACGATATATTATAGATTACACATTATATTTGGCTGACTACTAACATAAGCACTAAAACTAAAATAAGGAAACGAACATGTTTCATTTTTCGAGAATATCATAAACATTTTTTGCTCTGCAACAACAACGCAACAACATTAAAATTCTTCTTCTTCTTCTTCTGTCTTCTTAATATTATTACCATTGGGTTTGGTTGACATTTGGTTTTTGAAAAGCATAAAGTTGAAGTGAAAAAAAATGGGGGGAAAAAATATAGAAGAGCAGTAAACAGTTTGAGAAGAATAATAATGTAATAGTACGACGAGTGAAAAATCAATAAATATCTTGAATAATGTTTTCTGTTATTGACGCAGTGTTCAGATTTTGGAGATACATTAAAAATGTGGGGCTTCTCGTGACCTGGTCTCGTCACTCCATCTTTTCTCATTGTATTTTTATTTTTGCTTATAGATCGAGTTGTTGGAGTTTGGAGTAGTTTCCAGTTTGAGTTGAACTCGTACAGAGATATAGTTTCTTCACTTTGACTTTGAGTATTAATAAAATTCTAAACGGATCTCGAATCTCGATCTTTCATGCAATTTTGAGCGGACAGGGTGTAAAGTGCTTCTTTTTTATTGTTAGCCTTTGACTACGCTATGTCCCTCCTGCACGACAACCACACATTCTTTTACATTTATGTACCTACCAAAACTTTTCCTCCAAAAGGCATACGACCAGCAAAATAGGATCGTGGTCGTGAGTCTGAGCTTCACTCGAAATCCCAATTGGAGTCACAGAGACACAGATACAGATACAGCTCCTAAAAGTCCAGTTCTAATAATCTTTCTAATACTCGTCATGTAAATTGGAAGCATTTCCAATCGACGTCCAAATTGAAAAAATGAAACATGAACCGTGCAGTAAAAAAATTACAAACATTTGTATCATGATGCTGATGCTCTTCGCGATTCCGTTTTCATGTTCCGTACACCGTTCAAGTTACTTTACAGATCTGCTTTCCGTTGCTCCTTTTTTTTTGAAATTTTCGAAATTTAATAAACTTGCGTTTAAAATTGTTTTTAATATTATGTAATTTACACAAATTAATGCTAAAAATTATACGGATTCAAATCAAAACTAATCAGAGAGGAACATTGCCCTTGCAAAATTAACTTGAACAATTTTTCATTCCTGTACTTTTGTACATCCTGTTTCAAATTCCAAATTTGCACCCCAAAAAAACATCTGGTTTTAAAAAAGAAGGGACAACGCTTCTTCGACTACTTACGACAAAGCCTCTAATTGTTACATCGTTTTGCATGGAAATCGGAATTTCAATCGGACCGATGCCGATGCCGATACCGATGATGTACACCGGTACCGGTAGAGTGGAATTTGTTTTAAAAATTTGCATACAAATACATGGTTCGTAGGAAGTAATTACCTACATGAGTAGTTTACATAAACGAAAGGATAATTAGCAGTGAAATGTGAAATTAAATCACAATTAAGGTGATGTACTACATGAATGTGCTGGGAAGTTCTTCTTCTTCTTGTGTGAGTATTAGTGAGTACGTGGTAGTCAGTAGTAGTAGTAGTAAATAGTATTGCATTGTCCTGTGATTATGATCGTAATAATAATTGTTGTTGCTGCTGCAATAAATAAATCCGCCGCCTGAGTTTCTTCACCCCATCTCACCTCCATTAATTATAAATAAATTTTAAAGTTATTCACAATTCAGGACGTCAGGACCGCAGAGTCATTTATACAGAGTCACTCTGTATTTTGTTTTGTTTTTTTCACATTAATAGACTAAATTGGTGATGGACCGAGCGAAACAAACATTGTACGTAGGTAGGTACATCCATAAATAAATACATCTCAAAACTTGAGAAACATACACAGAAAATGGAACAGAGCGAACATCAACAAGATAAATATTGACAGACTGAATGAAAGTACATGACACTGAAATGGAAAATATATATACGAAAGTGCAATGCCCATCCACCTCCCTTCGCCCATACGAACAGAGAACCACTTGAATTTTGAATTAATTATTTTACTTGCAATTATTATTATTGACGAGAGCGGAACTCAAGAGCTACATATCTGTACTGTAAGCTCACAGAGGAGAGGACGAGGACGGACGAAACGAACGAAAAGGACGAAAGTCAAACTCGATTTCGACGGAGAATAGTCTCCTATAAAAAGTCTTTTAGCACTTGACCACTATGACCATTAAATTGAGCATTATTAAATATTATGGACATGGACATCTCATAAAATCCCATCTATATGCTCTCACATTCCAATTCCGCGAGATTGCATGTGTCTGCCCTGTGTATTCTCATTTCCATGTACATTGTAATTAGTTGTAAAACATTTGCTGTAAAAAAAGAGATTTTTAACTCCCATCTCACTCCAACTCCAACAACGACCCACAGGGCCGGACGAAGAAATTAATTTTAGGCAGCAATTTGTTTCCATGCAAAAACCACCATTTTTATTTTATTAAAGGTTTTCTTTGGTAAAGCAAAATGTTGCATTTACATGTTTTAGAAAATTGAAAAATGTTCTTTTTAATTGATTCAGAAAAGTGCAAAGTGTCCTATTTACATGTTTTGAGAAAGGTGTTAAATGTTTTATTTCCATGTTTTGAGAAAGGTGTTAAATGTTTTATTTCCATGTTTTTTAAATGTACAAAAAAATTTATTTTGCATGTTTTTGAAATGTGCAAAAAAATTTATTTTGTATGTTTTTGAAAAGTCTCAATATTCTTTTTACATATTTTTGAAAAGTGCAAAATGTTCTATTTGCATGTTTTAAGAAAATTGGGAAATTTTTTATTTCCATGTTTTTTAAATGTACAAAAAAATTTATTTTGCATGTTTTTGAAATGTGCAAAAAAATTTATTTTGTATGTTTTTGAAATGTCTCAATATTCTTTTTACATATTTTTGAAAAGTGCTCAATGTTCCATTTACATGTTTTGAGAAAATTCAGCCAGCGGGGGCTGCCTGCGCTGGCCGCATTATCCGGCCCTGACGACCCAAGACTCAAGACGTCAAGACCCACAGTAAAAATAATAGCAAAATACTACGTAAGTAGACGCGGCGGACGGACAATGAAAGGGAAAAACGAAGCTGGATATGGAAATGGAAATGGAGGAGAAGAGCAGAGAGGACAACGTCTGGTAAATTACATGCATGGCTGTACACTCTATTTATTACGGAGAACATTACATTAACATGATTAGCATGAGTAAATAGCTATTTTAAATAATTAAATAATCTTTTTTTCTCCCTACGTGAAAATTCCCGTGAGGAATGATTATCATCATCTGATCTGAGTGAGGCTCGCTCTGTCCAGTCCCATATAATTCCACAGACTCGCGGGATTACAGTCCACTCCACTATATAAGTACACCATATTAAAGTCTCACGTAGACTGTAGCAGAGAGTCCACCCACCTTCACATGAGACATAAAACAAAGTAAAGTGGGGGTACCGGTACAGGAAAAAGTATGATATGCAAATGACTCCGTGTCCGTCTCTATTTATACATGGCTGTACATACGTGCGTACGGGTGAAAATGCTCAAGATAAGAACCACCCTGAAGACGAAGACTCTCCTCAACTCCTCAAGAAAGACGAGGAAAAGTCTCTGCTATGTATTTCATTGAGAACTGTAAACAAGATAAAATTTACACGCCATTATCTGTAACGGTCCTGACTACGTGTAATCACCATATTTAAATATTCATTCGTTTAAATCAGCTATAAATTAAGCTAAGCTTCATAGCACAAAAGGGAAATACATTTCAGAATTATGAATTCTACATTTCAAACTTCAAACATAGGGACTGCACTGCTGCAGTCATAAAAATGTAGTCATAATCTCATAATATTTTTAAACATGCCATTTTTTCATTTGGCATTTCTCCGTAGTCCACATATATGCAGGGAAGACACACGGTACCGGTACCGGTCCCGGTCCCGAGAGCTTATATAAAACAAAAGCAAAAACAACCTGCTCAGAGTGCTCAACTTTATGAGATGCCACTATACTACCACACAGATTATTAGTAGATACAGTCCACACACACACACACTTGGGCACATTAAATAGGGGAAAAAAGAGAAAAAAGAACTGTGTGGAAGAAATCATGCAAATCAACGACAACTACAATTACATGGCCACCGGCGACCGTTCGTTACATTCTTCTCCATCTCGTATAGTCTCTCAGTTGACCATTAAAAGAAAACAATGCTTGGACTACTTTGCCACTATAGCTATAAGGGGTTACAGGGATATATGGCATATGGTATATATACCGACCCGCATAATACTGATTGTGAGCGTAATTGCATACATTCTGCATAAGGGGAAAAAAACCAAACCCGAGTAGTGTTTTTTAAAGTTATACGAGTGACGAGAGGAAATGTGTGAGTGCGAGAAACTTAAGTTTAGTTTAATTCGGTGAATTACGTATCAAAAGGCCTATCAAACTATCAACTAGCAACCTGCGGTTTTAGAGGAGGGGAAATTCTAAAATTGCCGCTTAAACATAATAATTACTTATTCACTTCTCTCTTCTTCTGTCCTCCTCCCGTTTTTTTTTGTCTATTTAACTCGTATATTATATATTTATTGTAGATAAGTGGTTTGGTTTGCTTTACGGATTGTTTTTTGAGGCGGCCCATCTCATCTCATCATCCTCATCACACATGACAGATTTACAGAAATCAGATTGGGAATCTCATGAGATGACCGACTTTAAAAATGATTATATCTATACACAGACTCAACTTGCCCATTGCAGCCCGTTGCCGTACTTGCCGTTGCCCAAGCAGGAAATAGCAAATACAAAATAAAAAAAGGAAAAAGCCCGCATGCCGCATATATCTCATTCATTCCCATTTATAGTTTTGTGGAGATGAGACCCTTTGAGTCAATTAGCCACATGCCATGCGGGCTTTGTCCTCTAATTACAGGAATTCCTATATCAAATTTTATCTTGACCACAAATTGGAATCGTTTATTTAATCTTTGGTGAGATCATCATTTTGGTTCATTGTCTCTTTGGTTGGTTTTGGACTTGGACTTGGATTTGGATTGAAAGAAAGAAATAACTGTAACTGTAGTGCCTTTGGTGTTTGCATGAGGCAGGACGTACATACAGTATAATTACATTTGGAAAAATTGCGAAATTGCTAAATATTTAAATGTTTCAAAGGCAAAGGGAGGAGGAGAGGGGAACTTTTTGTCTCCTTTGTTTTGGGGGTGAAGGAGAGAAATTCAAATTAGGAAACTGCACACAGAGGAATATACTAATAATTACTGGTACAGTACAGAGAGTGACATACTGTAGAGCCACTGCTCAGACAGATGAGCTCCAACGGCCACGGCCACGGCGCTTCAGTCAGAAGGAAATACAGATAAGTGACTGACCCAGACATGACAGACAGCATCTCCGTATCAGTAATTCCTACTCGTATTCTAATAAAAAAACTAAAGACTCAAAGAGAGAGAAAAAGAAAGATGTCTGATATGATAAGACTCGACAACGACAACTATACAACTTGTAACTACAACAATTATTAGAAGAGCTATGAACGTGACTTTCGGCCATGCAGTCCCCGTGCACAGGTAAATACGATTGGGAATTAACAGGGCCAGACGAAGGAATTGGTTTTAGGCAGCAATTTGTTTCCAAACAAAAACCACCATTTTGATTGATTTTATTGATGGTTTTCTTTGGTAAAGCAAAATGTTGTATTTGCATGTTTTAGAAAAGTGAAAAATGTTCTTTTTACATGTTTTGAGAAAAGTGGAAAATCTTTTATTTCCATGTTTTTGAAATCTACACAAAAACATTTAATTTGCATGTTTTTGAAAAGTCTCAATAATCTTTTTACATATTTTTGAAAAGTGCAAAATGTTCCATTTACATGCTTTGGAAAATTGAAGCAGCGGGGCCTGCGCTGGCCGCATTATCCGGCCCTGGGAATTAATACGGAATATAGAGGTGGATATGGATGCACAGTACACAGGCCTTGTACTTACCACAATACAGAAATAATTGTCAAGGTACGAAACAAAACCGTTTTTTATCCACAATGTCAGCGAAACATGTGAGGCTTGGACTTGGACTTGGCCGGCACCGGACTTGGACGGAGACTGCGGATGGAGATGGAAACAGCTCCTCATCTTTCAGAGTTTGGCACAACACAAAAAAAGGGGGACAAAGTGGAGCTCTCCATCAATTATGATTAAAATTCAAATCCAAAGCCAACTGCCCAACTTAATGATTCTTCTTTGAGGTTTTCTTTTTCATTTTCTTTTCTTTTTCCATTTGGCGAGTGTGTGTTGAAACTGAATGGACCGCCGTTCTTCCACCTGTCCACCAGAACCAAAACCAAGAACCAATAGTAGTGCCACACAATGCAATGAAATGCAATGCAAGTGAGCAGTCCACCTGTCTTCGTCTTCCTTCGTCGTCGTCCCCCCTCCACTTGTCTTGTCACAGAGTCAGAATCCTCTTTGATTGTGAATATAAATTCAGGACGTTTCACTGTCATCCTCACAGAGTAAATTTTTAAACACTATCTTATTATACTAAACTGATAAATATTCCGTCCCACAAACATTAAATACATTAATACATACCCCACCACAATGAGACTACGGGACTGGGACTGGGGGACAGCAGTAATGAGTGTAATGAAATTATGACAGTCCACAAAACTCTACTTTTTTCCACAATTCAAAGTCAAACTGACTGCAGCGCAGGAATTAAATATAAAAGAAAAGGAATAAATAGAGGAAATAAATGTTATGTTCCATATTCCATAAATCGTCTGGGAAGAACCAAAATGACCCATGTCCATTTTTAGCTAAAAACAATATCCACTATCTACACATATAATGAAACATGTCTTCAAAGCATGTAAACAGAACATTTTGCAATTTTCAAAAATATGTAAATAGATCATTTTTCACTTTTAAAAATCATGTAAGTAAATACGACATTTTACGCTTTTCAAAAACATGGAATTAGAACGTTTTGCACCTTTTCAAAAACATGGAATTAGAAAAATTTGCACCTTTTCAAAAATATGTTAATACAACATTTTACACCTTTTCCAAAACTCGTAAATAGAACATTTCACACTTTACAAAAACTCCTAATTAACATTTTACACACGTTTCTCATTTTGTTTTTATGACATAGCTCGATTTGATTCTAGCTTAAATTGGATATGGGTAATTTTGGTTCTTCACAGACGATACACCTTCTTTTGTTTCTTCTCACCATTCTTGGAGCTAGCTCTCTAATTATTAAATATGTAGAGTGCAGTGTTACAAGACCAAGGATA
Organism: Dicyrtomina minuta; assembly: GCA_949802685.1. Taxonomy (NCBI): domain Eukaryota; kingdom Metazoa; phylum Arthropoda; class Collembola; order Symphypleona; family Dicyrtomidae; genus Dicyrtomina; species Dicyrtomina minuta. The sequence continues at coordinate 66,053,944 of OX461812.1, forward strand.
ATAAAGTCACAGATCACCTCAATTCTTATCCTCTATTCAAAAGCAAATCATGTCATTCCATCTAATACTTCCTAATGAATGAGTCCCTCTCCTTTAGAATTACAATTTACAATTATACAAGCACAATTAACTTTGAATTTGCATTAAAATTACACACACTGACTCATCCACGTACTCCACTGAATGTGAGCCTCGCCGCACGCCAATGTCAGTGTCAGTGTCAAAGACAAAAGTCACTTTGAATTCAAATTTCTTGCAAAGTCGTGTGGTGCAAAGACTGCGAAAATGTGAAGTGTAGGAGCTCCATGTTCATTGTCCACTGCATTCCAACGACTGTTCAATGGACCGTCACCGTAAGTGCTTTATCACTGCCCTCACCAGTCAGTGGAAAATGGAAAACGGAAAATGCAGTTGGGATTATTTCAAGTTTCATAAAAGTGCAGTGATCCTACTGCAACTAGGCTTACTAGGCTACAGATAGACATAAATAGGTTTTGAATAAGACCGCTTGGGTGGTTAGAATTGTAGGTGCATCCATAAATCGTACCGTAACCGTATTTCCCGTAATTGCACACGGGTCCATGTCCCATGTCCATGTCAATACCCCGGCCTGTCATACTAGAGATAGGAATAGGATTGGTACTATGGACTTGTATTAAGACATGATTAGACAATAGACAGCTGTGCACGGGCTTACAATAGTACACGGGTCTGAAAGGTAGGAATTTGGGTAGTCGTAGTACAGTGAACGGGAGTTCTATTACAGGAAATACGGTAGTCCATCCATCTCCATGAGACAGCATATTATCGTCTGTGAAGAAAACATGATCACGAAAGTATGTAAATAATAGAACATTTTGAAAATTTCAAAAGCATGTAAATATAATATTTGGCACTTTTCAAAAACATTTAAATAGAACATTCGCACTTTAAAAAAATATGTAAATAGAAAATTTTGCAAATTTCAAAAGCACAACATTTTGCACATGTCAAAAATAGTAATGAAAATTTTCCACATCTATATAAATTATCATGTAGTATTTTTTTTGACATAGCTCATTTTAATTCTAGTTAAAATTGGAAATGGGTCATTTTGGTTCTTCACAGACAACATATTATTCTGACAACGATAAATACAAAAAAACAGTTACAAGGGAGACAGACGGAGAGACTTGATTTCCCTCACTAGTCAGCCACCTATTAAAAAAACGTAGCTTCATTTTCCTTTGTTTTGTCTATTTCTATAGCGTTATTGTATGAGGTAGTCCCAACAAACTGGGACTGATGCTATTTTTAATGTATATTGTAATCTTGTCGGGCACCCGGCTTCGGCTTTATTCAGCAGGGGATCATGATATGCGGAATAAAAACATTTGAATTGTGTTTACGTTTCGTTTGTAGTTCATTCATACTTCTCGGCGTCAGTCTCCTTCATCATTCGGACTGTCACAATAATAAGCTAACGGGACCGGGTCTCTGTCTACACTACATACGTGTGGAAGGTAAGGGACTCAATCACAATAATTATTTTTGGGACGTCTCGTTCAATTCCCCGTTGAACGTGTCACCCATAAGAGCAATCTCAATTCCCAATCTCCTTAATTATCTTCCATCGATAGCGTTGGAGTTGGACTGTTCGATGCAAAACTAATAAGGTTCAATGTTGCGGATGAAAACAACTTACAAGTGATGTTTTTATTTTTGCTTTGAATGCGTTTTAATTAGTGGACAATGTTAATAAATAGTTTAAAGTATAGTTACATACCTACCACATTTGAGTTTATATCTATAGCCGTATTTCCCCACGAAAACAGAATTTCCACCACTGCATACGTAAGTATCTTGGAGTAATTTAGCAGAGTAGTAAAATGTCATAAGCATTCGACTCGTGGTGTTTCCTACTTAATACACACACATAGTGGTCATTTACGTAATGCATACTTTTGTAGGATTTTTAATACCGGCATAAATTATGTAAATAAAGCAATTTTAATTAGTATATCACATAATCCGCGCTAATCTTTATTAACCAAGGACTATAATTAGTGCGTTATATATACAGCCACAGCCAAGTAAAATTAAAATGCGCAGTACAAGCAAAAATAAAATTGTGGGAACGAACGGAAGGAGTGACTAAAAGTCCATATCGCGTCTGTGAAGAACCAAAATGACCCATATCCATTTTTAGTCAAAAACAAAATGCACTATCTACACAAAAAATTAAAACAACGTGACCATGAAAGCATGCAAATAAAACCTTGTGAGTTTTTCAAAAAATGTGTAATTAAAATATATTGCACTTTTTAAAAACATGTATGTAAATAGGACATTTTACACGTTTCAAAAAGCCAAGTAAATAAAATATTTTACACTTTCAAAAAGCATGTAAATAGGACATTTTACACTTTTCAAACACATATGAAATTAGAACATTTTGCACCTTTTCAAAAATATGCAAATTGAACATTTTGACCTTTTCAAAAATATGCAAATTGAACATTTTGACCTTTTTAAAATCATGTAAATAGAACAATTTGTTCATTTTAGAAACTCGTGATTAGCACTGTCCTCATGCATCTTATTTACTGTATTTTTTGACATACATAGCTCATTTTAATTCTAGCATAAATTGGAAATGGGTCATTTTGGTTCTTCATTGACGATATGCATATTTAACAGTAATGGCTACAAATTAATTAATAAATCAATGTTGAATGCCTGTGTAGTCGTGTGTATTCCTTCTGAGAAGAACTGAACAATAAAAAAAAAGCCAAAATCCGGATCCGGAATCGACAACTCATTGCATAAAATCAGAAAGTAAAAATTGTAAAATGGACGAGAGGCGAGAGTCGAGAGTGTGCTACAAATTACGATCGAGAATGGATTAAAAATGTTTTAAAATACTCATTAAAATAAAAATGAAAGGGAGGGCGAATGTGGTTGAGCTAAAATGGGAATAGAGGGAGGTCGTAGTGGATCCTGCTTCTAAAGTTGATGTTGAGGGCGAGGACGGATGTTTATGATGGGAATGTTCGCTCGTTGGTGAGATTACTGTTGTTGTTGGTGTTGTTTCTGCTGCTGCTGTTGTTGTTTGTACTGTTCCAGTTGTTCCAGTGCTTCCTGTTGCTGTTGTAGCTGCTGCTGCTGCTGTTGTTGTTGTTGTGCTTAATTCGGATTGTTTAGGTGGAGTTTTTAAGGAAATCATTTCCGTGGTGTGTCCCCGAGTGTTCTTGTCGTGAGGCTTCATAATGTTACCTTTCACATCTTCAGGGTTCCAACTCCAAATGATCTGCACCTTATCTCTCTGTAATGTGAATCATTCAAATTAATTATGTCGTCTACCTTTGGCATTATTACGTTATTAAGTATATCGTCAGTGAAGAACCAAAATGACCCATTTCCATTTGTAGCTAAAACAATATCAACTATCTACAAAAATATTCAAATACGTCATGAGAGCATTTAAGTAGATCATTTTGCACTTTTCAAACACATGGAATTAGAAAATTTTGTACCTTTTCGAAAACATGTAAATAGAACATTTTACAATTTTCAAAAACATGGAATTAGAACATTTTGCACCTTTTCAAAAACATGGAATTAGATAATTTTGCACCTTTTCGAAAACATGTAAATAGAACATTTTACACTTTTCGAAAAAAAGGAATTAGAACAGTTTGCACCTTTTCGAAAACATGGAATTAGAACAATTTTGCAACTTTTCAAAAACATGGAATTAGAACATTTTACGTTTTTCAAAAACTCCTAATTCACATTTTAAGCTTGTTTCTCATTTTGTTTTTATGACTTAGATTATTTTGATTCTAACTCAAATTGGATATGGGTCATTTTGCTTCTTCACAGACGATATTCCTTTCGTTTAATAATTCATATAAAACAGTTAAAAATCCATAGCCTGCCTCTAGATTTGCATCATTCTCAACATCGCCTGTGTCCCATTTCCTTTTGAACGTAATTTTGGTCAGCCAGTTCTCCTGCTTAGCTGAGATTAAAATGTAGTCCTGCTGTTCATCTATCGTCGGATGCTCGTCACCCGTTGCGTGGTAGTCCTACAAGTTACAAATTAGGAGTTTCTTAAGCAATCCTACGTACAATTATATACCTCTGTTAAATAAACATGTAAATAGAATATTTTGCACTTTTTAAATACATGTAAATAGAACGTTTTGCACATTTCAAAAACATGTAAATAGAACGTTTTGCACATTTTAAAAACATGTAAATCTAACATTTTACAAATTTCAAAAACATGTAAACGAAGATTTTGCTCATTTCAAAAACGTGTAAATGTAAATAGAATATTTTGCACATTTCAAAAAATAGTAATGAAAATTTGCTAAAACAAAAATCTAAAAAATAATCAGCTCTTTTGCTATTAATCGAAGTTGTAGTAATTTACCACCAAATGTCCCACACCAGCATTGTCCACCCATCCCACAACAATGTCACAACCATCCATGGCGCCCACCCACTTTGCACAAAACCCAACGGCCACATAACCCTCCGTCCTGGAACTCATCTCCATTGTGACGTAGGTCGAGTCTGAGGCAGACCATTTAAAATCAACTCCAACACGTTTCTTTAGATCTGCCCAGTGGGTCCAATTTGACGCACTCTGACCATCTTCGGAGTGATGGTCATGTCCCTCATGAGCCAGTGCGAACTGTACAACCGAGACCACAACCAAAACACACACAAAACTCAAACAATCCCGAATCCCTCTCATTTTCTTCCGAAAAGTTCCAACGCTGTAATTTTTGTATTCACTGAGAGGTAATTAAATAATTAAAAAAAGAAAAACCAAAGACACTTTTGAACTTGCAGTTTCACAAAGTTGTGACCTGTCGATGCTCACTGAAATAAAGGAGTGAAACAATTTTTGAGGAATTGGGAGTGAGATGGGAAAGTTGCCTCAGTGTCTGGAATTGGGCAGGAGGAAGTAGTGACTATTTGGAAGACGTACAATTTTTATGGGTAGAATGCAAGAGGGCAGCTATAGACATAACATAGCCAAGGAAGAGTGTGCAAGTCTGAGGAAATTATTATGGGCTCTCGTTCGAATTTTAGTAATCGTAATCGTCTTATTTAGACTCGTGTGGTGGATGTCGAAAGGGATGCAATGATTGATTTGTAGCTCTGCTTTGACGTCGACTTGGAATAAGACGCAGTGATGCATATCTTATTTCCCAATACCCCAGTAGTACTCACAGACTTGTGTCAATAATTACATAGACGTGGTGTAGAAAGAGCAGGATCGAGTGAGTCTGTTTTGCATTGATTTACAGATATAGAATTCGAGTCGTATTAAAATAATATCCAGAATCCAGAGTTTCATGCCTTAAATGTAAGTGTCCCATTATCCTGTTCCTGTAGTTACTGTCTTTTATCCAACTGTACGAAACTTATTTGTGGACTACGACTACATGCACAAGGTCATAATAATAGATACTTCAAGGTAGATATCGTCTGTGAAGAACCAAAATGACTCATATCCATTTTTAGCTAAAAACGATATGAACTATCTACGAAAACATTCAAATATGTCTAGAGAGCACTTAAATACAACATTTTGCACTTTTCAAAAATATGTAAATTCAACATTTTGCACTTTTCAAAAATATGTAAATAAAACATTTTACACTTTTCAAAAATATGTAAATAAAACATTTTACACTTTTCAAAAATATGTAAATAAAACATTTTACACTTTTCAAAAACATGCAATTAGAAAATTATGCACCTTTTCAAAAATATGCAATTAGAACATTTTGCACCTTTTCAAAAATACGCAATTAGAACAGTTTGCACATTTTCAAAAACATGTAAATAGAACGTTTTACACTTTTCAAAAACTCCTAATTACCATTTGACGCATGTTTCTGATTTTGTTTTTATGCCATAGCTCATTTTGATTGTAGCTTAAATTGGATATGAGTCATTTTGGGTCTTCGCACACGATATATTATACTTAACATTACAATCCTGAGAATCGTTCCGATGCTGATTATAATATAAGTTATATTATAATATGAGTACAGGGCGCAGAGGCAGAGATACAGTATTTTATATGGTTAAATCGCTCCAGGCATCATAAGGCTTCAGATTCAGAATTTAGATATAACGGCACGTGATTAATTTTTAATAAGCAATACACCATGCCATAAAAATAATAAATAATACATTTAACTTTAGCATTTAAATCCATAATGCTAGCACCACATTTATTTTATTTCGTGATTTAATTCCTTCATACATCCAGAGATTATTGTGTACTTATATTACGATCTGTGAATCTGTGTAGTTACAATAATTGTTGTTAGCACAGTGAGCAGTCTAAACAGACGTCGTCCTCTCTGCATTCCAATTGTCAGCTGGCACTCATTATATATTGTATGGGCATGCTTTAATTCAGCATGTATATTAATATCCACAACTTTTCCCCGTGTAATAAAGTATATGGTGTAGGAGAATCTACATTCTGCTAACCAGGGCCGGACGAAGGAATTGGTTTTAGGCAGCAATTTGTTTCCAAACAAAAACCACAATTTGGATTTTCTTCATGTTTTCTTTGGTAAAGCAAAATCTTGTATTTACATTTCTGAGAAAAGTGCAAAATATTCTATTTACGTGTTTTGAGAAAAGTGCAAAATGTCCTTTTTACTTGATTCAGAAAAGGGCTCAATTGTTCTATTTACATGTTTTGAGAAAAGTGAAAAATGTTTTATTTCCATGTTTTTGAATTGTACACAAAATTTAATGTGCATGTTTTTGAAAAGTCTCAATATTCTTTTTACATATTTTTGAAAAGTGCTCAGTGTTCCATTTACATGTTTTTTGAAAATTCAAGGAGTGGGGGCTGCCTGCGCTGGCCACATTATCCGGCCCTGCTGCTAACAACAAATGATACTTTACAAATATTTATAGCGATTTCTGCATTCTGCATATTGACTCACACTCACAATTTAATTACAAATTAAAATTAATTATGTCTATATGCTTATATGCTCAGAGCTCAGCAGTATTCATTTTCTTTCAATTTTTTGAGTCTATCATCCCGCGAGATGTGTGCAGATGACACAAGATCATGTTACTTGCGAAAGGCTGTGTTGCTATTATCCATAGCATATCCATATAAATTATTTATGATTTCATGGTCCTCAGTCCTGGTCCTCGCTTCTGCTCGAGTGTATTATACTTCATACTGTATAGTCTATACAGCTCAAAACTTACGTAATTCGATTTTGTTATTCAAATGCAAAATGCAACTATTTTCATATGCTCTGGCTACGGCTCATTTTTATTTATAGTATCATAACTATATAAGTATGTATATACAATAATGTTTTTCATTCATTAAACTTTGTAGTTAATAATTTGTATTAATTATTCTGCTTCCTCTGCAAGAAAACTAAAATTCACAGATTATGTAGGTACTCTTGTGCTGTTGGAAGTTGGAATACATTTCGCCTGTGAAGAAACAAAATGAACCATATCCATCTTTAACATATTTCAAAATGCACTATCTATAAAAATTATAAAATAATAAAATAATGTTGAAAGCGTGTAAATAGAACAATTTGCACTTTTCAAAAGCATGTAAATAGAACAATTTGCACTTTTCAAAAGCATTTGTATAGAACAATTTGCACTTTTCAAAAGCATGTAAATGGAACAATTTACACTTTTCAAAAGCATTTGAATAGAACAATTTGCACTTTTCAAAAGCATTTGAATAGAACAATTTGCACTTTTCAAAAGCATGTAAATAGAACAATTTACACTTTTCAAAAGCATTTGAATAGAACAATTTGCACTTTTCAAAAGCATGTAAATAGAACATTTTACAATTTTCAAAAACATGCAACTAGAACATTTTACACTTTTCAAAAACATGTAAATACAACATTTTACGCTTTTCAAAATCATTTAAATAGAACAATTTGTACTTTTCAAAAACATGTAATTTTAACAATTTGCACTTTTTAAAAGTATGTAAATAGAGCATTGAGCACTTTTCAAAAATATGTGATGTAAATAGAACATTTTGCACCTTCCAAAAACTCATATAATTTAACATTCTACGAATCCATAAGTACCATTTCGTGTTTTTCGACACAGCTCATTTTAATTTTAGCTGAAAGTGGATATGGGACATTTTGTTTCTTCACAGACTATTTGATGGTAGAATGAAGGCAGACTCAGCATTATTATTACAGTTTTCCGATTTCCCAACACATAGTTTATGATTTTTCTATGTTATAACATTTTAGTCCAACTTTACAATATGCCATAAAATTAAACTTGAAGGTAGGAAAACGATCGGAAAGGCTGCCACATTTTAAATACTTTTTATAGGATGCTGACAGGAATAATAATTATATTCGTCATTTGAATAATTTTACGCATTACAAACTGCCTACTGTAGAATGTACGTGTTCGAAAAAAAAATCGTAACAAAAAGTTAATGATTTATTTATTACACACTCTATATGTTTGAATGTATCTAATAATAAATTGCGTACTTGGTCTTGGTCAAATATTAAAATCGCAAACTAATCGTAAGGATCTGGATCTTCTAGCAAATTGGGAATCGGAATTGGGCACAATGCTACATTCCCCCGGTACCTGTTTACTGTTAGGTGCCCCATGTTAATAGCTATACCCACGTATAATTTATAATGTCAGCAAATATATGTACGAATAAGATAATGCAATAACCTGTATGGGATACATTAATACCGTCTGTGAAGAACTAAAATGACCCATATCCATTTGTAGCTAAAATCAATATCAACTATCTACAAAAATATTCAAATAAGTCTTGAAATAATTTAGATAGAACCATAAGAACCTTTTCAGAAACATGGAATTAGAACATATTATCATTTTTAAAAAACATGTAAATAGAACATTTTACACCTTTTCAAAAACATGGAATTAGAACATTTTACGCTTTTTAAAAAACCTGTAAATAGAACATTGTGAATTTTTCCAAAACAACAAAATTGAACATTTTGCATTTTTCAAAAACAATAAAATTGAACATTTTGCAATTTGCAAAAACTCTGAATTAACCTTTTACACATGCTCCTCATTTCGTACTTATGACAGCACATTTTGACTGTAGCCTAAATTAGATATGGGTCATTTTGGTTCTTCACAGACGATATAGTAATGTAGCGGTACAATGAGCGCTATATAATTATATGTATTTCATGCTGCGTGTCCTGGAATTGAACGTCGTAATTATAATTCATTACAATCAAGGGAAACATGTGTGTAGTGTGTGCAAGTTTAAGCATTTGGGGTATTTCAATTCGATTTCATATAGTTGTCGCCTTTTGTGAGATGATGAGATGCTGTCTGTCGCTGTCATGAACCAAGTCAAATTCAAGGCAAACGCTCAATTTATTCATCAGATGATAGTGTGAATCTTCGTTTTGCATGATTATAGCATAGGCCATTTCAATCATTCAAGTATGAATTAATAATAATTAATAATTTATTCATTTTGTCGATTTGGCCGCAGCCCATACAACATTGTTTAGATATATACAATTAGAGATTTACAAAATTATTGTTGGTCCTTGGTTAGACCATGTCGGTTAAAGGTAAAATATGTTAATATGATAAGCAGTTATTTTAGTTTATGTAATGCCTAAAAAGTAGATCATGATTTAAGATATATTAAATACAACCATGGCAATCATGTATGCTTAAATTGTTAAAAATATTCGCAATAATAAAGTATGCGCAGTTTTCAAGTATGAATTAGGTAGCATTAATATTCAGATCAGTCATAGGCCAAAAAGGGAAGCCAACCAATTTATAAATGGAAAGAATTTTGGAATTTGCCTTGTTTTGTTAAATGTCAATGTAAATATGTTTGGCAGCCTGTATAATAAGGCACTACGATCAGGATTCAGGATAAATGGCTGCGGCAAGCCATTTAATTCTAACGTATCCATTGCCATTTTCCATACACTCAAATCGACACCTCGAAATAGTTTCTCGTTGAGATGCGTATAATTTTGTATTTTCCTCCAATTTTTTTGTGGCGTTGGCTCTGTCAGTGTCAAGTCATACTGTGCTAAATTGGTGAAAAATTTTCCCCAAAGCAACTTTCCGATTTCGAAAATAAATGTAGCCTAATGTTTGTAGAATAAAAAAAGAAACATGGAGTCAAAATATAATAATCTGTTAAATTAATAATAGTTCAATATTTGTGCATTTTGGTTTGTCTTTTATATAGGAGTATATTTCAGTATATGGGGCACTCGACCCCATGAAAGCCCGAAATTATAATTTTTCCTTAACCTTGACGCCTTGACCATTGACCATGACATACATATTGACCTCTGAAGACGGGTACTAAAACTAAAAATACGAAATCACGACTATTTGCTGCGTGTTCTCTAATTGCGCAAGGTAAAAATATTGAGATATGTCTGGGGGTTCCCAATTTGCTCCAGGTCCAGGCCAGTCAAGAGAAGGAAATTACAGGCAAGTGAATTCTTCCAATTTTTGGGATCATTTAAGTTATCTTCGAGGAGGGAGCCCAGGGGATGCTGCCATTGTTAATATGCTAATCCAGCCAGTACCACCAGCTGAGGTAATGACGAGTATCCAGACAGAAGTTCATCTCTTGGTTTTGGATTTACATTTTCATGTTACGCCCAGTAACTAAAATAAGCTATTTACTGCTACAACTTCCATTCTGGCCTGGAATTTGATCGTTCGTCTAATAACTACTCCCCTGTTTACAGACTCAGAGTCAGCATCATTCCTCACAATTGGAGAGCAGGAACCAGGGGCAGAGTCAGCAACTGTCCAGCGATAGGTATGATACGGGAAGCTACAACGCACCGGAAAGACCCTCTTCCAAGTACAATAATAATTACCCATTTTTTCCAGCTTCTCAAACCATCAATGGATTAAATCAAAGTCAAAGTAGCAATAATACCATTCTTAGTCCGAACACGATCACCTCAGCCTCCTACAATTATCACAACTCAGTCCCACCGTAAATTATATATTTAATTTCAATTAAAAAATATTAAAATGAGATGCAATAAACTAATATCGTCTGTGAAGAACCAAAATGACCCATTTTCATTTTTTTTAAACAATATGTATTTTCTACAAATAAATATTCAAATATGTCTTGAAAGCATTTAAATAGACCATTTTGTACTTTTCAAAAACTTGTAAATAGAACAATTTGACACTTTTCAAAAACATGTAAATAGAACAATTTGCACTATTTAAAAACATGTGAGTGAAACATTTTGCAACTTTCAAAAACATGTACATAGTACATTTTCCACTTTTCAAAAACATGCAAATAGAGCATTTTACAGTTTTCAAAAACTCCTAATTAACATTTTACACTTTTCAAAAACTGCTAATTAACATTTTACACTTTTCAAAAACTCCTAATTAGCATTTTACGTACGTTTCTCAACTTGTTTTTATGACATAGCTCATTTTGATTCGCGCTTAAATTGGATATGGGTCATTTTGGTTCTTCACCGACGGTATGTATCATTACTATTTCATGTAGCGTTCGAGAAATAACTTGTCCATCTTGTGGACATAAACTTGGAAGCATAGACTCCATTTCTAAACCCACACCGGTACCGGTACCGGTGACAAATGGAAATCATTATAATAATTCTGCTCCACATGAAAGCTCACAAGTCCAAAAATCCGGAGAGTGGAAATGGGTGAGCGAACCTTCAGTGCTATCGTCATCCTGGTCCACAGCACCACCACCACCTCCACCACCTCAGGAAAATCAATTTCAAAATACTTCATTTACTTCATCCCCTTCAAAGCCTCCCCGTCCGAATCCGAAAGATGAAGTGCCACAAAAAAATCCCACTCCTTACCGCACTAACTTCAATCCAGCTTCAAACAACTCCCCCCAACTCAACCATCAACTGAATCAGAACAATAAGCAGGACAAAAGAGCTGTAATTAGGACGAGTGGTGGACACGGACCTGGATATGGACGTGGAACGAGGGCGATGAGCGGCGGAAAATCACAAGGTGTCAAAATTACAACATTATCCTATTTTCTTATTATAGTCTTAATAATTCAATCCCAGTACTCACGCTTCAAATTTTGAAATTGTTTTTTAAAAATGTTGCATTCAAATTAAAGCAAATGAAAGTTACAGTGAAAAGAGCGCTGGATGCGACGACTATGAATCACAGTACACGAGTTATAAACCAAACATAGCTCACAGGACACTCAGTGAATTACTACGTTTAGAAGATAGTGAGGAGAACCGCTACCCTTCATCCAACACGAACCGTAGCCACAACAATACCCCCCGACCTCGACCCCGACCCCGACCCAAATCTAATCAAAGGGAAAACTTGTTCCTGAACGACTGGAATTTGGGGCCCGGGCGCCGACAAATTGGACAAAGCCATGCTACTACTAACCGCAGCACTGGGCAACAAGGATCTTCTGCATCTAGAAGCTACCGCTACGGTTGCGAAAAGAATCACAATTTTGATGGAAATCACTTAGCTCCAACAACGGATGGAAATCCACGGAGTTTCTCCCAAAGTCATCGTCCCATCCAACGGCCCTGGGAAGCTCAACCAATGAGTATCCCTCCTGTTTGTCAAGCTGGTAGAGAGGAAATTGATGGCAATGAGCCTGCCATTCAAAATTCTAGAACTTATTTGTGGGATCAACATGTCGTTCAAAATATGAAGGAGTGCTGGGAACGTTTTTTACAATTACGAGCGTCAGAGGATGATGATGCTCCTGAAAATTCCAATTTCCCGTCCCACCAACAACAACGACAACATCAAGAGCAGCAGAGCCCACAGAAACATTTGGCAGCAAAGTCCAAGTCAAATGATTGCAATTTTTGGGAGCTGGAACCGGAAGTACGACGACATGGGAAGAGTGTAGAAGCCCGTAGTAGGGCAACTTGGACATGTCACTGTGCGTGTCGCATGAGGGATGAGGACCGAGAGGCAGTCCAAAAAAATAATGAAGTCGAATTTAATAGTTTCCAAGACATTCCATCTCATTCTCAGTCTGGACCTTCTCACCAATTCCAGAGTTTAAAAAAAGGCCCTTGCTCATCTCCAGCTCCAGCTCGCTCTGGTAAGACAGACACAGGGTCATCGAGACACTCGTCTGCTCAAGTAAAACGTTCATTTTTGGATATCAGAAGTGAATTCCAAGCCGCTGCTGCGGAATTTATACGACGACAGGAAGAAAGGCAACAAATAAACGACAATGACGAGGGTAGAATTAGAATTGAACATGAGAAAGACAATTTATCGAAAGCGAGTGAAATCAGTTCAGAAGAAAAAGTTGAGTTGTGGATGGAAAGGAACAGTAGCTTGGGCTCCAGCTGTGACAACAATTCAAGTGGAAAAAGACACGGGAAAGGAAGGGGCACTTCCACAACAGAGCTACAGCCCCAACATCAATGTAATTATAATGACCAGGGCCGGACTTAGGAATTGTTTCTAGGCAGCTATTTGTTTCCATACAAAAACCACCATTTTGATTTTATTCATGGTTTTCTTTGGTAGTGCAAAATGTTGTATTTACATGTTTTAGAAAAGTGCAAAATTTTCTTTTTACTTGATTCACAAAAGTGCAAAATGGTCTATTTACATGTTTTGAGAAAAGTGGAAAATGTTTTATTTTTATGTTTTTTAAATTTACAAAACCTTTTGTTTGCATGTTTTTGAAAAGTCAAAAATATTTTTTTTACATATTTTTGAAAACTGCAAAATGTTCTATTTGCATGTTTTGATAAAATCCAAGCAGCGAGGGCTGCCTGGAGGGCTGCCTGGAACAAAAGTTTAAAATGTTCTTTTTACTTGATTCTGAAAAGTTCAAAATGTTCTATTTACATGTTTTGAGAAAAGTGGAAAATGTTTTATTTCCATCTTTTTGAAAAGTCAAAATATTTTTATTTGCATATTTTTGAAAACTGGGAAATGTTTCATTTAAATGCTTTTTGAAAATTCAAGCAGCGGGGCTGCCTACGCTGGCCGCATTATCCGGCCCTGATAATGATCCTTTTAAATTTGTGGAAGTATTTCGAATTTTTAAGTTGTAGCAGAATGACAATATTGAACATTGAACCGAATTTACTGTCTTATTTATATAGACTACTATGCACCAAAGCCAAAATCTGGAAACGCTGAAATGTGCAACGTTGAGAACACTGATGCAACTAGAGTGGAAATCTTGGAGAGGGCCACAGCCACAAGCGACTCGTGTGGCAGTGAAGACATGGAAGATGTTCAAGGAAAACCAAATCAATATTTTTCAAAAAGTTCATCTTCCAACAGAGATGGTCACCAAGTGGAAATGGGAACGGCGGACAATTGCGTAAAAGCGGGTATCAGTATCAGTACGAGCACAGAAGTGGATGGTTGTGAGGAGGCTGAAAGTCCAAGTAGGAGAACAGTAGAAAAACGTAGTAGTACAGATACTACATTTTTATCCATCACTGATGACGACGACGCTTTAAGAAAAAGTTCAGCTTCGAGCTCAGAAACATCGTCAGCAACGTCAAATTCGTCGAGCTCGAGCCAAGGGCCCCCAATACCACCACTCGATGATGATCAGTTAGAAGCAACAAGTGAATCCTGGGGGTGGTCAAGCTGGTTTTCGTCTTCGTAGTTCGAAATATTGAAAGTATTCAAACAAGCTCACGACAATTAATTGGTTTCTAGAGCTTTAATCGAAATAATGAAATATGTTCTGACCAACTTTTTTAAGTACAATTCGTGCGTGTATTGTATTTGTTCAATATTTTAATCGCATGCGTAGGATTAGAATATGAATATAATGCATTTCAAATGTAATATCTGAGAGAATGAAGAATATATAGAAATAAAAACAGAATGGGCTGTGTGATGAGTTCGGCGAAAATATAATAGTTTTTATTTTTCATCTTCTCAGTACCGACAAGAACATTAAATACAGAAAAATTTTAAACACAAAATTGCAAACCAGAGAAGGTTAGAAAATGTGTAGTGCTAAATCTACTGCTAAATATATTTTATTTTTCTATTTATTCCATTCCGTTTTGTTCTGGAGGAAGACTGGCTTCATTTGCTTATGGAAGCTGCCTTGAGATATATCAGAAATACTATTATGGCAGGAATCTCTTTGTCAATCAAATTAGCTTTCAGTGTAGGCTCAGGTGCTAACGCTGTATCGTCTGTGAAGAAACAAAATGACCCATATCCAATTTGGGCTAGAATTAAAAGGAGCTATGTCGTCAAATTCTTTAAAAATGAATAAGAATATAATGCATAAAATGTTAATACGATTATGTTAAAAGGTGCAAAATATTTTAGTTACATGTTTTTGAAATTGAGCAATGTATTCTATTTATAAAATTTTTTGAAAGGTGCAAACTGAGCTTGTTACATGTTTTTGAAATTGAGTAATGTATTCTATTTAAAAAATTTTTTGAAAGGTGCAAACTGAGCTTGTTACACATGTTTTTGAGAAGTGCAAAATGTTCTATTTACGTCTTTTCCACAAGTTCAAATGTTTCTAATAAGAAGTTTTTAAAATCATGATATTTTAATATTTTTGTAGAAAGTGCATTTTGTTTTTAGCTAAAACTGGAGTTGGGTCATTTTGGTTCTTTACAGACAATATGTTACAAGCGTGTATTGTATGTATGTATGTATGTATGTTAGAAGTATCGTACTTGAAGGCCAATAAAGCCTATGCACACTTCGTAACAATTTAACATGCGTGTATTGTAAATATTCTACTGCGATGCACAATCATAAACTACATCTTATCTGGTTCAAGCTTCCCGAGAGATATTTATCTGACCTGGTGTATTAGACCTATTTGCGCTAGGGTTTGCAGTTGGGGGACCCTAACACAACGTATAGTACAACTTGTATTACTTCCAGTAGTTTCAAAATTGATAAGCCTCTGTTAAGATTACCAAGGGCAATTCTTTTATTTGGATATCTACAAATCTACATACATTTTAGACGAACAATGGGCAACCAATAAACTTCACTTTTCTAATAAGGTTAACGAACGGTCACAGGGACACGCGGTTTCGTTCTGAATCTCATCTCAAAAGATCATTCGATTTTTAACATTTAATTTTCAGAGGCTTCTTCACTATTTTAGTTTTGCGAAGTAGTAGCCATCTGTGCGGCTGTACTTATTATAACTTGAGATTTTTCCGGCGTGGCTTACTTTCGAATCTTTAACTTTCTCACTGTCCACAGTCAACAGTGACCCCACATAAAATAAAATCTTCGTTCGGAAATTATCATTTTTATTAAAGTCAAAGTGAGGAAGGATATGCAGTAGTATAGCAGTCAAGAAAAATCGAGAAAGGGGAAAATCCAATACTGCTTACTTACTCCTGTTCCTGTTGAATCTCAGAATCTGAAAGCTGCAGCCAGAGCAAAGCTTCGTTATGACCCCGTGGAGCTCGACCCCGAAGACCTGTGTCCAATGGCTTCAGAGCAGCCCCAAGTGCTTTCAAATTATTCAGTTTCTAATGCAGCAGCCAACTTACTATCTGCACATGAAAATATGAAATACGTCCATTCTGTTTGCTCTTGCTTTGTCCACCATTATTCCGATGGAGCCTGATGAGGTATTAATTCTAATCGTACGTATACTTATATCCGTGTAATATTTCATTTTATCAATATTATTACAAATAAGCTAAGTTTGTGTGCTGTGCATGTAATAATTGTGTAATTGACGAATTGTGCTAACTACTTGAATATTACAAAATTACTCAGGTCTTGGGAAAAGGATTGGGTATTCTATGTGAAGCTCTAATTATCTGACATACAGTAGAAGCATTTCATGCTAATATCGTATTTCCAAATAAGCAAGAGTCTATTCTGTATAAAATGACTGGGCGATGGTCATGTGTTGGATCAGGAAACATATGTGGGTGGTCACGTCGTCACGTCGAAGCTTTGGATCATCTGGAGTTTTTCGGGCGGATTTTCCTTGCAGACTTCAGCTGGTAAGAAATGAATCTCGTTCATTATACTACCTACTATTATTTTGCTGTTCGTTGAAATATTTCTATTTGCATTTTTAAAAAAGCTCAAGACAAAGTGCCATCAGCTTTTACTAGTAAAAAACTACATATTTTCTGTGAAGAAACAAATTGACCCATATCCAACTTAAGCTAGGATCAAAATGAGCTATGTGATAAAACAAAATGAGAAAAATGCGTAAAATGTTCATTAAGAGCTTTTGAAAAGCGTAAAATGCTCTGTTTACACGTTTTTGAAAAGTCCAAAATATTTCATTTACACGTTTTTGAAAAGTGCAAAATATTTCATTTACACGTTTTTGAAAAGCGTAAAATGTTCTGTTAACACGTTTTTGAAATGTCCAAAATATTCTACAGTTTACAAGTTTTTTAAAATTGTAAAGTGTTCTATTTAAATTCTCTCAAGACACATTTGAATAATTTTGTAGATAGCTGAGATTGTTTTTAGCTAAAAATGGATATGGGTCATTTTGGTGCTTCACAGACGATATCTACCTATATGTGAGTAGCATTAAGATCAATCATGATTTGGCGTATGATTTATTTTTTGTACGTATTTTTATTTTTATTTTAGTGCTCGTTGGCACAGTACGGAAATGGCTGTGTGTCACACTGGAGCGAGCATTATTCGAAAACCGCGAGAAATTATTGAAAATGTTGGTAGACGGATGGAATTTAGTGTGTTTTGCCGTCATCCTTCCCGGAGAATGCACTCATAAAACAAATACCCCAAGAAACCTAAGTTGACTATTTCTTATCCTAATTCGGTGGGTAACATTATGGTTAAAGTGAGTTACAGCTTTAAGTTTTAATTTCACTGTGAAAATTGTTAATTATTGCATAATAAAGTAGTTATTGAATATTAAGTAATGATTTTAATTTTGTAATTAATTTTACAGGGGGAATTCACTAACGAACAGTATCACGAACTAGTATGTTCTTTTTTACGACAGTCGTGGACGTGGAGCCCGGTGGAGGGCTTCAATTAATTAAGAATTTCCAGTCGTCCGGTTTTTATGTTTTTTTTTGAATGGAGATTCTCTTGATACTTGCTATGAAGCTGAAGTGCGTGTGGCGGATTATTGGCTTGATGTATTATATTCAAAGGTAAACGATTTTGCTGCATTTTTGTTTGACTCACCTTTATTTTTCAATACAAATGTCGGATTTTATTTCAGGCTGCTATGATATGCCCGACTCTGAGCTGTTTGAAATTCCGATTTTCGCTAATTAATTCAAACTTTGAATTAATTAGCGAAAATCGGAATGTGAGTTGTAAACTTGGTGACTGCGGGTCCCAAAAGACTACTTCAATTAGTACAGCAAAAAAGATTACCAGAATTTTTGGGAGATGAAATGCTTAAGGATGCTGGTTTGAGCTGTCCACTTATTATTTCTAGAAAACCTGTGGGGCTTCTTGCACTAGCAGGTACGTTCACTTTTTTTATTAATTGTTTAAAATTTAAATTGCTGTAAATGTTTTCATCTCCACTTTTATAATTCGCATTTTTACGGCGTGGTAATTAAAATAACATTATAACTAAGTAGATCTTAGTGAGTAACTAAGTATTTGTTACGGCACGCGCCGTAATAGAAAAAAGGTGTTCGTTGTTCGTGTTCAAATATATATTTGTATATTTTTGGCCGAAGCCAAAAATATACAAAAATTAATGAGAAAGCGATTTATTCATAAATTAGTAAAATTAACAAGAATAGTCGTATTTTTCAGTATTTTCACATAATTTCACAGATTTGTAGGGTTCTCAAATTCATGACCGTCGGGTCAGAATTCTAATTCGCTTCTAAAGTATCGTTCTGTTCAGTCCACTAAACCAGTGGATTTTCAGTTACTTCAGTTTTTGTTCAATTTTAGTATCAATTTATTAGTAAAATTCATCAGTTTTCAGTAACAATTCTGGTCGTCAATAAACAACCAGAATTGTCAAAATCCATCTACTTAGTGTTTTTTTTTCTGGATTTCAGATTCCAGCCATTCCACTGATTAGGGTGTACTATTCAAACAATAAAATTGTCAAGATTCCTGCGGCTTTGCAAAGCGTACGTTAATTTGAGCTTTTCACGATAGAAAACATATTTTAAAAAAATGTTTGGGTGTTGTGAATTCTAAAGCCAAAGTCTCACTTCTGGGCAACATATTATTATTATTTTATTATTATTATTATTATTGATTTATTTACGGCAGGCCGAGGCCCAAAAGACAAGAGTACAGACACACATATTCATAATTATAGTACTGCCTAATCATTAAATACATAGGCAGTACCTTCAGAGCATAAAACAGATTCAGCAGGTCGTATAACAATTATAAATTTTAATTATTAATTAAGTAACAAAAATAAGTGTTGAGTTATTAACCAAGCAACACATATAAATATAAATATTATTTAATATGAGACAAGTAACAGGTTCAGTACTACTACTTCTAGGCTACAATCTGTAAGTTCTTCCATTCTAGCTGCATTGTTGAAGCAGCATGACAATTTGAGTTGAAAATGTTTATCACTATTTCATTATCCGAATTGGTTAGCCTATTCTGAAGTGAAAAAGCAGAGAATCTTCGGACAGCAGGAAAGCTATTCACCCTGTTATTAACAAACATCTCTGTGGCACTGCTGAGCCTTGGTAGCCCCATAGCAATACGAAAGGCATTATTATAAGCAACTCTCAGCTGCTGATGAGCAGATCTTGACAGTATTAGCAGACTACAGCAGTAAATTGTGGAAAGATAAGTATTAAATAAGTATCTTTTGACGCTCAGGTTGCACTTACTGAAGAAGCACTTAATCATGTTTGCCCTTTTAAAAAGTTCCCTGCCTCTGTTATAGCTTTCGACCGTGTCACTTAAAAGATCAGCACCATACCTGCTTGAGCAGGAGATGGTGACTCCGAGATATTTTACACTCACACTCGGTGCAATTACATTCCCCTGAAAGGTTATGTTGATTTCACTGACGTGTTGCTTTATCCATTTAGGCATGAAAATCTGAATTTGAGTTTTAGAAGAGTTAAATTCCAAATCATGAGTTTCAGCATATTCTTGACACAGATTTAGGAGCAAATTAAGGGCTGTTTTTGTGGTAGTCAGAATGCATATATCATCTGCATATACGAGGTTGTTAACAGTAGCATTTCCTACTTTGCATCCAACTCCTGTATTGTTAAGTGAGATAATTAATTGATCCATGTAAATTTCAAATAGGTACGGAGATAGAATGCCACCTTGGCGGACCCCTTTTTTCACAGCGAACAGATCACTAATGTAATCACTCCATTGGACATAAAAGTTCTACGTTAAAGTTACGTTTATACGTAACTTTAATAACTTTCCCAAAGTAGTCTTACATATATGTATATTATAAGTGTATATTCCCGAAAATAAGTGTAATTATTCACTGTGCGAAATATGACAATAAAGCAAGTACTTACTTCCGTGTTTATTTTCTTTCAGGTGTCAAACCCAGTCCCACGCGCTGCGCACCCTGACTATATGGCTTCATAAGCGGATGCTTGAAACTGAAACGACCGATGTTCCAAAGCAAACGAAGATTAATGGAATGTTCAAATTGGCACCAAAAACCTTTTGCAGTTGAAGGTAACGAAGATTCGATAAGTTGAGGTTTTTAATTTTCCTTTGAATGTGCACTCATCCAAATTTTAATTTCAGGGATTTGAATTTTTTTAATCTTCAACTGTTTAGAACTGTATTCCATTTTTAAAGTGACGTAGAAGAAACCTATTAATGATGACATCGAAGTTGGGATAGTTTTCCAGATGCAGAAGACTTGTCTAAAACATGGCAGCAAATTTTAGGACCAGCGCCAGCTATGGGAGATTCACCAGTAAGTTTTTTTAATCTGAATAATGGATAATGGATATTATACTTCATGACATTTACTTTGTAAATGTATAGTAGGGTCCGTTCTAATGGGGATAACTCCTAATGGTGATCATTAGCCATCTTGCAAAAACTACCGCCTTTAAAATTATTTGTCACTGATAGCGATATATCACCTATAGGAAGCTACTTTTCCTATAATATCAATGTTTCTTCAAGCAAATTGATCACATTTTAGGGGGACTTTGAGACTATTCTAACTTTTTTCAGGCAATGGCCCTTGTCTCTTGCAAACTTTAATTTTAGACACTAAATATTTTTCAGTAGATACAGAATTAGCAGGCAGTAAGTCTAGTTATGATGCAAACATCCTTCACTATACGTAATTTCCTTAAAACGATACAGGTTCTTAAAGTTATGAAAAGATTAACCAAATTACCATTAGGACGGGCCCTGCTACAATTATAATGACACATTAACCATATTTAAATAAAGACTCTATAGACTGTTTTCATAAAATAAAATACATAAAGTGATTTTATTACAATAATCTTTTAATAATTAATGGTTCATTATTTGCATTTTATTTCTGTAGAGATCAGTTGAAAAATGGACCGTACTTCACAAGAAAAAATGGGCCTTTCTTCATATGCACTAGACTACACTTCATCTAGATTTGGCATTCAACTTTTTGCCAGGATTGGACTTTCCTTGTCAGAGCGCATTTGCGGTTCAGAGCACTAAGCGGCTTATTTACATCCTTGGACGCTAAGGCTAAGGCTCTAATTTTATATCTGAGGGACGTAGTATTTAGATCTCTCGAATATATAATAATACCCATCCCACTTCGCAGAGGGGTAATTTTGAAGCTCCAAGGTGTAAATTTACAGAATGATTGCGCTGATTTCTAACTGAGTTGGTAATTTAGTAATAAATACTAATAATAAATATTCAGTAGGTCGATTATTAAGCGAAGTTCTTACAAAGAACTTCGCTTAATAATCGACCTACTGAATACAACAAGGCTCATTACCACTGTGTGTCAGGAGATAGAAGGATAATAACGCATGCTTTGTCTCGGTCATATTGCCATTTCACCTATCCCCGTCCCCTGCCCCACAGTGGTGGTGAGACCTTTCTCTTGGCAACCACAGGAAGTGGAAGTTAGTAGTAAGAGATATTCAGTAATAACTGGCTAATTAGGTATTCTTAATGTAGTATTTATAAGCTTAAAATTTTTTCCTGCTTCCAATATTATATTATAAACAAAAACTGCCTATAAATGCAAATGTAAGGGACTTAATTACTAGGTAGTGTAACTCACACACTCACGGCTTAGTACCAGCTGTAATTAAAAGTATCGGTGGATAAATTAAAATGAGATTCCATTGCTAGTTGCAGACGATTCTCTGTCAACAAATTCAAATTAAAAGGTAACGACTATCTTACAGTTGTCGAGTATTATTAGTTAGCTCTGATGTATGTATTACACCGTACTTACTGTAATAAAGTACACGGACCTATACTAGCGCACGGTATATGGACACTTTCCTCCCGGACATTTTCCTCCCGGACATCTTCCTCCCGCACATTTTCCTCCCGGACATTTTCCTCCCGGACTTCTTCCTCCCACACACACACGGAGGACATTTTCTTCCCAGCATCGAAATTCATATAACCACAATAAACGAGTACTTCTTTCTAGATAATTCATGTATTTGTAGAAATTCCTGATTGAAAATTGATTTATTTTGCTTTATTGCTACGTGGCACTACTTTTTCCTATTTATTGTTAAAAACGAATTTTTTCAGCATTAATTATTGCAGATACTAGACTGGTGTTGTATTTAACAATGTTTGCATTCAGTTAATCAGTCGGCACTATTTGTGCAATGATGTTCATATTACGTTCCTTATACTTGATTAATAAATATTTAGATACTCATAATTTCATACAAAATGGGGAAACTATCGATTTTAGTACTTAAAAATATGAATTTTGCATACTTTCGAGAATTTCTACAAATTCATGCATTATCTGGAACGAAGCACTTGTTTATTGTGGTCATATGAATTTCGATGCTGGGAGGAAAACGTCCTCCGTGTGTGTGTGGGAGGAAAAAGTCCGGGAGGAAGGTGTCCGGGAGGAAAATGTCCGGGAGGAAAATGTCCGGGAGAAAGTTGTCCTACAACCACTAGCGCACTGGCCTGTAATAGTACACAGGTCTGAGAAATAGAAGTTTGTGCACGGGTCTATTTAACTATCTAGCATGCTATTATATGGCAGTACACGGACCTGTAATAGTAAATAGACCTTGGAGGTCAGAATTTGGATTGTACACGGGCAACGAGGTGTATTATTACAGGAAGTACAATAATTAAATGAATTTGGCTCCGTTTTTGTCTCACTAGCTTTAATCACGGACTATAGTCACTATAGTGAGCCGGGCGGTATATTAATTAACATGTGTGGTTTATTTGCAATGAAACTAAATTAACTGCAGCTGCAAAGCAACACACAAAAATGCCGAGCATATTATTTTCGCACAAGATTTGACTAAACACACCATTGTGTAGCCCGTGTAGTAGTTTGCTGAAATAATTCAACAAATTCTAAACTTCAAAACTTCCTTGTTCGGTGAATACATTGATTACGTAAGACCACACAAAGTAAAACATATAAAGCAACACTAAAAGTTAATAAATGAATGCAAAACAAAAATTGAAAATTGTGATACATAATATAAAAGCCAAAGTAAAAAGTAAATTATTGAACGACAATATCTGCATTGTAGGGAAAACAAATTGTGCCAACAAAGGCAAAATTAAATTGATAATTAACATTAAACACGTCTACAACATGGCATCACAGGAGTTAATCACAAAGAGATTAGAATGAAATAAGCTATTAGCAACATAGCGCGCTAATGCTTTTTAGAACTTAAGGAAGCTCGCCGCCGACTACATAGGTTGCATTATTTTTTCTGAAAGAAAGGTGAGAAAGACATGGTTAAGGCGAACACACGTTTTAACGTGAGACTGAACCTATCCGAAGCTTTAGTAGTTCGACTACTTCACCTAGTAGATTGGGCTACAGATTTATCAGACCGTAAAGACCGACCACTCTTGTAAACAACTAGCTTGAGTCCTAACAGATAAAGCTGGCCTATACTTGACTGAAACAGTTGTTTTTGAACTAGCTGCATACTTGATAGAAACCGTAATGTTAGGCAAAGGCATAGATACAGTTATATGTATTGGCTTAGGTGTAGTAGGGAAAGGCAGTTCAGAGGTTTTAACAGCACCAGCTGGGAGCGGGGGTCCTACGGTTGCTGGAGAAATTGAAAATGTAGGTTAACATACTCAAACAACATATCAAAAAACCTTTCAGAATCCTTATCAGATACGTTAGCATTACGAGGGCTAAGGTTTAAAGGAGATTGAGGAGGGATGCATTTAAATATTCTAGTTAGGTCAAAACAAGTTTTGGGGGGCCTTGGTAAAGGATCTCAACACTAAGCAAGTCGTACAACATTTCCATTTTACTTTGGATTGAGGCTTCTATTTGACTTGAATTACTTTGATATTCGGAAGGAGGCGGTAGATGCACATCAGAACCTGAGCTAAAAATACTTATATATTTATTGTGAAAAGAATATTCCATTAATTCCTCATCTAGATATGAAGAATTATACAACTCTTCATCATTGATAACAGAATTGACCATGATATCTTTAAGAAGAGTCTAGTTAGGAATATTAATTACGCAAGTTATTTACATGGAAAACTAGACACGTGGTGGTATCCAGATTGTCGCAGATTTTGAGTAAAGGATTAACCAAAAAATAGGTAACTGGAGAACTGGACCGGCTTGAACAACAATTTTAAACAGACCATAATATTGCATTAAAAATTTAGCATGTAACCTAGCTAGCTTAACCATCTTGGTGATCATAAGATCAAAAAGGGTTTAAGTATCAAGTGCAATACAGTACCTGTGTATATCCTTCAAGCTTCTCAGACTTCTCAATAATCGCCGCAGGCGTCAACCAGACTCAGGTAACCTCGGTATTAACAAGTATGATGACTATGGTAAATAATCTCCAGGAACGGCAACGACCAAACACAAGAACTCTTGTTGAACGAATGATGATTTATTTCAAGGTTACTTCAGTATTTATACAAGTTTGGTTTGTAACAATTAACAATAGGTTTAAACGAGTTGAGTCGTTTTACCGTTACTCTCATATTTTAGTTGGATCGTTTTACC
This sequence comes from Dicyrtomina minuta, assembly GCA_949802685.1. Lineage (NCBI taxonomy): Eukaryota > Metazoa > Arthropoda > Collembola > Symphypleona > Dicyrtomidae > Dicyrtomina > Dicyrtomina minuta. Next base: position 66,079,151 of record OX461812.1, read on the forward strand.
GTTATAATTAACTATTTATAAATTCTGTACTCAACCGACTTCTGGAACTTGAAATAATTTGTATAAACTAATTTTACTACTACTTATAATTTACATGAACTTAATTAGGGCATCACGGCATGATAATGTAGTCCAGTTACTGGACCACGACTGGACTGCATAATTTCAGTTACAAGCAGTAGTTTCTGTAGGTCTATAAAATGACCGTTTTAATACGAGATCACCTAATTCCTACTTAAAAGTGGAATGAGCAGCGTGAAATTTGAGCTTTTCCTTAAAATGTAGTCGACAAGTATTTTCGTTGGCACTTGTCCAATTGGTGATTGCGTCTTTGGACCCTTTAAAGATTTTAGTAAACGGTTGTTGAGTAATAAAATAAAGCTTATTGCCAATAGGAAAAAAAGGGTCGCAACCATAAAGCAAACAGTAACAGAAAATGGTTACTTTAATAATTGAGCTGTTAATTTCAAAGATGCAGGCGCGGATTTCTCTGCTTTCAAAGATCATGTATAACTTTTTATTTAGATTTCAGTAATCCAGATCCCTCTTTTTCTAGAATAGTACTGTGCGTCATCCATAAATTTCAAAATATATTCCACCAGTACTATTACCTGTAGAAACTACTTACACTGCGGAACTGCAGCTTGTTTCGTGTAAGAAACAATAATACACGGTTGTCGACATTGCACGTGTTAAATCTCTTATACACACCTTGTTTTAGTGTAACGCTTCTAGCATGTGTCATGTGTCATCTGGTATAGTGAGGTCGTTTAAATCATTTCGGATTTTTCTTAAACGTTATTAATTAATATCATAACCACTGAGTTTGATACCGCAGCAAAAAAGACGGAAGTTGAGCACAAGCGCCTTGAGTATTGACGTTAAAACAAAGGGGTTATGCATGGATGGACCGGCGGAATGTGAGAATGTGGACTTGCTAATCCATGCGTAATCGAAAAGCACTCTGGAGTGGGCCTAAATTAAGGACTGGTGAAATGTATTTATATAGTCCGCAGGTCCTGTTTTTACATTTCGTGCTTTGAACTACTTTTCCACGTCTTTGAGAAACAAATTAGAGTGTTTATTATCGGCACCTGAGAAGGTTGGTGGTGATGGTTAAACCCTGTGGGCCAATGACACAGTATATGATGAACTTTTTATATCTTGGTTTCTAAATTTTGTATGCCAATCTGTATTGCTTCTATTTTGCTCTTTTAACACGTTAATTCTTCATTTTTATCTTTTATAATCTTCTCTAGTTGTTTGATATTTGCGTTTACTTGAGTCATGCTTGTTAATAATCTTCTGTGTTTCGTGTTATTTGTGTAGTTAAAACTGTAATTGTTTTACACATATGCTGCTTTCCCTATAGGGAGTTTGCCTCTTTTTTAAGATGTAGCAATTTATTTAAGTTTGTAGTGATGTGCAAGTACTATAAGTCCTTGTATGTGAAATGTGTTAGATAAAATATTTTGCTCCTAAAATGATGCTAAACGCTTCTACCTGCTATCGTTTGTATTCAAACTATGAGCTACTTATACTCTGATTGTTGTCATATTTGATTGGAGAAACTAATAAATAACGTTGTTTTTGCTAGCTTGCTACTAGTAATTTAAAATAGTAGTTGCCCTTTAATTCGAACATTATTTTGTCATGGTTGGATAAAAATTGCTATAATTTGATGTAAAAAGGATTTTGATGATGGTGAAGATAGTCAAAAAGTCTTTTAATTAGGTTTCCTATTATTTGATATGAAAAAATTTTTGGTATGTAAGCTTTGTGTATATTTTTTTATGCTTTCTAATGGTAATGTACATATAGACTGTGCTTCAGTCCCTCTAATCACTACAGTTATGATGTGAAAGAAAAAATATATAGATGGGATGGTAGATTTTAAATATATTTGATATTGGCGACCGCTTTTGTTTATTTCAATTCATCTTTGTCAGGCTAGGAATTAGCAAAATAAATACAACAGGATAATTATTATTTAATTATAAATAATAATGCCATGGCACTCAGGGTGCGGTCGTATTATACATTCAATAGTGTCAGTATATATATTTTATAATACACGGGTAATTATATTATTACATCATGAGCATAAGACTAAGAATAAGATAATATAATATAAGTGTTTACTTTTATGTTACCCGTTATCTGTTTAAGTTCACAATATTAAAGTCTTTTAAGTTAATAATTTAATAAAAAAATAATAAATAAAATGGCAAATAATATTTAATTCAATATTATTATTATTGTTGTCTACGGTTTACTCCATCATTCGGAACTGAAGCTTCGCGCTGCGTTGTTCAGCTGTTTCATTACTATTATACAAGTATTTCTGATTTTAGTACACAACAAATTAAAACACTTTAGTATAGGTAGGTACTTAAGCAGCTATAAAAGTGTTTATGATTAGCTACTTTGGTACAATTAGTCGAAAAGTTAATACAAGGTATTTATAGTAAAGTAATAGTTAAAAAAGGTATTTGCTGTGCTTAATTATTTTACCAATGACGAAATATGATGGCGGCCTATGGTAAATATGATAAGCTGCTATTCGTTTGCTAAATCCCGTCAATGAAGTCCTTATATAAACGCAATAAAGAAAATATAAAAATGGCTTTTGATAGAAATAAAGATAGCCAAAGGTGTTAGAATTAAATTTGTATTATTTTATATGAATTTAACTTTTGTATGCATGAAGCTTATACAAATTTTTGTTTACGAATGGCCGTGTACGTATAAATAAAGCTGTAGTTTGTGTAATTTAACATTAGGCGCCAATAAAACCCTAGCACCAGTCTTCAATTGCGATCATAAGATTTCAAGAGTACTCGTTTACCAGACTTTTTTAAACACCGTTGACCTAAGCCAAGCATTTAATCTAGGTTATGAAAAAGTATGACAACATTACATTCAAATCTAGGGACGCAGCATTTAACACTGAGATCTTAAAGTTTACGAATGATAATTTATATTAGGGATAGTTTAGTATGTATACGATTTTGGTTTGCTACAATTGACACTAAACTTTAATAATTTATGTTGTTTTAACGTTGGTTTGATATTTATTTGAATAAAATGAATGAAAGATAGATAATATCTACAGTAAGAACAGAATTACAATTTAGTAAAAAGTAGCCATCTAAACATTCAAGCAATAAGAACATCCCCGTAATTTATAACCCGTGTTGCAGTTTCAGTACTGGCTGCAAATGACTTTAACTACCCATTTATGTCATTATAATTATTCACTGGATAATAGTCTTCCAAGCGTGTTCATACTACTAACATCCTTGATATGCTGAAACTTTTGAAACGTTTATTAGAGTATGTTACAAGTTCTGTAGCGTTAAAGTACATCCTTGAATTTCCAAACCTTTTACATATTTCTTAATTGACAGGGCACGACAATCCATGGCCATTGACCATTGCGCAATTAGCTCAAAGTACTGATTTACATACACCCACAATTTACAACAATAGTTTAGATTCCAGTCGGAGCTGCTTAGCAAAACTGTGACTAAAACTTGAGTTTATTATTGGTGTCTGTTCTGGCAAATAAATTGGCGATTGCGAAGTTACTGATATCTGTTTACAAGAACTAGAAAACTAACAACTTATAAACAAATTGAATTGACAACGAAAGAACCAAGACTTAGTACAAATAAACAGTTTTAAGCTGATTGATCTAACATTTGATTTTACGAGCTTATAATTAAAATTTTATCAGCTTTATAACGACAATATAAAACTATCTAACTACTGAATTACAGAAACCAATTGAATTTTTTAGTTTTAAAAAACTAATAAGGTTTTTAAATAATCAAAATGATTGAAAATTGACAAGAGCCTATTACAAATTATGATAACCTTTCTATTTAGGTTATGCTGTGGCAGTTAAGTCTCAGATGTGGAGGTTTTTATCATCAAAGTTGAAGAAAACAGCGCAATAACAATAACTAAAGCAGTTATATAAATTAAACGTCCTCTTTTACACAAAAAACTAGATAGTTTATACCTAACTAGGTTTCACAAACAAAACGATCAGTAGTTGAATAATAAAATTAAAATGATTACAACATAAGGAACCTTGATTATTTTTAATATCAAAAATGCCTCAGTCACGATCAACACAATAACTGCTTAACAAACTAATCGAAATTATTGGATAATTTAGCATCATGTTTTAAGAATAAACATAACTATAAATAAGAAAACTAACGAGGCTGTAACCTTCTTGCAATAAACTAAAAATAACACAACTGCCTTCTTGACATAAAAAACACTTCCTGAAATTAGAAGTTAAAACGTCTAAAAGTAACTTCTTATTATATTTTGTATTAGTGCAACAAGATAAGTAAAATTCCGAGTGAAGAATGATGGTAGTGGTGGAGAGAGTTTAAGTAATATTTCAGTCCGTGAAATAAGTAAATCAGACGCAGCTTTTCGCACAATTGTATATTCCCTTTAAAAAATCATAAATTATATATTTAATTGTATACTAAAACTATTTACTAGCGAATAACAGAGAGAAATTTACTTAAGGAAATTACTGCAACTTGAGAAGAATTAGGCAAAGCTTCACCTTTGGATCAGTTTAATTTTAAGGTGGTTTCTGATCGTACCTACTACAAAAATTCTATATTTATATATTTAAAATCGAGTAGATTTACAGCAGATACCAGATGGATTTGTAATAACACAAAAAAGTTTTTTTTATTATTTATATAAATAAAGGAACAAGGAAAAAATTTACGTCAGATACGGATGAAACCAGCCAGAACCTGTAGTGGAATAATACTGACATAATACAGTAGAAAGAAAATTGCAATTATAGACCTATTACATGTAGGTTGGTTTAAGCTAACAAACTTTTTATCATTTTTCATTCTATATTAATCATTTCAATAGTGGACATTTAAAATTCGTGGAATACAGACACGAAAATCAGTAAATAGTATTAAAAATCAATATTTCAGTTCAAATAACTCACTTCGAGTAGCAGTCACAGTGACATGCTGGAAATAAATGGAGTAATGCTAATTCACATCTATGCACAACCTAAGATTAACATATGGACCAAATGTATGTATGTATGTATGTATGTAGCAGCATTGCATTTTTCACCCATTGGGTATAATACACTGCATATTTCTGTTAGACGGTATGATCCATTGAGCCACTCATAAGATGAGATGGTTCAGTTTGAATCTGCCTATGAACCATGCATATGGATCAAATAAGTTAATTAAATATGTACGGTAACGCTTAAACATAGCAAAATATTGATTAACAACAAATGAATTATTACAAAAGCGGCTTAGACGTTTTGGACGCAACTTGGCATAACTGAATCAAAAAAAAGTCTTCTGATAGTACATAAAGCCAAATCTGTCCTCGCTTGTTCAGAAATAATGTGAGCAACAGTCAAAGTTACAAAAATTTGTAATTCAATGTAAACGAATTTTATATACATAAATATGCTGAATCCCCCTCTACCCTTATTTTAGATTTATTAAATATTATGACTAAAAAATAGAGCATTACAAACATAATATTACGTGCATTACTTCAAAACAGATTTAACATTTTAATCTAATCACTAACACCGCAACTTAACTTAAATAATAATGATACATAAAGGTCTGATTACGAATTAATTTTTAGGTCGAAATAAAAATATCGCCTAATATGAATGAACTTACAGTTGTAGCTGTAAACTCGACTAAATAACAGTAAACTACTAACGAAAACTAAACTTAACTAAACAACAGTTCTCAAATGGTTATTGGGTTCCTACACTAATATTTAGTTGAACAAATGATAACAATAATGGAACGTATTGAACAACTAAGAAATGTAAAGCTGAACGTCACAGAAAAAACTTAATACAATGATAGAACTGCAGAACTTGCTGAGTTCGTAGCCAATATTGAAGACTAGAAACTATGCTTAGTAAAATTAAAAAAGAAATGTTTTTGCCACCCATCACTCTCACAGCCAGCCCCTTATACCACAGTAGCAAGTTGCGCATCAACCTGATATTACAATCAGGAGGCAACCTATTATGACTGTTGTAGGATAGTGCCTCGTATGGGAGCAAATGTCAACTTAGTGGTAATCACATGTCATAGTACCCGACTACTAATTAGGCATGCCCAATTTTAATCTTACAGTATTTCATTTTAATCTTACCGTATTTCATTTTAATCTTATCGTATTTGTTTTACTCTTGCCGTATTCCCTTTTACTCTTACAGTATTTTACATAGACCAACTTACACCAAGCAACAATATGCATAGAGAAAAAATAAACAAAGTTAGTATGTACGCTTATGATTAAGATATACCCAAATCTTGGTTTATATAAAATGAGATTACACAAAGTTTCATCTAACTATTAAAACCCGACTAGGCACAATTATTAGGAAATATGTACTCTGAGTATACATGCAGCTCACTTGCCCACCGCAGATTCAGTAAAACTGAGAATAATATTTAAAGTTTGAACAAACCCAAAATTGAACTAGACCTATTATATATACATACGCTGATTTTACGCTCAATTTAGAGCTAAAATTAAAATCTATCATTAAGCAAAATAAAATATATCATTACTTGCCTTGCCTGAACATCCAAAAAATCTATATATTATTACTGCATGCGGTGACAAAACAACTATACAAAATAAGGACAAAACTTTGTTACGGACAAGTGAAAAAAATTGAACTCTCAAAGCCTATTGTGAATTTAGTTTCCTAATGCCATGTCACAGTTAGAAGATAACATTTATTGATATAACAGAAATGTAGATCAAACTACACAAGCATTTCCCCGATGTGGATAATCCCGCAGCTCTTGATCATATCCAGTGACAGTGTAGTTTCTAAGGTTGTATAAAGTAATTACGTGCGTTTTTGACGCTGAAGGAAGAAAATGGAAAAATAACTGCTGTTGTCGTAAATTTCTAATGTATAAGGATTACCAAATGTAAAGGAAAGCAACCCTTACAAAACAACATTTTTAAAAATAAAATTAAAGCAAAGTTCTCCAGTCTCAAACAATTTGAGATAAGGATGACACGGAATAATTTAATAATGGTACAAAAAGTATCTACATCCTTCAGTATCTGACATAAAGGTTTTGATTAGGACAAAAAGGAAATTCAACTGCCCGTACAAGGTTGATTAAAGCTCTAATACTTTATATTTGTGCTAGAAAAATAATTCGTCTATCTACGTCGTCTTCTTGTAAACAAGTTTTGTTTTTTAAGAATAACATTCACTAGGTTTACTCGTATGTTGCCTAGTGATAGAGCATTAAGTAGATACAGATTGTAAATTCGTTTGTTGTTGAATTTCAATCACATTTTATTTAAGATATTTTGTACTCTTAAGTCTTAAATTTTAAACATTTTGCGGTTAATTATTTTATTCAAATTAAGTCATTATTCCCAAACATTGTCAGTATACTGATTTCAGAAATAAAGACACTTTACGAAATTATAAATGTCTTTGACTTCACACTGCTAAAACCATTGAACACCCGACGAAAATCAAAATAAGCATATTCTGAAACAGATCGCTGTGAATACTAAATCTGAGACTATTAATTCCTGAAGCCATATGTCAGCAATAGCTAAGAAATTAGCAATTCTAAAAGTGTTTCCTTTAATTTTCAAACCTCCTGAATATTTCTTACCTGGCAGGAAATGACAAGCCAAGACCATTGTTTACTTAACTGCAAAACCTGCTTGACACTCTTCTAGAGCTAGCAACAAGGGTTTGTACCCCGGTCCTAGCCGTTAAGCCAAACCGTGACTTTAAATTTGTTTTTATTTTCACCAGGGCAAGCAGTAATCTACAAATTAAAAATTGTTAATATTTATTTATATAAAAAATTTTTATGTAAGTGCTAATTACTCAGAAATCTCTGACTACAACTTGATAAAATAAATAAATAAATTTAATAGAAGGCAATCTTAATTGCTGAACTTCTAACAACCAGGTCATTATATATTTATGTTATTATTCGTCAGGCGTCAGCAAAAAAGTGTATAAAGCAAACATCAAACGTTCATCGAAGTTTTAAAGTTAGAAATACTTTCAATTACAGAAATTTTGTGTCATGTCATGAGTTTTAGAAAACGTTATTACAAATTATGTTACAGAAGAAATTAATTGTAAAAGAAGGCACATAATCATAGTTTAATTAGGCATATTAGGTTGTGGTTGTGAATTGTTCCTCTCTCCTTGAACAAACTTTTGCCGTTCTTTAATAATCTTCGTGCAAGGCTCTGTCTGTAGTATAATATTCAAGTAATAGCTTACGCTTGCTTGCGAATAGTTACAGTAAGTATAAAATACGGGCTGCCTTCAATGTTGCAACTAAACATTGAATTAATTACTTAAATAAGCGCCCTGCGCCTATTAACGTTTGTTTTTGAAATGGCAGCTCCACGCGTTCATTTTATCTCGGCGCAACCTAAGGTTTAAAAGTTCACGGTAACAAAATTAATTCGTACAAATTCATCCTAATATTATTTATTTATTCCAACTATGCTATATATTATTTCTAAACTTAGGCATTATTGATAACTTGACGCTTTTTAACCTTATTTTACTGACAGCTCAATCGCATATTTAGGCTATTTGAATAGTTACTGTAGCTGTTATTACAGGGATTTTGTGTAGTGTATAATTATTTACTTTCACTACCATTACTAAAATATGATTTGAAATTCTGGAGATTGATTTTCTATACATTGCACAATTTTTTGGACAAACTATGTATTGGTTTTTAAACTCGAACAAGTATTAAGTAAAACAACGTTTTTAAAATAAAGTGAAATTAATCATTCGAAATCAAAACAAACACGAAGAAGCTTTCAATTTTTGCATACTGTTATGAAACACATCCGGCGCTTTGCGCCGGAATTGCGTAACGGGGCCCTAAGGTGGATCCTGAGATTACAGCTAATATTGGCCGTTTTGGCGATTATGAGTTAGTGTGTGTAAAGATGGCTGGGGGGTGTGATGAGTGAATTAAAGTATCGCAGATTTCAATGGATTAATGTGTAGGTTATTGATATGGTGATAGAACTGCGTAGAGTGTAATAAGTATGGCGCAAAATGAATTGTCCATCAGTTAAACAATTAAATTTCTAATAACAAATGAAAACTAATATTTATTTACAACAATTAAGTTACGATGAATAAATACGAAGTATTTTAGATAGAGAGTGGTTTGAGCCGATTGCTCTAAAAAATAGATTTAAGATTGACTTATAACAGCTTAAGGAAGACAGGTGAGTTTGCTGTCTCTTTTAGATTGCAAGTGATTTGGTTACAGTGTTTTTACCTCAAATTAAAACTTTATGACTAAAAAACTAAGGCGGGATAAACATTACTACTTAGCATAATTTTAGTAGTGTTTGGTACTGGCCAAAAGACTAATTAGACAATACAAAATAATTCAATGCATATAAAATACAGAAAAGCGCATACACAAATGAGAACTACCTAAAATACAGTCATGACCATTACAATATTAATTTAAACATAAAATGAACATTATATATGATGAATACGTTTGTTATAGAAACTCGAAAGTGTTTGTTACAGAAACTCGGAAGTGTTTCTTGCAGAAACAGTACCTACTCATATCATACTCTATACATACAAAGTTTCAACCCGGAGCTCGTGCATACAAAATTACTACAAAGGTGCATAGGCGCCATGTAATCTAGGTCGAGAATGGAGGGAGACACATAAAAATACTGACAAGGAAGAAATTAACATTATCAATATAAGAGATTAGTAAAATATCAACCATGAGCTCATGCAGGCGGAATTTAGTTGAATGGTCTCGGTTTATAATCAGTACCTTGTAGGGAATACATTCAAATGCTTAATATTGACCTTACTGCTTAAAGCTAAAATATAAATATACAATGAAACAAAGAAATATAATATTATTACCTGCCTTTCTTTGAAACAAGGCAATGGAGGTGAATAATTGCATAATTATTTAAGTCACTGCTTCAAGTGACAAAACGTTGGCTTTAATAAAAAACGAACCCGATTGTATCAACGATCAAAATACGACAGCTCCTAATTCTTGTTTTTTTCTGTCCTCTCAAATTTCTTATTTTATATAAATATATGGTCAAACACACAATTTTATACGGACAGAAGACTGTAGGCGTGTTGACGATTAGGCTTTGAACCCATGGGCTTAGAAAGATTTGAGCTTGTACGAAATTTTTGAGTACAACGATAACGATGCTTGTGCGAATACATTTATGAATGCATGGCTGTATTTATTTACGTTTATATGTATGTGTGTATATATGTTTGTATGTTCTACTGCATGTATGTGTACGTGCATGTATGTATATATGGATGCTGATACGTATGTTTGTATTTCCGCATGTATGTGTGTATGTAAAAACGTATACCCGTATGTATTTGCGTATGTAGGTATGTGTACGCACGTATGCTTGCATGTATGTACGTTTGTGTTTTTGTGCATGTGTGTTTGTGTGTATGTATGTATGTATGTATGTATGTATGTATGTATGTATGTATGTATTTGGGTGTGCTTGCATGTGTCTATGTGTCTATGTAAGTATGATATATGAAAAGGGTTACAGACACACAGACGGACGGACATACACATTTCATTAAATACTGCTAAAACTCAGCATCTCAAAACTGTAATCTGTGAAGCATGCTTAACAGCTCAGTTGAAGGTGCAGGTCGACTTTCATCAGGTTCAGGTGAAGGTTCGGTTGAAGGTTTATCAGTTTAGGGTGAAGGAACAGCTTGAATTTGATCCTTTTTCGATTTCTAGGCTTTGATCTTTGCCTAGAAAGAAGATTGTATTGAAACTGCAAAGTAAAGAGTCAGATATAAAATACATTAATAAAGTTGGATATAAATTCATGCGGTGTAGATATCGTATTGGTGTTGCGGCCGGGTTGGTGTGGTACTCAATTATAAAGTATAAATTCTGTAATAATTAGTCACAATTTACCTTTATTGGATTTAAAGAAGGCACTCTGCAACTTGATTTTTTTTGTCGGTGGCTTGACAGTAGAACATGAAAGTTTTTGGTCGTCCTCATCAATTTTAACAACGTCATCTGCAGCTTCTTCAAAGATTTCTGTCAGACACATATTTATCATAGAATAAATGCAATACTTGTATTGTATTGTATTTGAAGGAGATCCAGCAGCATAAAGTTACTAAAATGCCGCTCAGGCCAATAAATAGGTCTATTGCAGAACGATCTTTTTTACGATGACTTGTCTTTATTTATGAAAATGGCTATGTTTATAGCGGTAGCAGTAAGATGATCAGGCAGTCACGTTGGGCCAGCAATAACTACTACCAGAAAGCTCCGTACTACATCATTAGTAATCAATTTTTTTCGAAGAAAACCAAAATAAGATTTTAAAAAAACACCTTAAAAGTGTTGCATGCGCCACATTTCAAAAAAAGCAAATTTTTCTTTTTTCAATTAACCCACATTCACAGGGCCGGACTAAGGAATTACTTGTTGTATGATATTCCCCCATAACAAGTATTTAACTTACGTTGCTCTCTGTAAACATAGGTCGAAGGCCGCAGAACAGTATCATCGTGTATCTCCCCCTTGGAAATTACTCGTTCCTCATCTTCTTTTGAGTAGAAAAAACACACTTTGGATCGTTTTCGACCTAAAACGTGAATAAAGTTGAATACAAATTATCGCGGTAGCAATCGTTTGGTGTAGCACCCGAACCATTAGGAATTATGTTTATTAAATGTTACACGGTATAAATCATCCATTAATTTTTTACAATTTACGTTCTGCCGACTCATCAGTATTTGTGTTCACCGGTGTACAGTTTCGTTTTTTGTTTTCTATTTTGTCAAATTTCGGAGTTGCAGCTCCGTCTTTGTTATTATCTTCTGGCTTATCAGACTGCTTCTTTTTCTTCTGAGCAACGGTATCTTTGTGTTTCTTATCTCCTAAAGTTTTTTCGCCCGCATCTTCTACAGAAATTTCTGAAAGATACAAATTTATCATGGAATGAATGCAATATATTTGTTGTATGGTATTCCCCTATAACAATTATTTAACTTACTTTTACGTTGCTCTCTGTAAACATAGGTCGGAGGCCGCAAAACAGTATCATTGTGTATCTCACCCTTGGCAATTACTCCTTTCTCATCTTCTTTTGAGTAGAAAAAACACACTTTAGATCGTTTTTGACCTAAAACGTGAATAAAGTTGAATACAAATTATCGCGGTAGCAATCGTTTGGTGTAGCACTCAAACCATTATGAATAATCTATATTAAATGTTACACGGTATAAATCATCCATTAATTTTTTACAATTTACGTTCTGCCGACTCATCAGTATTTGTGTTTACCGGTGTACAGTTTCGTTTTTTGTTTTCTATTCTGTCGAATTTTGAAGTTGCAGCTCCGTCTTTGTTATTATCTTCTGGCTTATCAGACTGCTTCTTCTACTTCTGAGCAACAGTATCTTTGTGTTTCTTTTCTTCAGAAATTACTTCGCCCGCATCTTCTTAAGAAATTTTTGAAAGATACATATTTATCATGGAATAAATGTAATATATTTGTTGTATAGTAGTCCTTCATAACAAGTATTTACCTAACTTTCAAGTTGCTCCCTGTAAACATAAATTTGGAGGCCGCAGAACGGTATCTTTGTATTTCTCATCTCCAAAAATTACTTCGCCCGCATCTTCTTTAGAAATTTCTGAAATATAAAAATTAATCATGGAATAAATGCAATATATTCGTTGTATGGTATTCTCCTATAACAATTATTTAACTTACTTTTACGTTGCTCTCTGTAAACATAGGTCGGAAGCTGCAGAACAGTATCATCGTGTATCTCCTCCTCGGAAATTACTCGTTCCTCATCTTCTTTTGAGTAGAAAAAACACACTTTGGATCGTTTTCGACCTAAAACGTGAATAAAGTTGAATAAAAATTATCGCTGTAGCAATCGTTTGGTGTAGCACCCGAACCATTATGAATTATGTATAATAAATGTTACACGGTATAAATCATCCATTAATTTTTTACAATTTACGTTCTGCCGACTCATCAGTATTTGTGTTCACCGGTGTACAGTTTCGTTTTTTGTTTTCTATTTTGTCGAATTTCGGTGTTGCAGCTTTGTCTTTGTTATTATCTTCTGGCTTATCAGACTGCTTCTTCTTCTTCTGAGCAACGGTACCTTTGTGTTTCTCATCTTCAAAAATTACTTCGCCCGCATCTTCTTCAGAAATTTCTGAAAGAAACAAATTTATCATGGAAAGAATGCAATATATTTGTTGTATGTCATTCCCTTATAACAATTATTTAACTTACTTTTACGTTGCTCTCTGTAAACATAGGTCGGAGGCCGCAAAACAGTATCATTGTGTATCTCACCCTTGGAAATTACTCCTTTCTAATCTTCTTTTGAGTAGAAAAAACACACTTTGGATCGTTTTTGACCTAAAACGTGAATAAAGTTGAATAAAAATTATCGCGGTAGCAATCGTTTGGTGTAGCACTAAAACCATTATGAATTATGTATATTAAATGTTACACGGTATAAATCATCCATTAATTTTTTACAATTTACGTTCTGCCGACTTATCAGTATTTGTGTTCACCGGTGTACAGTTTCGTTTTTTGTTTTCTATTTTGTCGAATTTTGGAGTTGCAGCTCCGTCTTCGTTATTATCTTCTGGCTTATCAGACAGCTTTGTCTTTTTCTGAGCAACGGTACCTTTGTGTTTCTCATCTCCGAAAATTACTTCGCCCACATCTTCTTCAGAAATTTCTGAAAGATATAAATTTATCATAGAATAAATGCAATGTATTTGTTGTATGGTATTCTCTTATAACAATTATTTAACTTACTTTTACGTTGCTTCCTGTAAACACAGGTCGGAGGCCGCACAACGGTATCATCGTGTTTCTTACCTTCGGAAATTACTCGTTTCTCATCTTCTTTGGAGTAGAAAAAACACACTTTGGATCGTTTTTGACCTAAAACGTGAATAAAGTTGAATACAAATTATCGCGGTAGCAATCGTTTGGTGTAGCACTGAAACCATTATGAATTATGTATAATAAATGTTACACGGTAGAAATTATCTATTAATTATTTACAATTTACGTTCTGCCGACTCATCAGTATTTGTGTTTACCGGTGTACAGTTTCGTTTTTTGTTTTCTATTTTGTCGAATTTTGGAGTTGCAGCTCCGTCTTCGTTATTATCTTCTGGCTTATCAGACAGCTTTGTCTTTTTCTGAGCAACGGTACCTTTGTGTTTCTCATTTCCGAAAATTACTTCGCCCACATCTTCTTCAGAAATTTCTGAAAGATACAAATTTATCATAGAATAAATGCAATGTATTTGTTGTATGGTATTCTCTTATAACAATTATTTAACTTACTTTTACGTTGCTTCCTGTAAACACAGGTCGGAGGCCGCACAACGGTATCATCGTGTTTCTCACCTTCGGAAATTACTCGTTTCTCATCTTCTTTGGAGTAGAAAAAACACACTTTGGATCGTTTTTGACCTAAAACGTGAATAAAGTTGAATACAAATTATCGCGGTAGCAATCGTTTGGTGTAGCACTGAAACTATTATGAATTATGTATAATAAATGTTACACGGTAGAAATTATCTATTAATTATTTACAATTTACGTTCTGCCGACTCATCAGTATTTGTGTTCACCGGTGTACAGTTTCGTTTTTTGTTTTCTATTTTGTCGAATTTTGGAGTTGCAGCTCCGTCTTCGTTATTATCTTCTGGCTTATCAGACTGCTTCTTCTTCTTCTGAGCAACATTATCTTTGTGTTTTTCATCTTCGAAAATTACTTCGCCTGCATCTTCTTCAGAAATTTCTGAAAGATACAAATTTATCATGGAATAAATGCAATATATTTGTTGTATGGTATTCCCCTATAACAATTATTTAACTTATTTCTGATCTCCGGAAATTACTTCTTTTTTATCTCCTTTTGAGGAGAAAGAACACACTTTAGATCATTCTCGACCTAGAAAGTGAATAAAGTTGAATACAAATTATCGCATTAGCACTTGATCGGTGTAGCTTGGTGTATAACTCGACAAGTGTAGTATAAAATATATAATAATAATGCTATACGATATAAATTATTTAATAATTATTCACAATATACCTTCTTTAGTTGGGGTGGTTGACCCAGAATTCTTTCTTTTCTGTTTCGGTATTTTCTTGTAAGCCGGAGTCACAGTCGTTTCAGGCCTCGGCTTCTTTTTTGGTGAAGGAACAGAATATTTCGTAATTCGGGGTTCTTTAACACTATCTTGACTCTCATTGAATGTATCTTGTTTAAAGTAACAATGTAGAACTTCAAACTCGCTCTCAAAATAAATCACAGAAGTATGTTTTTGTAAAAAATGCATAAAAGGATCGTGCATGTGTAATGCCATCTCTGAGTTTTGTTGTTGTTTCAGTTGGTATTGTGTTCGGAGAACGGTTTACCCTCCCTCCCAACCTCCTTTATCCCTAAGTTTGAATATAGGTGCGTTTGTTGGTTCGTAAAGATATATCATTGGTTAAATTCTTTTGTTTAAATAAATGAAACTTTACTAGCAGGGGCCAGGCACCAATGGCGCCATCCAAATTTACCAACATTTTGGACCCACTATCCTGACTTTAAAGGATTGCGTAAATGGCTATCAATAATATCGGGTGTTCGGTATTTTAAAAGTGGCCAACCCTCAATTTTAATAACGCAATTTTTATTTGGCCTTTCACCCAACCATATCTACACTTCACGTAGGACCTGTTGTACGTGTGGATGTCCATAAATCTACCTGGGAGGTTATGTACAAAACTGTGCCTACAATTCAAAATTCAAAGTACCTACGCATTAATGTACGTAGCATGTAATGCAAGTAGCACTCAGGGCCGACACAAACTGGGTTTTTGTACGTGTATGTTTTTGAGTGTCAACAATTTTGAAAGTTGGTTCATTTAACTGCTAATTGCAAAAAACTTACTAAATAGATAATAATAATAGTTTCCCGGGAAGAATCCTGAGGTAATAAGACTATCTCTCTTAAAAACCTGGTTGTCACTGTTTAAACACTTTAAGCTTGAGTTATGCAGAATGTTTGCGAAAACTGCATGTCAAACCTTTTTATGAACGAATTCGCCAAATATAAGTCTGATTTGTCAGTTTTTTTACATCACTTGTCAGCCGAACCACGAAGGTTAGACCCGAAAATCAGGGCACGACCTCTCGTCACCCGATAAATATCTACCTATCCCTATGCATATGTACGATGCCAAATCTAACTATACAGGTACGACACATCCCACGACTCACTGCTTTACGGAACTCAGCACTACTACGATAACCATAACCATATAATGCCATGCCATGAATCTAATGCACAATAAATATATTACAACAATTATTTTCGTTATGTAGTTGCCCTTTATCACATTATTTACACAATTCACACATACAATTACATCAGCACTCGCCTAATTAAATACCCAATAACAAACTCGTCTCCTAATATCATTAATGCACGCGTAGAATACATGAAATACAAATAAATACATTTGTTACCTTTAATTATGACACTTTATCACCTTGCTGCGTGACTGACAAACCAACAAAGACTGCTGAAAACTCAATGAAAGACTTTGGTCTACTTTGATAATGACCACTAGTAATTACGGCGAGACGGCTTCAGTTCAGAAACAGAACAATTATATTTAGGAAGGCTTAAATGAATTTTTAATTTTAATACTTTAAAGAACAAAACAAAAAGATACGAATACTACACAAATTATTGAGTAACTTTCAGCTTGCTTCCTGCCTCGGCCGACTATTACTCGAGACTTGTTACTGCCTTGACAAACTAATCGTTAATGTGGACTCAGATTCAGAATCGTCCAGAGCAGAACAATGTCAGCCACTGCCAAATATGTAACTCCCGTCTAAATCCCCATCTTCTCTTGTCTCAAAACGTATGTCTGCCCGCTCTGTCGTTTGCCTTAGTTCAGTTGAATTATGTGTCAACGTGATCACTGCGTGTTTGTGAACAGTGGCAAAGGTAATGGCTCGCACCATTTAGTTACGAATTCTGGCTATACACTGAAAAGACTGTTCCATGCCATAGCTACCGGCTTGTGGTGAACTCAACTTTACCCTATTACTGACCCTGGCCTAATGACACTAACTAGTATGTAATTATGACACTGACAATGGCGGCCCAGTAATGACGAAGATTGCAGGCTCTATATTTTAATAAATTATTTACTTACGGAATATGAGAATCAAACAACAATTTACCGAATGACAATGACACACGAACTCCAACTGTACAATTATATTATCTAGTATTTATTTTAAATCCAAATTTGAGATCAATTATTGAAATTGAAAATTGAAAATGGAAATGGAAATGGAATGAACTGAACACAATAATAATGTTAATGGAATCACGGACGGAGAGAGACTGGCCATGGACCTGTAAAATACCTGGTCCGTGGTTCATTGGTACAAACACACACACACACACAGAAATCCAATACATATACTTACACAATGCATTATTTCCACTATATATAATTACTGGCTAAAACAATTATTATTTGAACTACTATATTGGTGGTGACTGGGAGGGAAGAGACTCAAGGGGTCATGTGACTGCGGTCTTCCCTGTTTTTGTCATTCGTTAGTAGTGCTAGTGCTAGTTGGTGGTAACAGTGGTTTGTAGTTGTGTTGGTGGTGGCTGGTGCTGGTCATGGTCATGGTTCTGTTGTTGTTGTATTGCTAATGATGGCTGGTGTTGGTGCTGGTCATGTTGGTGACAGTGATCCCTTCAACCCTCTTACCCTTAAAACAAACTCCGGTGGGGGTTCGATGCTGGTACTGATCATGGTCATTGGTGGCACTGGTTCCTTCAACCCTCTTTCCCTTAAAGGGAGCGACAGTGGAGGTTCGATGCTGAGGCTGGTGGTCGGCCTGCTGCTGTTGTTGTTGGTGATGATGATGCTGAGCTTGGTGCTGCTGTTGTTGACGACGATGAATTTACTGCCGCTGGAGTTGATAATAAACCTGCTGCTGCTGCCGATGAAGATGGCTGATCAATCTGATGTTAAGCTGTTGCTGAAGGCTAATAAAACTGATAGTAACGCTGATGTTAAAGGCCTCTCCTCCCCTTTTGAAACTGAGACGGTCGCTGGTTAGGTGTCTTTATGCGGCTGTTTCGGTCGTTGATTTGAACATCTTTGATTTACATTATTAGCTGCTTAGCAATTTGCCGTGATCATATATGTTCACACTGATATCCTCCACAGTTGCAATAGTGTTTGGGAGAGAATATTTAATACTTGTATACATATTATTATTAACCATAGATTACAATTTCCAATTATTTTTGTTTCAGTTAATGCGATGCTACTACTGTAGGTCAGTGTTGATTCCAGATTTTATGTCTATGCTACTAATTCCGCTTAATATGAATTATAGAATAAACTCATGTTGATCTTAATCCTGCTAATTTCCAAAAATCTACATGTTTCTTAGGCCTAAGAAAAGTTGGTTTTAACTTTTTAGGCTGGTTCAAGGTTTCTGTGGCAACCTTAACATTTTCTAGCTCCTGAGTAGTTCGTTTTCTTTCATGATATGGCTTTAAGTCATATACATGCCATTTTCCCGCTGGTTTGCCGTCGCTGTTAGTCAATGTATATGTGTTTGGAGTAATTTGCTCCTTGACAGTAAAAGGGCCAATGAAATTAAGTGCTAATTTCTTAGTAACCCCGTCATCTGCAGAAGAGGTAATCTGGTTTCGTCGAAGTGCGGACGCTTCTGGTTGAAAAACTACTCATCTATGACTTCGATCATAGGCTATCTTGGGTTTCTGTTGTGAGAGACGTTGATTTTCTCTATGTTAAAAATCTGTTGCATGTCTTCTCGTTGAGCCATGGCATCGCCAAGCTGCTCGTCCGAAAGTTCAGGTGTGGAATTGGGTTCTAAGGCTCTATCAAAGGAGAGACTAATTTCTCTTGAAAGGTTCATGAATCCGGCCGTGAATCCCGTGGTTCGTTTAATAATTGTCCTCATAGCTAATGCTAGTTTCTGAAGATCCTTAGACCACCCTTTGTGATTGTCATTCACAAATTTCCGTAACATAGTCTTGATTTCCTTATTTGCTCGTTCAGCTTCGTTAGCATTTGGTCGGTAATAGGAAGTGTAATGGTGCTGAATGCCCCAAGTTTTACACATTTGATCCATTACTCGTTCAATGAACTGAGTTCCACAATCAGTTATGATCTTCTTTGGTGTTCCGAAACGACAAAAGACTTCATTTTCCAACTTCTCTACGCAGATTTTTGCGGTAGCTCGGCGAAGAGGGAAAAGTTACACACATTAGCTAAGCTGATCGATTATTACTAAAATGAATTGGTATGCTTGTCCAGATCCACTTGCTGGCAGTGGACCCACGAGATCAACGTAAAGTCTAGCGAATACGTTGTCATCGTACGAAGTTTCCTGTAGTAAGCCTGCCGGCTTCTGATTGTCATAGTTTGACTTTTGACAAACATCACACGTTCTAACGTACTCTTTACTTTCCGTGTTCATGTTGTTCTAGTACACTCGTCGTTTAATACGATTCTGGGTAGCTTTGATACCCATGTGACCAGAAATAGCTTTATCATGAAAATATGACAAAACTCTAAACTTCAACCTTTTGGGAATGAATGGTACCTCCAGACACCTTCCTACTAAATTTCCGGATAATGATTAAAATTTGTGATCGCTGGGGATCTTTTTATTCACTTTCTGCAGTTATTTGTTGCGTGGGACCTGCTTTTGCTTTGTTCTTTGATCGCTGGGGATCTTTAACTTCCTTTTCTGCAGTTAC
This sequence comes from Dicyrtomina minuta, assembly GCA_949802685.1. Taxonomy (NCBI): domain Eukaryota; kingdom Metazoa; phylum Arthropoda; class Collembola; order Symphypleona; family Dicyrtomidae; genus Dicyrtomina; species Dicyrtomina minuta. The sequence goes on from OX461812.1 coordinate 66,099,124, forward strand.
TTGTCGCGAGGGACCTGCTTTAAATTTGCATGCCGAGCTTTCTGTTGCTCCGCTCACACAAATGTATCAATGTTTTTAACTCTTTGTCTTGCATTGATTTACTGTTAATTTCTTTTTATAAATTATTTCATTTATCATCATAATATTAGAAAATCCAGTATCTTGCAATATTCCAAATTTTTCGCGAAGTCATTTACAATACTCTTACTTGGTAATGACTCTCTTTTATCATTTAAGTTCTTTTTTGGGTTATCTGAATAATAGAAATCCTTTCCTTTCACATTAAAAATGATACCGGTGCGTCGCATCACGTCATTTCCAACAATACACGCATATAGAAGTTTCTCCATACTTGAAATTCATGTTGAATTTCTGTCTCTAAGTTGTAGCAGTTTTTGTCATTAGAGATCAGTCAGCGCCATTGTCAAATATAGCGTTAAACAGAATGTTATTGGTTGATAGATTATTTAAAGGTGGTCCAGTCGTATCCGGTTGATCAAAAGAAGAATGCATTTATTTTGTTTGTCCTCCCTTCTTAGTCCAAGGATGCTCCTGGATTGTTGTCATACGCTGACGTGCAGTCGTTCCCATGGTGGCCGCTGCCATCACAGACTTCACAGATTGCTGGCATCTCATCTCCATCTTCCGCCGTAATCATGGCTATGGTTCCACCGATAGGACAGTCACTAGCAAAATGTCCTCTACCATTGCACTGAAAGCAATTGACATTTGCTCTGAAACTCCCAGACTTGGCGTTTCCTCGCGGGCCGCCAAAGTATGTAGCTACCCCTCTACCCCTTTTAGCTGAGTTGTGGTGATTGCCTTGGGTTTGTGTCTGGTTTCCAGTTGGCTTCTCTAATGGAACAATGTTACTTCCTGTGGCTGGAGTGGTATTGGATGTATTTGCATTGTTTTCTGTGTTCCATTGTCTGTACTTATCTTGTTGGTGGTTGCTTTTGTTACCGCGATAGTTATTTGACCTTCCTAGGTAATTTTTAAATCTACCATTTCTGTTCTGACCTCTGAAATTTCCTCTGTTTTGATTGGACGAGTTATTGTTCCTCTGATTACCGTCATCGTTAGATGGTTTATGCTTTTAGTAACGCTGCTCTGCTTTGAAGTCTTCCTGTATCTGCTTTGCAGTTTCTAATAATTTTTTCGGCACCCAATTCTGTAAGAACGTGATTTGTTTCCTGATATGAGGAAGCAACCCATCACGTGCTCTCGTAGTCTTCTCTCTGTCCGACTCTTCTGGATGAACTTGTCGTGAAAGTTCAATCATGAACCATACATAATCTTCAATTGACTCGTTTTCCTTTTGCTTCCTTGTATGAAGGATGATAATTCATTTTTGTTTCTCAGCATGGGAGTCAAACTTATCATTGTAATCATCCCTGAATGATTGCCATGTGGTTGGTTTAGTATAGTTAAACCATTTCTTTTTCTCTCCTGTGAGAAGTGCTCCAATGGTATCAGTCCATTGATTCCGGTCTACACCTTGAGCTTTAAAATAAGTCTGCAGCTCATTTAGGTAATTGTCCGCTGTTTTCAAAGGCGAATGAATTGGAAGAGGCATCTTCTTATTCATTGGGTTGAGTTGAATTCTCAACTGCCAAGAGAAATTTCGGCGTCGCCGTAAATTATCTCGGTTACCGGCCTCTAAAATATCCTCCATTTCATCCTCATCGACCTCTAAGTCTGCCTGATTTACAGGTGGCTGTCTTTGAATGCGGGGATTTGGGACCTCTGTTCCTCTATTCGCTTGTCTCGTGAATGTAGCTGACACTTGTGCTGGGACTCTGGCATCGCCAGTGGCCCTCGGTTCCTCATCCTCGGGGTCTTGAATTTGTCTCCAAGCTGCTGCAAACCCGCGTTGGTAGGTGTCATCCTCGATGTGTTGAAGACCCGTCTCGTAACCTTGTTGTTTTCCTTCTTGGAAGCCGTCACGACGTCCTGCATCGTATCCGTCTTTCTTGCCTAGTAGGAGACCAATCCTTTTCCCTTCTTGAATGCCGATCCGTTTGCCTTCTTTAACCCATTGTTCATGTGCATCTTGTGCTTCTTGAGATATACTCTGGTTTTCTGCTATGCCGTACAACAAGCCTTTTTCATACTCTTTGAGTAATTGGTTTTCGTTTAGAGCCCTCTGCTCTTTGACTCCTTGAGCTCTACCACTTGCAAAGTTTTGCAACCTTACTTGCTTCATTCGTTCTTCAATCCACTCTGAGATGCTTAAGGCGTGATCAGTGCCTACAGCAGTCAATATGGCTTCTAAACGGTCTTCCATAGTAGGTGGTGGGGGTTTTGAGCCTCCGTTGGCTTTGCTTTACGTTTGTTTTGACTGGCTCGCTGCTGTTGTGGGTTGAATTTCGTCAGGCATGTTGTTAGTTGAAAGGTGACTTGAATTAGACTGGTTTTGGTTCCGAGGGACTCCTTTATCACTACGCGGCTTACGATGTTGCGTAAGTCCGCTAGAAACTGCTTGTTGGTCTTGAAGATTTTTGGTTTTGCGTGTTAGCATGGACTTAGTTTCCACTTGTTGGGAATTTGTTCGGATTTATGGCAAGCGTTCAATAAAAGCTTGCTGGTATGGCTAAAGATTAAACAGTTGTTCCATATGGTGGTCAAACTGTTCCGTTGTGATCTCCTCCAGATCTCGGTAATCAAGACTTCTTAAATATTCTGACTCTTCAGCTCCTATATTGGCTATTTGTATTTCCAATACTTGATCCGCTTCGTGTTGTAATTGTAAGAGCGCTTGTGCTAAGCTCTGCTCTACAATTTCTTGGATTTCGGCACGTTGCTGAAGTCTTGCGTCTGCTTCTTGTGATTGCTGGGGCCCCAAAGCAGTGAGATTTAATTCGTCGTGAATAAATCCCTAAAACGCTTCTTGAACTTCTGTGCCAAAATTGTTGAAGTCGTCTTCTTGATCCGTTGTGGACTTGACGGCTTTATTTTTTAAAAGCTGGACCTTGAGTCATCCGAATATTCTTAATTTTTAGCAGTGAGATGCTATTTCGAGTCCGTTCCTATGTGTTCGTTCCTATTTCAAATTGTTGTAACTGTTGTAGTCTATGGCAATAGTGGGGTACCCTGGCTTCGCCAGTTAGACTGTACTAGTTGCTTCGCAACCAGTATGCTGTAGTTGAGGTGTGTTGGTTAATTGTGTGTATCCCTGTAGACGGGTTGAATTTGTAATACTTGTTCCACAATGAGTGACGTAGTGTAGTACTACGTATTATATGCAAGCACTGTATAGCAATTTCAATATTCAAACTATTGCACTTTTCCAAGTTTAAAGTTAAATATAGTTAAAAAAATAGTAAATAATTTTTAACTTTTGTTAAATCTTGTAATTTAAATTTAAATCGAGCTTTAAAATTACATATTGCATGTCAAATTCCGTTCAGAATTGCAAAAGTTTCCTAAATTATGTATATGGGTAGGAACGAAGGTACATCTTCTACGCGGTTGCACGGTTGTAGATTTGCTACCCAGACATTTGAACAGCACGACTAAACCTAGGACATTTCATACCCACGTAAAAGAAAAAATTACGCGGCGCTCAAAGAAGCACCTTTTAATGTATTTTTATTATTAAGAGGACCTGCTTTAAATAATTTAGACTTGCTAAGAAAATAATAAATATCTTTATGTAACTAACACTGCAGCATTTTATTTCAATATTAGTCATGTGTCAGAAATTTCAGGCTACGAAAAGTCCGAATAAGAAATGTCCTGGTAGATAGTGTCCGTTTATCGTTTCACTATCAAATCTTGAAATACATTATTTATTTTAAATAGTCGTACCTAATCAATATTCTTTCAGTAATTCAAAATTAGCAAATCTGTATTATTTAAATCAGCGCCGTCTTTTGAAAAACTTCATTTGGGTACCCTTTGAGAGCGATAGTGAGCATCGTTTTAATCTTGATATAGATATATGGTAAATGTCCTAGGCTTGGTTGTGCGTTGCAAATGTCCGGGTAACAATTGCTGGGGTAGAAAATGTTCAGGTTGCAAAAGCGTGGATGGCAAATGTACGTATACACACTTCAAGAAGCCTAATTTGAAGGAGATGCCAAAACAAGCATTATGGTCACATACATTGGCAGAAAATAAACGTCATTATAAGTTTTATTGATTTTATTTGCGTGCATCTAAAAATAAAATTATGATTTAAAAAATTATATTTTTAGTTTTGGCTAGTTATACATTTCCAAAGAATTACAAATAAAACTTTGAATATTGAAACTATTCCAATTTTTTAATTATGAGTACGACTTGACAAACAATCTCTTTGCTTTAATATGATTTTTTTGGTTGGTCCAATCGACTTATTTTCATAAGAAGGTATTCAGTTAATCAATTATCCATAATTTGGACAACGCAGAAAGCGCAGATTTCAAAGATTCATTTCGTTTGTGAAGGATTAAATCTGTTTCCTTTCATTCTTCGTGAGAAACAAAACTGTGTTCTTCCACGTTACTCGCTCTAAGTGCAAAACAACTTCTTTCCTTAGCAATGTCGATGGAACGAAACGGTTTTGCTTTTAGATGAAATGAAATTGGAACGACAGGGATTTGCTTGTAGCATAGAATGACAGAAAACGTATTTGATCCTTCACCCACGATTTTTTATTGTAGGAAACAGGTTTAAGCTATATTAGTTTGAATAGTAAAGGGAGAGTTAGAAGAAAAGAAACCCTCCTACATTATATACCATATTATTAATAGGATATGGTATTTAAAGTTCTTTAATACCAATGTTAAAATACCAATACATAACAATGCGTACACGACACGTGAGACGTGAATTCACATGTTAGCTATACATTTATATTCAATACAGGGTTCGGGTTTAACCACCTGGACCATAGGTTTTGCCATGCCAAGCGGGAGAAACCATGTTATAACATGGCAAAAGGTGTATTAACATGGTAAAACATGGCAAAACTGCAAAAATAGTCATATTTAGACTAAAGCCGATATATTTTGATATATTTCTAGCATTTATTGATTTCTCAGCATTTAAGATAATTTTGTTGTAATATAAAATATTACATATAACTGTAAAAAAACAAAAACTAATTTAAAAAACAAAATAACTTCAATCCGATCTAATATAAATAATCATGTTTCAAGATTTGGCAAATTTTAAACTAAAAAATTTGATTTAAATTTAATTTAAAAGAAGTCAAATATTTTGTATTTAACCTAATAACATTGCCCAGTTTTACCACCTGGCAATTTCCTTACCTGTATTAACATGTTAATACAGTGGTTTAACCATGGTTTTGTCCAAGGGTGTTAATACCACCTCCGAACCCTGATTCAATACTGTTGACTGTGGTGCCTTTAGCATTGAAGGTAGGCATTGAGTAAAAGACTTAATGAAATATTTCGATAATTTGAAAATTACCAAATTGTGTTGTATATACTCAAACGCATGCGTTAATGTCTTTTCGAAAACGTATTTGTGACGTTTTTGCTTAAAACTTGTAATTACAACTTTTTGCAACTATTTTTGGTATTTTGTTGTTATTTCGAGATTTTGTCAAAAATGAATAAAAAACAGGAATGGACCTGGATTTTTTCATTTTCACATGTTAAATCCCGTAAGGATTTGGCTATTTTGAAAGTCGACCACTTTTTCAAAATGCGCGCGCCTTTTGTGCGCGAACAGTGCAAAATGCACTCAAGTCTATATAGTGGGAGTGTCTAGGGTCATTAGCAGACGTTTTGGTAACATTCGGTTAAATAATAGAGTTTTACATTGCATGCAAAAACGTTCCCAAGTTAGCATATAATAGAATATGAATCTTAGTGTGCTGAGTGTGCTGACTCTCACTAGTCAGGTACATGCATCACTGGAAACATCCATTTTTGCCATAGGTTAATGATGGATACTCTGGTGACACTGGAGAAATCGCATCTATCTCTTATATTTATTTTTTCCCTATAGAGTTATATGGGAAACCATGATTTCATTCAAACCTCCAAAAGTACTCTCAAACCAAAGTTTTTGTTTCCACGAAACAAGCAGTGTTCGGTGCAACAAGAAGTGAGTGTTGAGTGTTCTTGTCTTCATTTTTACTTCAGTCTACCGTAAAGCTTCTATATAGTTACTTCCGGGTCCCTAATTACTCCCGGGGTCCGTATTAACTCTCAAAGTTGTTTGAATTGAATTAAAAGGAGATAATTGTCATTTGTTTTTACTCTAGTTTCTAATATCTCCCGGGTCTAAAGAGTAATGTAGCGCAACTCCCTCCGGGAGTTATTAGAAACTTTACGGTAGCTACTGTACAATCTAATTACAGAGTGTCTTGGATTTCCAGGATTTGCATTATAGTTTCGAAAATAGCTTTATTATTAGCCTCGAAAGGCCTTTATTAGTTACTGTTAGTTAACTACAATTACAATACAAATTCAATAGTAGTGTTGTATAATGTTCACAAAGTGCAAAGAGTTTTTTGTTCAGATTTTGTCCTTTTACAACTACGAACACAGTTATTACACGTTGTTTCTTATTCTGCACAAAAACAACTAAATAGAAAAATTAGGTGGATTTTAAATTCTGAGACCTAATCAAATTATACTTAACATGTAGGGATTGTCCATAAATGATGGGTCCTAAAAACCTGCCTATCTAAGATAATGTTAAAAAGGTGGCCAAGATATTGTTAGGATCGATGGGTTTATCAAAAAACCGCATTTTCATCAATGGCATCATTTATGGACGATCCAACACTTGTGTAGAACCAGGGTTAGATTGCGTTAAAGGCACTTGATTTTTTAATGTTGCTAAAAACGTCAATTGCGCACAATTCTATAGGACCGGTAAGAACAAATTGTACCGAACAGTTGTGAATAAAATACAGCAGTATTTAATAGGTAGTATGATACGGACACGGACAGCAACGTTATTTTGTTATGACTATATAGGGATGCATTTCATTCAGTCCTGATTCCTAGTACCCTGTAATATAGGAAAGGGGATTTTGGCCTAAATTCGTTTCAAAATTCCCTGGGTTTTGATAATTTGAAGGGATGATTGGGAATTTTGAGTTTGAACATTTCCATAAGAAAATCTTTTTAAGGTAGGTAGTTTGTTAAAAATGTTTTAAAGGGTTATTATTTTTGTGAGTTACATTTTTTTGTTCATGACCCTCTCTTTGGTTTAGTATCACAGATAGCATCAGATGAAATTTTTTAAAAATATTTGTTAAAAGAGAAAAGATGTGAAAATTTCAAAAATTCCCTGCATGAAAGGTCTCGGAATATTGGGAATTTTCATTTTCAATACTTTATTGTCAGGTAATTCCTTCAAACTTCCTCCCTCAAAATTCCCATCGTTTCTTCCCTGCAAAAGTACCAAAATTCCCAAGGGATTTTGAACGAGCCTACCCTATAGTTGTTACTATAATTCTTAACTTTAATATTAGTTAATGTTAATTTTATCTAATTTATAATAATTTATTTGTTTCTAATTGTATATGTGCTATAGTTATTATATGCTAATATAATATATATGTGCATAATATTTGTTATGTGTTATAATTTTACAATGTGGTTGCAATGTTAATACTTGACACGTGAATAAAATAAAATTGAATTGAGTTAACTGCTTACGTCAGACTTGTTTGATTAATAAAACTATTCAAGTCGCATTGAATAGGGTTTTAGATGTTTTTGTGATTTACAGAAACGTTTCTCATTCATTAAACTTTGTAGTATTAATTCCTCTACAAGAAACAAAATTCACATATTATGTATACTCGTGCTGTACTGTTGGTAGTTGGAATACTTTTGATGTTAGAGTGAAGGCAGACTCACATTCAGCATTATTACAGTTTTGCGATTTCCCAACATAAGTAGTTTAGGATTTTTCTATTTTTAAACCATTTACAATGGTACGGTTGGCAGTCGTCACCTCGATTCTCGTACCCTGTTCATTCGTACCCTATCGGTCGTACCCTATGTATTCGTACCCTGATCACATTCGTCCCCTAACAATATACCACAGAATTAAACTTGAAGGTAGGAAAATGATAGGAATTAAAGGCTGCCTCATTTTAAATACTTTTTATAGGATGCCGACAGGAATAATAATTATTATTTTTGTCATTTGAATAATTTTACGCATTATAAATCGCCTATATGTATATACTTACGTGTTGAAAAAAAAATCGTATCACAAAGTTAATTATTCATTTATTACACGCTATATGTTTCAATGTATCTAATAATAAATAGCGTTTATACATGGAAAGAATTTTGGAAATTACCCTGTTATGTAAAATTTCAATATGAATCAAATATGTTTGGCAGCCTATAAGGCACTACGATGAGAATAAAATGACTCTGGCATGCTATTTCCCATGTTTCCATTTTCCACACATGCAAATCGACACACCTGGAAATAGTTAAGATGCGCATATAAGTATACTTTTGTATTTTCCTTCAATTCTTTCGCAGCGCTGGATTTACGGTATTCTGTTTGTTTTTTCTTGCAGGTTTTTGAAAAAAGTACTTTATTCTAATTTACATGATTTTCAATGTTCTATTAACATACTTTTAGGATCAGGATATTTTATATTTGTATACAGATAGTATCTGCGCTTTGTTTGAGCCTGTTTTCAAGAGAGAATTTAAATGTAAATTGGACGGCGAGGAAAGAATGCGATGGAATCCCGCTCCCTAATAATTGATCCCGGTGTTTTCGAGTTATTTGCCCACGTATGAAATTACACTGTGATTATGTACATTCTTAAAAATGCATACTAAAATAAATATGTTTTAAATAAAAAAAAAACTAATTAGTCTGACTAAAAGTTTATTTCTGTGTATTTTGTACAGCTTAATATTTCAGACAAGTGGTCTGTGGACCGATGCTCTGAAAAGTTTAGAGGGACCGCTAACCTTGTTGAATTTACCTGGACTCTGTCGTCATTTTGAAATTACAAAAGGAATCACAAACTTGGAAGAAGAAGCTGATGAATTTATACAGTGCGTATATATGCCTTCATTACATGTCATTTGTATTTCATATTTCTAAATTAGTTACAAATATGAAAACATTTTCTGAAGAAAGCATTTAAAAAATATTTTTGAAATTTAGATACGGATTTCAGCAACAGCAACAAAAGAAAACTTACGAATTTTTGGAATTTTGTCTCTAGATAATTTCGAAACAATTATTTCTGTTGAAAAAAATCCCATTGGACGAGAAGGAAGTTTTTGAAAGCGCTTTCAGGTGCAGATAACTTAAATTACATAAAATTTTAAGTTAGGGATAAACTGGGTACTGGTGACGGTGCGGGGATGAATAAAATTCATAGTTTTAAAAATCGGATCTCTCCTGAAATTGAATTTCTGTTGAGATTTGCTTGTAAAATACATCTCGTGACCAATTACAATTAGTGCTCCACTAACATTACCCTCTCTCCCTACTCGCTTGAAGATTTTTAGATTTTAGGAATCTTAAAGATAGTTGTTGTTAGTCTTATAAAATTAAAGTTAGAAAAAACAAGTTAGCATTTTGTTAGGCGAGCATTGCTGTGCTCAAAACCCAAAGCAAATTATGTGTTGCTAACATCCGTCCCATGGGGCAATCCGCAGTGCTAATTAATATTAGTATTTTTTCCCGATGCTATATACAATACATTGACCCACACAATTCTACGCAAGATAAGACTTTTGATAAGACGTTAGATAATTTAAAAAAAGTTTGATTGAAGCATTTTAAAATCATAATGATTTTTAAATGTTTTATGAATGCCATTTGAGGTTATTTTGAATTATTGTCACAAAACTGGCCTATAGCATACAAACTAAGCAAAACAGCCTATCCCTACAACATACGAAAAAGTATAAAAGTATCAATCCCTCAACTCCTACAGTAATGATATTATTATAATTAAAGATAAACTTGCGGGTCAATGGATGAGTTACTCACTATCAAAATTGGTTGTTTGGCTATTTCCTATTGTCTTGACAATTTCTTCGTTATATTAAAAGCTCCATTTTCCTAAATGCCTTATGCCTAGGGATATGGCATTAGAATTTGCTAAGGAATTGTGTTTGCATGGGGTAGCGTCAGGTTGAATCTATTCGCTTAACATGACAAGCTAATAAACAAGCCGTCCGTAGAGCGGGCCGCTTTACTTGCATTTTAATATAATATTTATATGCACGAATGGAAAGGGGATGGTACACAAATTAATCGGGGGGTATGAGGATGGTAGTATGTAGAGGCACGTGAGAGTTGGGAGTATGGAGAAGCTTCATTCCTTGTTTTGGAGATATGAGCATCCGAAAATGATCTGGTATAAAATTTTAATTTTGGTTTTATTTTTATGCAAATTGTATTAACGAGTTTTTGAAAAGTGTAAAATGTTCTATTTCCAAGTTTTTGAAAATTTTAAAATGTTCTATGTACATATTGTAAAAAAGTACAAAATGTTATGTTTCTATGATTTTGAAAAGTACAACGAGCAGTATGTATATTGCCTATTTTTTGAAAACTGTAAAATCTTGTATGTGCATGCTTTTAGGATCAATATATTTTAAGTTTTGCTTGTAGATATACATGGTCTACCTACACATGTAGTACATTTTGGAGTTTTGTAAAAAATGGATAGGGGTCATTTTGGTTCTTCGCAGTCAATATTATCTTATATGATCAGTTTTTCTAGGAATTTTGTAAGCCAAACTATTATAGCGTAATGTTAAAGCTGTACCTGGAATTAAGTTATGTCCCGATTGCACTGTACGTTTAAAGGCAATTGACATGTAGGAAATTACATTTTCGAATTTATGAATCTCTGCCAAATATTGTATCGACTCCCATTTGATTGCATTTAATCCACTTTGCTCTTCATATCAGCTTAATGATGACTAACGCCCTTAAACGCGACTAACAGATGGTGGAATTATAATTTTTAGAATTTAAACTAAATCCGTTGCATATTTTGCGTAGCTAAAAGTTGGGACATTTTATATGCAATCATCTGCCAAAATAATTATTGACTAGGTTGAACTTATTGCCCCGTTTATTGGGGTGGTCATAAATGACGTCACCTAAATTCGTACTTTGTATTATTATTATTATTAGTTTTATTGGGCACCATGTAGACCATAGAACTGATCCACATGGACACCGCCAAGGCCAATAAGGCCTATTGCGGACGTCCCGTTAATAATGATTAATCTTGGCCCACGAGATAACCATGCAGTGGCATATGCGTAAGCCAGCAGTTCTCCCGCAGTGGCCTGACCTAACATACCTAACATACCATACTTTGTATGACCCACCCACCCCATGCTATAATATTAGCATTGCGTAAGGGGCCGTCTATGCATGTTTACACTATAGGAAGCTGAAAGATAGTTGCTATTCTTATTATAAAATTAAAGTTAGAAAAAACAAGTTAGCATTTTTTTGGCGAGCCGAGCAATGCTGTGCTCAAAGCAAATTATGTGTTGCTAACATCCGTCCCATGGGGCAACCCAGTGCTAATTAATATAAGTACCGAATACCGTAAAGCTTCAAATAGCTCCCCCGGGAGTTAGCTCAAACTTTGTCTCAAAACCCGGGAGTTACAAGGGGCCCGGGAGTTGCTAGGGACCCGGGAGTTACGTGAACGTTAAAGCAGGGTCAAGTTAAATTATTGTGGTATCAAGGAGGCGGTACTACAAAAAACTACTCTGCTATACAAAGACATAGGGGAGCTACTATAGGGACCCCGGGAGTTAATAGAGACCCCGGAAGTTAGTAGAGACCCCGGGAGTTGATAGAGACCCCGGGAGTTATTGAAACGTGTCCCCAAACCCCGGGAGTTACAAGGAACCCGGGAGTTGATAGAGACCCGGGAGCTATGGTACTTAGGTAGGTAGGTACCTACCTAATAGTGAGTATTTTTTTCCGATGCTATATAGAACATAAAACGAGTATGGTATTCTCCTCCCCATAAATAGTGAGGGTGGGAGGCCATATCCGAGTTTACCACATCCCTTCACCCATATGCATCCATGAAACCCCTTTAAAATGTGGAATTAATTTAAATTTTTATAATTTAATAAATGTAAATACGGAATATAAGAAAGATGGTAAGAGTCAGATGGTAGTATTTAAGTTAATAACGGGGGTGTTCCACCACTCCGGAGGAGGCCGGAGACCTATGAAGAAGGGGGAGGGAGGCTCAACTGAAACTCCAGCTAAAACACTCCAGCATAGCTACAGATGGTAAGAATGCTAATTCGATTTATTTTAATTCATAAGTGCATAATTTATTTTTAATACGATTTATGCTTTATTTTTATGCTTACGAATTCCAAGAGCAATGTAGCTCGGTGGCTGAGGTCAAGGCTGAGGATAATATCATCCACGGCCCTGGCTTCGCCACCACGAGCTCCCGACTTCCTGAGGGACTACGGAACCACATCGACCGTTGACGGCAAACGGAGTATGTACACGGTCGAGTGGTCCATGGTCCCTCGGATGGAAATTCGGTCTGCTCGGGAAATTTTGCCGAATATATTTTTATTGCCAATGAGGATGTGTGGAAGAGAGAGAGAGAGGACTGACTTATTTTGCCTCTTGTTTGCAGGAGGACAAGCCGGCGTGAAGGTCGGAAGCCTGGAGGATTGGCTTCATCCTCCGGCGGTCCCCGGCTCCAACGACGCTGGACGGGACGGACAAGGGATACAACAAAGCGTTTGGGTTGCCGAGCATTCCAGACGGCAATCGCTTGTTGTTCCCGACCTTCCAGTTCAGCAGCAACGACTTGTCCTGAATTTTGATCCAATGAGGTAAGTTTTTAATTTTATTTAAGTTAATTTTATTTTGTATTATTTTTCAGGAGGGTCGTTGGGGAAGTGGTGCTGGCTCCGTGCCCAGCAACCACATCCAGCCCAGAAAGGACGGAGAGGTGCGGTGGAGAGTGTCTGGGAAGCTGGAGAAGGCATGCTTCAGACACACACCGCACCATGACCACCAGTCCAGGCCGACCAACGACCTTGAATTTTGGATGCCAATCAGGTAAATTTATTATTTAACATTTTATTTTAATTAGATTCAGTATTTATTTAGTTTAGTTAATTTTACCAATTATGTTAGTCGGGGAGGTTGGATGAACGATGGCAAAGTCGTGTTGCACAGGAGCGCCGGCTGCGTGCCAGCTCCACCGACCATTCCAACTTGGAGGACAAACCCGCAAAATGCAGCAAGAGCTGCGGGTTCGCCTCCATCTGTCTCCCCTCAATTTTGACTTTATTTTTATCTATTTTTGTCTATTTTGTTGTATGAACCGAGTCCCTAAATTACGTCAAGCGGGTTCAGGGAACCACTGCTGACGACTAATGAATGAGCCAATTAATTATGATGCAAATTATGTTAACTTAATCTTATGTTTTACAATTCTAGATTACATGGCGGAATATATGAGAATCAAGAGAAGATTTTGCCAATATAAATGAGGACACTCACGATCGAAGATGAGAAGGTAAGTTTAAAGGATAAATATTTATATTACTTATTAAATCAAAAAGGAAAAGATAAGTTATATTTCAAATGCAACATTTCCCAAACGACATAAGGTCGAGGGCCACAACTGAATAATAATTATTAATTTATGTTTATATTTTTGTTTTTGTTTTCATGTTTTCGTCCAAATGGTTTACAATATAATGGATTACAATATAATAATTTATAACAGATACGCTTACGGATGCCACGGGTGTGGCATCTGAGATTTCCAATTCCAGTTCCAGATCAATTACAGGTAATCCACCAATATTAATTCATATTTTATAATTTATATATTTGGTCCAATTGACCTCGATAATTTTAGCTACAATAAACTTAAGAAGAACTCGTAGAGAGGAATCGCGAACACAGTAAACACCATAAAAAGGAATAGGAATATATAAAAATTATCAGATTTTCTTTCTTTCTTGATTTTAGATTCTTTCTGATGGCACCAACAGGAGCCATGGGGACACTGCCCTTGTGTTGTTCTTATTCCCTTCGGAGTCTCCATGTTCCTCGATTCCTTTCTAGTCATTTTTCTACCGATTTTCCAGAAGGGAAAATGGAAAAAGAAATTAAAGATTTTTGGAGGCTTTTGGAAGAATTCGTGTCGGAGACCCTCTCTTCTTCGCGGCGTGATTGTTTCTGCCTTAGCTAGTTCGCCTCCACTCCTTCCTCGCTTCGTCTCCTGTCGCCTCGGGAAGCATCGTTTAATTCCTTTTGTGGCTCATAGACGCTGTGTGGTGGAGGGCTGCGAGTTATATTTATTTCATTATTTCCTTCCATGGATCTTCCTCACTCTCTGTCAGATGGCCGATGCTGTCTGGAGAATCTGAGGAGAATCTGTGGGAGGATGTGTCGTGATTTCTATTCCTTTCTCATCATCCCCTCGTAGGGCTCCGTGTCCTCACGGAGGGTGGTGTCTGAAAAGATTGGAATAGAAAGCACGGCACACAATTACATTTAACTTTTGAATTATTATTTTAGAATTGACCTTGGAATTTGGAACTGATTATTTTCTGAAGGAATAAAATTTTTCAACTCTGGACCTGTGAAAATTGTGATTAATTCATTTCTTATAAACTTTATTTAAATCGATTGGCAAAATCATTTCATGTCATGAATTTCATACTAAAATTTTACTGGACTTGGAATGGAATTTACATGAAAATCTTATGGGCTTCCTATGTCTTAACCTGAATGCATAGCGAAGCTTTCTCTACCTGAAATTAATTATTTTAGTAATTAAACAATAACTTGGCAAAATCTTCTCGAGATCCTATGACTTAATTACTTATGCATAGCGACCTACTTCTCTTATTAGTTAATTCATATTTCATTTGAAAACGCAAAAATTTTAATTAGTCATGTAAATTGTGTTTTATAAGCTATTCTACTTATGCCTAAGAAATATTCTACGGCTAACTTTCTAATGCGTAGTAATATAACTATTCTGGGCATCTACTTCTAATTTTTTTGAAAGTCAAAAGAGATAATGGGAAACATACATGAAAAACGTAATTATTTCTCTAAATAATTCACGTAAAGATTCTAAATTCATACAAATGCCGTCCAAAAGACATAACTTTTTCATTGAGGTCATAAAATAATAATGTTTTAACGTAGATATTATTTTTATAAGTCTTATTTTTATTAACGGAGGTAAATTTTTATCTTTAAAGTAAACACCGCGGGTCTTGAGACTATTTATTTTCACCGGGTATTTTTATTTAGCTCGTTATTTTTCCGAAGTTATTTTCTTTAAGGGGGAAATTTAATTTGGACGAAGGATCCTCATCAGGGGAGGGATGTCTTCTTCGTCAATCATGGGCTCTTCCTGATTCGGAGCTGGATCCGCTGCTGGTGGATCTTGGGGATCTTGTGGTTCGGGAATTGGTTCTCCACGTGGATCTTCGGTATGAATCAGCGGGAGGACATGCTGGATCGGAGCTTCTGGAGAGATTTGAGGCATGGGTAGATGGAGGTTCCCCTGGATAGCAGCTAATCGTAACGGTGCGTACCATTCAGTCTCCTCGTTGGCTAATAATCGTATTGGCGGAATGATAGCGGGGACAAACACGATTAGGGTCTCTTGCGGGAGTATAGGTGCAAAACTTCCGGGTCCCGATTGGAATTCGTATTCCAGCCGCACGTTGAGATTATTAACATGCATGGCTAAGAGATCTCGAAGTCCGTAGGGGTTATTTGGTCTCAGAATTGTATTAATTTTTCCGGGTCCCATCCATAATTCGAACCCCGGAATAACCTCGAACAAGATTCGATACGGAAAGTTGGACCTGGGGTCTCTGACCAGTGTCTGGAATCGATGCTGTAGATAGACGTGGTACACCATCGCAAGTGCCAGAGTCCTGACTGATTTCGCTTGCATCTGAACGTGAGGCATGACTTCCCTTGGATTATCTGCGAATGCCGGGACCGTGATGGTAGTGGGATTTGGATTTTGGACGTTCAGTCCCCCGTGTCCTATCTGTGTGGCTTTATCCTGCATCTTCATATTTACCCGTAAGGCTGCTACATCTGCCGCTGTTGGTAATTTGTAGCTAGTAGAGGTGGATGGATTGATCGAGGGCCCTGGTTGAGCGGTTGCCAGCCGACGTGTGGATTGATCATCTGTAGGGGATGATGGCGAGGGAGCCGGACGTTGAATGCGCTCTCCACGCGGAGGGAAGGGAATCCCAGCACGTTCATATTGTTGGCGAACAAAATCTCTGTCTCTCCTATGTCGGTCTGCCAATGACATTTTCTTTGGTCCTCTAGAGTAGGGATGATATTTACTTTGCTCCGAGTAATTTTGAGGTGGCCGCCCGCCCAATGCTGCAATGCCTCTTGGTTGTCGGCTTACTTCGATGGAGGCATCCGGCGTTTTTCTAGATGTCGGAGTACGACCTCCCGTCGAAGTTAAGTCATAATTTCGGCCGACAACTTTAGGTTTACCACCGGACGTGGATGGCTTTGGGGCAAAGATGGGAAGCTGCTGAGGAGCTTTTGAGCCAGATTTCAAGAGGTGAGGGCCGGAACTTGAAGGGATAGCGAATTTTGCTGTCGCAATAGCGGCCCTGGCCAACTCCGCAGTTATCTTTTGAGCACTAATCACAGGGTGGGGCGGTGGAGGTGCAACGGACCTACGTACACTGGAGGGACCTCCCATCTGGATGACAGTGTTACTAGGAGATTTCGGTACGTATTGCCATTGATATCCGGGCCGCCCCTGGTTTTTCGCTCGATAACCCGGTTTTCTTTGTCTCATACGGGCATGTTTGTTTCGGAGCAAGCGTTTTTCCTCCTCATTTTTCTTCCTTGGCCGCACCGGGATCCATTCCATATTAGGATCCGTGCTGATGGGGCGATTTTTGTTTGTTCGCCAGCGCTCACGTCTTATGCGTTTTGGTGGTGTTTGCGAAGGATGAGGACGCGGCGGCGGAGCTTTGGATGAAGTTGAGGGTACGGGGACTTTCGGGCCCATCGAGACTCTCAATGATTTTCGCTGTGGGCTTCGCTTGGGCGAATCATATGCCTTCTTTATTACTGCTTCAATTTTTCTCTTTTCTTCATCAGTGTCATCGGCGGTGGATTCCGCGGAGGAGGAGGATGATGAAGATGGAGTTAATTTCCGCGGTTTATTTGGGTTGAAGGACTGTTTTATTTCAAGCTTCAATCGTTGTCTTTTTGTTTCTTCCGAGTCACTGGACGATGAGGAAGACGAAGATGAGGACGATTGTGAAGATGATGAAGACATCTAATCATAAAAGAAAAGGGGAAGAGAAACTGGAAATGATTAAATCGTTCACTTTTTTAAAAGACAATGTTTTTCTCCTCCACGAAGCACTGATTAAGATGTTAAAATGAGTTTAAACGTCGATGTGTCATTGGCGTTTGCATTTTAATTAATGTTTTTCACTTTTAATTTTAATTATTTTTGAAACTGAATTTCTGATCCTGAAGGGATCAGAAGGGAAAATCTTGTGAATTAATTGTATTGATCTCTTATGATTTTATGATCTCTGTTTTGGAGGTTCGCTCTTAAACCGGCAAAATTTGTAGCGGTGGCCACCACCGCAGTGACCACAATGCCTAATTCTTTTCTTTTTAGGCGGTTTAAAAAGGGGGCAATCTCTAAAGATGTGCCGAATATCCCCTTTTATTTTCTGCTCCCTACAATTCGGACATTCCCTAAGTTTCGAACTAAATTTAGTTTTAATGACCACGTTATCAAAGTTATTTGGTCGCTCGTGGGCTTGGCCTTCGGCGACTAATTTATTTTCTTTTTGTGCGGAGGCGGAGGCTGGAGGAGCTCCCGAGTCTGCGTTAACTTTTGAAGGGAATTCCGGATCAGGGTCCCAGTTTACGGTGTTAGTTGGGCTCTGTGGTGAGATTCTGAGTTCCTGAGTATCTGGTCCTAACCAGAAATCTTCTTGATCGGAGGGAACATTTCCCTCGTCACTGTCGCTGAGTGATATCTCCATTCATTACTGCGATATAGGATTTTCATTCAATTAATCTTACATCCTACCTGATTTTAGAGATATCATTTGAATTTTTATATAATTTTATTTTTGTAATTTCTTTATAATAATTACGTAGAGAGGTTCAGGAGTGGGATTCCGCATGTGAGCATTAGTTTCCCAGTGGAATACTTTACCCAGTACGCATTGCGCTGGAAGTAATCAGGGATCCAATGCTCCTATGGGAATCGCAATCCTGAATCCCCTCGTAATTTTATACTAAGGGTTCGAATTGTTTGGAAGGAAAATTTTATTGGAGAAGTTTTTTGGAAATTTAAGTTTTTATTCTGAATCTGATGGTGACGGGAGGAAATGTGAAATATTGTCATGCATTCTTCCCATACACTTGATCATGCTGTTGATTAAACGAATGGACTTTGTATTTTCCTTCCGGGTGGTGGGAGAGGAACTTGGTTCCTTATCCCTCCTTTTACGGGGTTTTGGAGGGGGATCCCTCTCTTGAGCAGCAGAGCTAGTGCCTTGTTCAGGGGCTTTTGATAGTGCTCTTCTCGATCGAGTAGCTACTCCAGGTCGACGATCACTGTCCGTTAGGGTGCGAGGGGTTACCTCGCGATTCTTTCGCCGAGTTTTCTTTTTCTTACGGCTTACAGATTCTTCATCTGTATATGAACTGGGATCCTCGGTCGTTTCTACTTGAGATTCAATGGTTTCACTCTCGGAAACCCGTTGATCCTCATCTCTTTTTGGAGATTCAGTTCGAGATTTCCTTTGAGTGGGGGTTGCGTTAACCCAGAAACTTTCACTATTTCGCTTCTTTTTAGGAGATTTACTAGGGCGAAAATTTGACTGAGGTTCCCTACTTGGGGCAGAATTGGTATTTTCTCTTCTGCGATGTGCACTCCTTGGTGGAGTGTAATTTCTAGCTTCGCCAAATTGTGAAACTGGGTTGTTTGGAGGGGATGGGGTTCTCTCTCCGCTGACTCTGGTAGGTGGGGAGTTTTTGGATGAAGAAGTCCTGTCCCTACTCCTATTCGGATCACTACGAGAGTAATCCCTATGGGATAAATTTATATTCAAATTAATGTCTTGCCTTGGAGAAGGTTGTGTGGAAATCTGATTTTCCTGAAATCTAGCTTTGGGGGAATGACTACTTAACTGAGTCTGACTTCTATCTTCCCTGACCTGCGAATGGGAGGGGCCAACGTGAGAAGGCAAAGTTATATTCGCGCTTCCGTGATTGCAAGAATCTTCGGCGCTCTGAGGCGGAAGTGGAATATTTTGAGTTTCCCCAGTCCAAGAATATTCGGGACACCTGGGAAACTGATTTTGATCTGCCCTAAAGCTAGCTTGATCCTGAGCCGTGGGGCTCAAAATTTCTTCAGCGAGACTAAGATTTTGTGGGGTACGATTTAAATTAGAAAGGGCTGAATTTTGAGGTGAGGGGTTGTTTCTAATTGCCGGCGAGTTTATTGCTCTTGGTTCTCTACCTTGGGCATGATGGGAAACTTCCCCTCTATTTGAGCGTGGATTCGAATTTTGACTACTCTCAGTGCTCCATGGGATTAGTTGATTTTCAATTTCGATATTATTTTGCATGCGTTCAAATCTGTCTCTAATATTTTGAACTGTGTTTTTGTTAAAAGGATAATTTAATTTTAATTTCGTGGGCTGTATTATTGAACTGTGAGGCGTTCCAAGTGGTTCGTTCCTCGAAAAATTTTGGGGGCTGATATTTCTCTCCATATCGGTGAAGGAGCAAGTGCCCTCCATGCTGGTGGGGAAAGGAATTCCAGCGGAATAAGGAGGTTCGAAGTCGCCTTCGGAGATCCTTTGTGTGGGAATGTCCTGATGGTTGGAGCCTGCAAGAATATTGTGGCCGCTCATCTCACCATCAAGGACCTGAGTTTCCTGTCTGTCATTTTGAGTCGAGCCTGCAAGAATGTTGTGGCTGCTCGTCTCATTGTTATGATTGACAGGTGCGCTGTCGTGACTTGAGCTCTCGGAACTGCTCAAGCCACTAACAGCGCCGGGAAGTCGGATTGGACCAGTGGAGCTCGAAGCATCGCTTCGTGGAGCTCTCTCTGGTTGTACGATTTTCTCCAGATCTGATGGAGATTCTAATGAAGATGTTGACGATTTGTCTGAAGTTTGGACCCGATGTGTACATCCATCTGAGTCTTGAGCAATAATATTCAGACCATCCCCGACATCACCCCCAGGCGTTTTACTAAACGCCGACATATTGACAAAGGATGGACGCAAGGGTCCATGTTGAGGAGGGTGAATGTCAGGATTGAGTGTATTAGGTGGAGGAGCACGGACATTCCAAGAGGAATGAGAACCATCCGT
Source organism: Dicyrtomina minuta (assembly GCA_949802685.1). Classification (NCBI taxonomy): domain Eukaryota; kingdom Metazoa; phylum Arthropoda; class Collembola; order Symphypleona; family Dicyrtomidae; genus Dicyrtomina; species Dicyrtomina minuta. Next base: position 66,119,487 of record OX461812.1, read on the forward strand.
ACTTCTCAAACTTTGTTGGTGGGGATGTGATGCATCTGTGTCGTCACATCTCGGTGGTGATTCTGAAGGCGGAAGATGTTCCACCGGGGTTTCGACAGGAAGATCTGCCGAATAATTGAAGTCCCCTCGGGGTAGTACATCTACAATGGGAGTCCCATTTATTTGAGGTGGATCCTCAGTGGGATCTAGACGGGGCTCCGCGAGGAAGACCTCTTCCGCTGGGACAGGCCGTAAGTCGTTTAACCAGTCGGAGTCAACGGCGGATTCCTCCGGAGCGAACAGGGGTTCCCCTGTAACATATTTACGTAAATTATGGCCATGGGTCAAGCGGAGCTGACGTTCTGGCAAGAAAACATTTATGTCGACATTATGTGGACATAGGAAGTAAGAATGTATATTTTCATTTACACTATAAACTTTATAAGGCCCCGTGTATTTCATAATAAATTTGGATTTGGTACCGGCTGGACGCGTGTAGTTGCGCTTCCAGACCAAGTCGCCAATTTGGAATCTTACAGCGGGATGCCTTTTGTCAAATGCTAATTTTCTCTTTAGTTGACTCTCGCAAGAGTTTTGAAAGGCTTGCATACGGACGCGAAACATTTCGCCTATGCGTACCTGTTGCTGTTCCAAATCCCACTCGGGATTCAGATGATCATCTAATAAATTTAAGTTTCTATTGGGAAGGCTTATGCCATGAAGGAGAAAGTAAGGAGTGAATTTAGTACTAGAATGAGGCGCGCTATTATAAGCATCCTGAACTGCTGGAAGTTTTTCGTCCCAATAACGTCTGTCTTCGAATTGCAGTTTCTTGAGTATGCTGCTGAAGGTGGAATTGACTCGTTCACAGAATGCGTTGGATGAAGCATGATACGGAGCAATAGTGATGCGGGTAATATTATGTTCTAAGCAGAATTTTAAATATTCTTTAGCTATGAAGGCCCCGCCATTGTCAGAGACAATGCTTTTCGGATGATGCTGTTGAACGAAGGGTATGAGATGCCTGGCGAAATCTTCCCAACTAGTGGAACGACACGGAAAGAGCCAAAGAAAACGAGTGCATTGATCGATGATGGCTAGAATGTATCTATGTTGTCTAAAAGTTTTGTCCAGAGGACCCATATGATCTACAGATATTCTATGAAATGGAACTTGAGGTGTGATCATCACGTGTAATGGTCCCTTATTCTTTCGGTTGATCTTTGCGAACCTTTGGCAAGTTTCGCAAGCGCGGCACACGTTGAGAATTATGCGATGCATATTAAAGAACCAAAATTTGTTTTTGAGTATTTGTGAGATCTTGTCACTACCTAGGTGAGATTGCTTGTGGAAATCCTGGGCTGCTTCCTCCGACAAAGGATAGGGAAGTACGGTTAGCCACATCGGACCTAAGGGGTCGTAATTTATATGTTGTAGAAGCCCTTCTTCTGTGAGCTGATAATCCTTCCTATATTTATTTTCGCCTTCATATTTATTTGCCCTATCTTTTTCTAATGATTTTATAATCTTGAGGCATCGGGGATCGAGCTTCTGGCTAGAGATGATCTCGTGATCTAAGTCAAGAGTAGCGAGGTTCGGATGAACGATCTCAGCATCCCGGAGACTGCGGAGGTAAACGGTGGTTTCGGGCTCTCCCGGATTTTTCCATTCTTGAGTAGGGATATCTCTTGGTGGTCTGCTTAAGCCATCAGCCATTTCATTATTCTTGCCTTTGATGTGGTAAATCTTGATGTCGTAGGAGCTCAATTTGAGACTCCAACGAATGAGTCTTGAATTAACTTCTGACGTTTTGAGGATGGATGTCAACGCAGAATGGTTGGTGTAGACATGGATTGTTCTGCCCAACACCAAGCTTTGCTGTTTGGCGAGACCATGGATAATCGCATAGCACTCCTTCTCTGGAGTGGACCATTTTAGCTGCGGACCGGTGAGTAGATGTGAATGGAAGGCGAGAGGCCTTCTAAAACCGTCGATATTTTGTACAAGACAAGAGCCAATGCAAAATTCACTGGCGTCCGACCATAGTTCCAATTGACCATGGGGGACTGGAAAAGCTAATAGCGGAGCTCCAATTATGAGCTGTTTAAGCGTGTCTATGGCATTGCGACAAGCGTCATCAAAGTTGAATGGAGCATTTTTCATCAGCAGTTTGAAAAGCGGACGAGCCACATGAGAATATCCATTTATCATTCGGCGGAAAAAGTTAGAGATCCCTATAAACCTCCTAATCTCGGTAGTGTTCCTGGGATACGGATACTCGACAATAGCCTTAACTCTCTCACTGTCGATCCCTATGCCGTCTGCACTAACCCGATGTCCCAAGAAAATAATGGAGGGAAAACCAAAGAAGCATTTGGTAGGCTTCAACTTAATATTGGCTCGTAAGCAAGTAAATAAAACCTGTTCTAACCTCTCAAGCATCTGGCTAAAGCTAGAGCCGCCGAAGCTTGTGTCATCGACGTAAGAGGCTAAAAAGTCACAAAGAAGAGGAAACCAAATTTTATTCATTATTTGCTGGAACAAGGTTCCAGAATTTAAGAATCCAAATGGAAGGCTAAGGGGTCTAAATACTCCCATATGGTTTATATAGGCGAGAAGATTTTGAGAAGCTTTATCGAGCCCAATTTGTTGATATGAGTTGGCCATATCGACATTACAGAAGTGGGTACAACCGAAAAATTTTGCAAATAAACTCATTAAGTTAGGTATGGGAGCTGCAATGGGTTTTACCCTTTTATTGATGTCCCGATAGTCGATTACCGGACGCCAATCGTTTACACCTTTCTTAACTACTAACATTCTAGATACTGTAGAGCTTTGACATGGCTCAATGCTTTTGCGTGCGATCCCTGCCAAAGTTTCACGTTCGACTACCTCTATGAATTTTTGAGACATGACTGTCGGATTATGAATCATTGGAGATTTGTCTAACATTTCAATGCTAGCTTCCAAGATTTGACCTGTTAAGGGATCCTTTACGGTTTCATGAAAATCCTCAGGTTGCCACCCGAAGACTTTATGAAATTTGCTGAGGAGATCCCTAAGTTGGACTTTCTCTTCAGGTGCCAATTTTTCATAAATTTTGAATTGTTGAAATTCCTCGTCGGTGAGCGCCTTGCTCCCTTCGACTGAGGATGGCACTGGAGTTATTTTTGGAGTGCTTGGGAACTGCTGTTGATCAGTATTTAAATGAAGCATGCGTAATTTATGGTGATTGGGTGGAATAACTCGATAGGTAGTTAGAGAGGGCTGAATCGGGAGAATGATGTCTTCAGGATCTGAGTTAATGAGGTGGCATATGCCATGACCGTTTTCTATTCGTAAGGCGGGTTCAAGGACTTGAAGACCGAATTTTTGAAATAAAAGATTATTGGGTTCCAAGAGGATATCCCCATTGAAATGCCTATCTTCCACATACACATTGATGGGATTGGGACGGTATGCCTCAATAGAAAGTGGGGTAACTGTACACAATCTTAATTTAAATTGAGGTAAAAGACGCTCAGCTCGCGATGACATACTGGTAGTTGATATGGTTTGTACCTCATCGTCGGAGGAGCTGTCTGAGCCGTATGAAGGGCGGATGGTGTGGACCACGGATTCCGTGTCAGAGCCATCCCCATCCATAGGGGTAATCTCGGTTTTAATAATTAAATTGTAAAAGGGGTCATCCATTAAAGGATTAAAAGCAAATTGAAGATCGGCATTCACATCCGATTCAGGATCTATACTATCTGTTCGAGTTATTTCGTCTTTTACTTTTAATTTCTTGACGTTAGTTTTTCGAAGATGAAGGCAAGTTCCAGCTGCTCGTTTTAAACTTTTACGTGGAGGTGGTTAATTTTCGTCATGTTCGGGAGGAAGGAAGGTCAAAAGACCTTCGTGACATAGTACATACGCATGATTTTCCCGAAGGAGGTCCATGCCAAATACCAACTGGTCATTCGCTTTGTCCATGACGAAAAATCCCCACTTTATCCACTTATGAAATTCCTCAATATAAAGGATGAGGAAAACAAATTTCTTTATAATGTGCTCCTTGCCATCATTAATGGATAAGATGGCCCTGATAGGAGCACATGGTTGAACTCTCTTTTGGAGTTCTAACCTATTTAATGTACGGGGACTAATGGTGCTAATTGTGGCTCCTGTATCAATGAGGGCTTCGACTGTGATTTCTCCACCATATTTATTTTTAACTGGAAAAGAACGTCGAATTTCCATTTCGACTCTCGAAAAGGTTCTAACATGTTGAAGAGATCCCGCATCGGGAACTTTGAAGATGTCATCATTAGTGATGATATCGTCGGAATTTTCTAAATTGAAATCAAAGGCGGAGTCAGTATCGGAGCCTTCATTGATGGGAGATGTGGGTGCTGAGTTATATGGTGAGACTTGAATAGACTCAGCTACCTCAGGTAATAAATAAGGAAGTGAAGGAATATTTAGGAAAGGTACTAATTTTACTGATTTATTTAGGATATAGCTTGGAGGTTCAGGTTCTAAGGCAATGTCGGTGAGAGGCGATTGGGGGGGTTCAGGAAAATCTATGCCCCCCCTTTCGAGTTTAAAGAATTCTGATTTGAGGAATAACCGAAAGATGCCGAAGTGCCCTGTCGCTCGGGTGGAGGTTGATCACCGGGAGTTCCCGAGGAACCACCGCGGGTGTTCAATCCTCTGAGCGGTGCTCCACTAGAAGGATGATACTCATCCGGTGGAGGATTCTGATTATATTCCCTAAAAGGTGGTTGCATAGGATATGCTTGTTGATAAATGGGTTGTTGTTGAGGCGCAAGATACTGTACAGGAGCCGGTGCATATTGCATTGGTTGAGTCTGCTGTTGTTTCAACTGTTGAACTGATTGAGCTAAATCATGCAGGAGTTGTACCATGTTAGGATCTGTGGTGGCCGGAGCCAAAGGAGGATTATTATTATTTTTATTTCCTCCTAAGGATGTATTTCCATTCGTCGCTTTACTCGGAGTAGTACGTGGTTTCGGAGGAGGAGCGATGCGACCTTGTTCCTTTAGGAGGATTAGGCATTTGCGAGCCCCATGATTCTCCTTACCACATTCCATGCAATTCATGCGACCTTTGGAGTTTTTAGCGGCTTCACGTTGTGCAGATGTAAATTTAGAGGTATCAGCAGTTTGATATTCTAAGCCATCCCATGCCACATAGTAATCTCGGTGAAGAACATCGGTGGATTTCTTTTGATAGGGATGTTGGACTTCAGTTTCGAGTCCTCTAATATAAGCTTTAGGAATGGATGCCGACGCCGAATTGCTCTGTGTACTGGGTTGGTTTAGTTTTGCTTCCTGCTTTTCTGCAATATGACGCTGCATGACAATGCGGAGGCTCGTTTCGGTTGTGCACTGCTTCGCTTTTTCAGCAATGTCTGGTGGCAAACCTTTAATTAATTCGCGCATCCGTTTTTCAGGGTCCATGTGGGGATCAATGAGATCCAAACATTCGCCGCGGATGGCTAAGTAATCACTAGCGCTTTGATCAGTTTTATAAGCAGTGGTTGGAAGATTAGCCTCGGCACGGTCTGCAACATAATTTCGATCGAAATAATGAACAAGAGATCTTGTAATTTCATCCCATTTGTCAGCGCAGTGATCGAAATCATCGTAATCCATGCGGGATGTAAATCTATTTTTATTATTACGCCACCATTGAGCCGCTTGATGGGTAAAGACCCGGTCAAGTCTGGTTATGATAGCGGATGGTGGCAGACCATATAGACATACTAAGGAATTAGTATCAATTACCCATTTTCGAGCTAACATTTCTCCGTTGAATTTGGGTAATAGATCAACATATTTTGTTAGTTTGTAGTGATCGTATGCGGCAGGGTTCATATGCCTATCTGTGCTCCTCCCTCTTGGAGGAGGTATAGCAGGAGGTGAAGGCATACGTCTATGACCTGGTCGCCCCCAAGGGGATGATGGGAGCTCTTCGTCAGAACGACGAGACTCATCACCACTATGAGGAGATCGATTTGATCTATGGCTACGGCTGCTACGACTGGATCGTCGTGGCGGCGAAGAATCATCTTCGCGAGATCTATTACCCCTGCTAGAACGTCGAGGAGACGGCGAATAATCCCTATGAGACCGACTGCTATGGCTCGAGTGCCGTTGCGATCGTGAATGATCCCTATGGGATCTATGATCTTCCTGATCTCTAGGAGGTTCTCGTTCCCTACGTGTCGAATTATGTCTCGATGTTGAATGAGACTGTCGACCTTTATCACGGTGTTGACTCCTACGTGAATGATTCCTGTCCTCTCTTGGACGTGATGCCAGTGGAGGAGTCGGAGTTCTAGTTTCACGGTGAGGACGATGAGGTGGACTATCGGGTTGTCTGGAACGAGAAGTTCGAGGTGGAGTGGACCTTCTATCATCGCGATGATGAACAGGTGGACTCTCAGCTCGATGAGATCGTGAAGATCTTGGTGGAGTGTCTGGTCTCTCGCTACGGTAGCGATTTGGTGGACTCTCTGGTCTCCTTGAATGAGAATGTCTTGGCGGTGTAGGTTGCCGAGATGATCTAGGATTATTAGTTGGTGTAGGACCTGATGTAGGTGGTGCTGGATTTGATCTTTTCCTATGAGATTGACTTGTTGAAGAGGGAAATGGATCCCTAGATAAATATTGGCGCGGAGAAGCATCAGTTTCTTGATGTCTTCGCAAGTCAATTTGAGGGTACACATTATCAAAGTTCACGTGAATTGCACGTTGAGGTACATTAGGAAAAGGGTCCTCCCATGGGGCAGGTTCCCTTGATCGATCAAATCTCCCTTTATATGTGAGGGGTTCGACATTACTACCCATTATTGGGCGTTGTTGAGGCCTGTTTGATGACCGAGTTTCCCGTGTCGGAGCATGTGTCAAATATACGTTCAAGTCAGCTCCAGGAGGAACTGGTGGTAAAGAGCCAAGACCAGAAGATGGAGTTTGGACTGTATAGCGAGTCCGATTGACATCGCGGCTCTGTACTAATGCGGTACCAGAAGGTGGCAGAAGAAGATTGCCCGTGGGATTTCCTTGCTGAGACTGATCCATGCTACGGAATGGAGGATTTTGAAAATGAGAAGGCCGATTATTTTTAGGTCTTTGAATTTGTTCCCCATCTAAGTGAACAGATGCAAGTGCGGCTCGAAGCTGCTGTTGCGAGACAGGAGGAGTGGGAGAAGGGGCCGGAATAAGGCGCCGATTTCCCCCTCCTTGGGTCAACTGTTGATTCGATGTTTGTATATTAGTAGTCTGTATTGGAAATGGGGAACGTGATCGATTTAATGTTGGAGGGTTGCTCCGTGACCTTTCTTTAGGTTGGAACGTATAAGCTTCCCCGGTTGATGGGGTTTCCACCAAAGGATTTGTTCCATGTGGAAAGCTCATGAAGGACCATACGGCGACCTCCAACGTGGTATTGTTTTCTCTAGCAAAATCCACTATTCCCTTGTAGAAATCTTCATCTAATGCACGGACCATAAGCTCACTATGAGACGACGGGATTTGACGGTCGTCGTACCATCGTTGCATATGTACGTTTATTTGTTCTCTGGTGCGAGAGGTGACGACGGTGGGAAGTGAATTTCCCTCCGGATCGTCGGCATACTTCAAGATGGGTAATGGACGTGTGGACGAAGATGAGGTTTGGGGACGTTCCATTTGTAAAAGACTTAAGCCACTGGCTTTTGGTGGAGGCCCTTCCTCAATAGATCTTCTATGGAAGAATGGATCAAGTTCAGAAATATCCTCATGATCGAGTAGAACTCGAATAGTTGGATCTATTATGGAACGAGATCTATCTACTTCGATTATGTAGCCTGGAGTTACACCGTCGCGCAAAAGAATCCGCTTAGGATTTATGGGAATAGAGATTCGTCTGCCATTGAAAATTAAGTAATTTTCATGTGGACCATATGCCTCTAAGGCGTAGTGAGTAATGCCGTTACAATGTTGATCGATGTGAGCGTCCAATTCAGATTGGTTTGGATCATCGAAATCGGAATCTCGGGGATTCGGATCTGTTTGGACTGAACCTTGGTCGTCCCCGGAGGGTAAGGTTTGGTATGAAGATGTCTCACAATCCTGCTCATGACCAATCCCTGGAATCTTCTTTTTCTTCGTCACTCTCAATTTGGAAGTCGAGTGTGACTTGGAATGTGAAGAACTTCCAGCTTTATGAGTTTTGCTACTATGTTTAGAAGGAGATTTATTGGAAGTTCCCTTCTTCTTGTTTGCATTACTAGGAGGTTTACCATTGGGGCCAGGTGTTTTTGGTACCACGGTATTATCCATATCGGATGCACCGCTGGAGGTACCACAGGCGTCGGTATCCTCTATATTTACTACGGGAATATTTGCGTCGCCTTGTTGGCTCATTTTTGAGATTTTGATGGAGAGAATTGTAAGAGAAAAACTTTGAATGATTCCAACACTTGAAAAATTAGAGTGCATACACTACTTTAATGAACTCCTTGGAGTTTGAAGAAACTTTAAGCCTATCTATATATTTTAATATTATTGCTTAACTAATGGCGAAAATTGGTGAAAGCAAGCTTTCTCCGCTTTTCTATTTTTCCCCGCAGTTCTTATCCTTAAGTAATGGTAGATATTCTAAATCATACCAGATAATGAAAAACTGTTGAAAATGAAATTATCTATAATTATTTCTATTTTTATCTAACTAACTTTAATTTTGGTCAAGGACCTCGGAGACTTTAATTCTTTATTAGGGATTGAGGTATGGGATAATCAGTCCGTTAGTGTCGGATTTCAGAAGAATCTATCCGTGCGCTTCGGGCTGTTTTCTCTGGGTAATTCTTGCAAAATGAACTTTTTCCACTTTCGCTCTTACTCTCGAGAACGGTTTCAAGTTGTAGGTAGGTGAAACTTGTTAGAGTACTCGCTGGGTTGTGTAGAGGTCGGAGACGGCTTTTCAGCTTTACGCGGACCACCACCTGTTCTCAAGTTTGTAAGGGCGATATTAGTGAAAAGTTCAATTTACCAAATATGGGAATTCTTTATATTTTATAAATATGTATAACTTTATTTTTATTCTCCCGTAGGGATGCAGGAATACCTGTGCAAATCTTTGGTGTCTCGATGGCGATTTTATGGGCGCGAAGCTCTCCTTAATACTTAATACCACAGTCCGAGGAAAGCCAAAGATTTATTCAGTTCTTGCTGCTCCAATTCCGGGAAGAATAAATTGATGGTTTCAAATGCGTAGAGGGCAAATATGATGAGTACACACAGCTGCTCAAACTCGATTGTATCGTGACCTCCAGAGAAGAACCAAATGAATGCGTCTTTCGTGAAGGCGTAAAATTGTTCTGGCGGAACAATTGACATGTGTTTCTAGAGAAATGTGACTCAGAAATAAATTTTGATATTAGACCTCAATGGAACAAATTTTATTTTATTAGCGTGGATAATTTTGATTTTATTTTCTTTGTATGATCACTAGTATGTTTTTAAGGAAATCGAGTCACGGTTTGCGTCCCGAAATCGAGCTAAATGATCTCTACGATGATTTTGTGTAGTTGTAGATCGAGAAGCTGTTCGTCTCCCAATCCACCAAGTCTGCAACTACAAGATTCACAATTAATTAGTAATGAAATCAATATTTATGGGAGGGACGCCTTTATCAACTGGGTTGACGGCGTAATGGTCTAAGACCTAAGGATTTTGTGTTTAATACGATTCCAAATAATTTTCCAGTGAGTCCTAATAAAAAGATTGGATTGTGCCCTGCCGATGCAGAATTCTCTAATGTGATTAAGGATTATTATTATGAAACCAAGAAGTTGTATTTTTGTCAAATGCCTATGACCTATACGTCTATGCCAGATGACTACTGACTCTACAAACTTACGAGGAAAATTCGATTCTCTAATCGAGTTGATTCGCTGCATTCACTCTTGGGTCACTACAACCGTAGTTATCATATGCCATACACAATTGAAAGAATTTACGAGCTTGAGCGTATGTCAAACTTGGACGATTTATGGCTATGAAATAAATAAATACTGCTTCTTTGAGCTTGGGAAACCAATTGTCTGCGTTAAGATGTGGTATTGACGTAGCTATGGGGCCAGTCAAACCAGTTCGAAGCTTTAATTTGTGGAAAACAAAATTAATAAAAGAAGTTAATTGGGCTTCAGAAATGATGTGTTTTCCCTCCTGTGCAAACCAGAATCTTATGGCGTTTTCGGTTCGAGTAACCAATTCAACAGGAGTGGGATCACTCATTCAATGATGTTAACTTTTTCTATTATTGAAAAGAAAAGTTGTTGTTGACAACTAACAATGGGGATATGATCTAAATTAAGAAACCAGTGAAATACCGCGGCTTGGTATTTCCTACTGAAAGATTGGGAAGTGAACCTGGGAAGAGTAATGGGAAAATTTTTATTTTCGCGCAGTCCTAAGTAATTCAAGACAAAATCGCGAAAATTCTCAGTGCTAATTGCTGAGAAATGTTTATGGCCTTCGATAATATGCCAATATATTATTTCAGACTCTATTCTTTTGATTATTTTATGGGGATTCTCGAAGTTCATTAACGGACATACAATATCTTTTCAACTATTATTAATCTCAAAGTTTTGTAGAGCTTGATCATGGGCAGCTGCCATGAACAGATATTGATATGCGCGTTGAGTCGCTTCTGGATTTTCACAACGGGTAAGGAACCACGTATACACAGACTCTGCGTAAAAACGAATATAATTTTGCGGAGTTAGTCGTGTATGGGTGGTTGCTACTGGAGAATCCCTGTCTTCCTGGATTTCCAAACGGGCAAGGACAAATTCGAGGAATATGTTCTTCAAAAATTGGGTATGGGTTTGGAAACCCACGTTAGTATACCAGTCGTTGATGTGTGCTTGGATTTGGAATTTAAACTCAATCGGTGTGCCGAAGTACATTTATTTAATTATTTATAACAGAAGCAAGATGATAATTCACAGATCCACCGTGTTCATCAAAGAAATTAACGGTGGTGTGGAATTCTTCTAATTGATCAAAAGTTAAATGATGATGACCAAGACCTAAAAACCATATGTATACGGCGTGCCTGAATTTCACAGGAAAAGTAGTGATTGTTAGATGGGAGATATCAGTTTCGATCGGGCCAGATGGATGGTGTTGAATACCTAAGTAGTTCAATATGAATGTGTTTAGGAACCTAAGTTCGGATTCGGGAAGAAATTGGTAGCCAATAGTGGTATGCCAGTATTTCGTTGAATCCGTAATTCGCTTTGCTAAAAGAACCGGATCCCAAGAATTCATTCAATTTTTAAAACATAAATCATAAAACTTTACAAGTTAACACAGTCGTATTTATCATATGCTGTAAGGATGCCAATAAGATCGTCTAATTGAACAGTTGACAAATAATTGTAACCTCCGCCGAAATACCAAAAGAATACCGCCTTCAATAGTTCCTTCAAGAAATTTGTATGTTGAAGGAGCGGATTTTCCCGGATTGAGTCGGTAGGAGATGCTTGAAGTTTTAATTGTTTGAGGATGAATTCGATGAGTAAATCTAATTCAGATTTATGGAGATATTGATGGGCAATAATTGAATGCCAATATCTTATTGAATCGTTAATACGTTGGACTGAGACAATGGGGTCAAGGAAGGGCATTCAAGGGTATTTTATTGTGGGAAGAGGAAATCAATATAACAACTCAAGAAAGTAATGAAACCTCTGAGTTGTTGATCTTCTAGAAAAAGGAAACCTTCCTCTTCGTGCCACTTGAGAATTGAATGAATGAGTAAGGTTTGTATATTTAGATGGGGGATAGGATTCATAGGATTCATACAAGGAAAGGTAAATTAAATTATGAAGAATTAGTAGGATTTTCTAAATTAATTGAATTTAAATCGTCGTAGCTAAGAACAACACTGATGAGAACCTTGGTCTGGTCTACCGAAAGATGCTTATGACCGATGACAAAGTACCAATCCACAAGGGCAAGTTTTATCTTATTGTTGAAATTGATTAAGTTCAAATGAGGAATTTCCTCGTTGAATAAAGTACCGAGTCCCTGTGGGATTTCTAATTTATTGATTATGAAAACAATAAGATCCCTGAGTTGTGCCTTCGTACTTTGAAACTGGCCAAGAATTTTATACCAACGACGAATGCTTTTGTCTATTCGTTCAATTGCCCAATATGGGCTAAGATTTGACATAAGAGAATTTCTTACAAAATTATGCTACGAATGGGGTCGTGTTGAGGTACTGATTGGTAACAGCTAACAATATTTCCAACTGGTGAGGAGTGATAAGATGTCGACCCAAGGTATTATACCAAGACTGAATACCTTGATTAAATACGGCAACAAATTCTGTAGAAGGTTGATATGTGATTGGACTAACAATAGGAGAAGTAGAAGTCTCTCTCAAGCCTAAATGATGATGAATGAAAGCTATGAGTGTACCGAGTTGTTGAGAAGTGATGACTTGGTAATTGACAAATCGATGCCAATGTTGCAATGCCTGTTCACTTCGAGCTATCAAAATTACTGGTATGACCAAAGACATATATTAATTCAACTTGAATATGAATGATCGGAAGTTGCAGCGGCGTTATCAACACTACCCTGATCGTAAATTGCTATTATAGCAAGAAGTTGACTGATTTCGTGGTCAGTAAGATATTAGAAACCAAACACGTAGTACCAACTCAGAATTGAATACCTTAATTTCTCTGGGAAATTAGATAAAGTTAGATGGGGAATAAATGCTGCTATTGAATTTGTGACGGGTGACCGAAGGCCTAAATACTCGGTCACAAATTCAATTAAATGATTAGTTTGGTCTTGGGATAAATACTGATAACCTGTGAGGGCAAACCAATAACGAACTGAAGTTACTATACGGTGGATCAAAATAGTAGGTAAGAGAAATGACATACGGATGTGATTTTTAATTTGAACCGTTATTAAAAATTCTGGGGGCGTTGTAAATTATTGAATTGAGTTCGTCGAACTCAAGTACCTCTACAAAGAATTGTTCCAATTGATCAGTGGACAAATAGAGATGTCCAATCTCTTGGTACCAACTCGTTACAGAGATGTGGAAACGATCTACAAAATTAAGGTAAGTATGGGGAGATGAAAAATCACTAATGGGTGGATTTGGTAATCCAGTAATGCCTAATTTAATAAAGATGTACTTAATTAAATCGTCTACCTGCTGTAGGTTAAGGTATTGATGACCGTATAGGCTTTCCCAGTTGGTTATTGCAGCCTTTATCCGGAAATTTAATTCGATACTTTCAACGAATGACATTCAATTTGTAACAATTATCAACGATCGAGGTCGTGGCGAAATGCCCGTTGCACGTTGAATTTGGACGATTCGTGATCGTCCCTGGCAAAAACGGTGACGAATAATTCGTTGACTTGAGCTGGGGTCATATACTGAAACCCAATTCCGTCGTGCCACCCCCACACTGCAGCTCTAAATCTTTGAGAAAAGTTCTCGAAGGTATGAGCAGTGGGATAATGAATCGGCACGGCTTGAGGAACGTCTACAAGACCTAAAAGTTCTAGGACGTGGGTGATCAATGCCCTAGCTTGAGGTAATGATATATATTGAAGTCCGATGGTATCGTACCAACCGCCGATTTCTAACTTGATGCGGAAAATTAATGCTGAATTAGAGATAAATTGACTCATGAACCTATAATTTACCCTGATATTGTTGTGGTAGGAATTCAGTGGTATCGTTCACGATCATCAACACGTCGTGCATTAAATTATGTAAACGAATTTCGTTGATATAGCCAAATTCAGACCACCAACCAAGAAAGCTTGACAGTAACTTATCTGTGAATTCTGGTGTACCTGGAAGTAATAATTCGGTATTGGAAGTTGATGAGTCTTGGTCAAGGCTCAATGCCTTTAATAAATATTCGATAAGTTGATTGACTTGGCTTTCGTTTATGAGTTGATTACCTTCTACTCGGTACCAACGTCGAACAGCCTGTGTAATATTTGAAATAATAAGGTTTCTTACAATACTAGACATCAATTTCCAATATCGAATGCTTAATTTAATAAGTTACAGAAGGAAAGGAAGAAGAAAGATTATTATGCCACCAGAAATGAGCAAACTCAGGGTAATTCTGATCCTTGAAGAATTTCAAGGTGATACGGATTACGCTAAAGAGTTGTGGCTTACTGATATATGCTTTTCCAACGTCGTTATGCCAACTAATTATGCCATTAACGAACAGCCGCAAAAGTTCAGCAGTGATAGGCTGATATTGCAAATTTTCAGGAAGAATATTGAGAGTTAAGCATATGTCGTTAATAACGAAATTAACGAAGGAAGTTAATTGAGGTTTTGTGAGATGCGCCCTGCCTTCAGCCCTGTGCCAAAGCCCGAGAGCTTGATTAACTTTATTGAAGAAATTATAAGCTTCTCTATTAGGGTAAAATTCACTAGAATTGTGTAAATTTTGCATTAATTTTTATGCATCTAATGCCCGATGAAAACTGATAATTGTCTCCACAAAAGATTTAAGTTGAGATGCGGATAAATAGAGATATCCAATCTCAGTATGCCAGTTAATAGCAATGTGATGAATTCTCTCCTCGAAATGGGGAAGAATTATTTTTATTTCAGGTAAATTAAGTGGGAATTCGGTGACCGGTGTGAGTCCCAAACCGTCGCACACAAAATTAATCAAGACTGCTACCTGTAATTCAGATAGGTACTTGTGTCCTGTGACCTGGTACCAATACCTAATCGATCTATCTACGTTGTTCACTATTATAGCCTGACCGTGATCAGACATACACTGATTTAGTTTTCTAAGCTTGAAGAATTTTCCTTCTAAAGGAAAAACAATGGATTGGGAATTGAAATAAACTGAGAATGGGTTTTGAAGGAAGGTCTTGGACCTTACAACTTCACTTTCTCTTAAGAAAAATATTGATGGGAAATGATGAATCTTATGAGGGCAATTTGAGCCTTATGATTATTAAATGCGCTTATTATTTATGACAAGCCAACTTACAATTATTCCGGAGATGTGGTTCTTCAACCCGGTTTGTTGTGGAGTTGCTTGTCTTCTCGATGATTTCTTCTTTCTCCTTACTTAAGGATTAAGGTGCTGAGATCTTTCACGACGGCACCGAAGAAATCTTCACGGGATCCGGCGATGTTCTCTCGTTGGTCCGGTTCCTTTTGATGAAAATGGAGTCCTTTGAGGAAAGTCCCTGATATTGACTAAGGTTCTGATTAAGTACTGAAAAATTTCGGTAAGCACATTAATTAGGATTTAGTCAACAAAATTATCCCTAATATCCAACCATACCAATGCAATGCCCATGCACTTGCATCCATGTTCCCATTCAACATGCGCTACTATGATCAGGGAAGCATGGCCTGGGTCAGTGAACCCACCCGGCATGCTAATACCGGCATGTAGATTCCCAAACTTCCCCACTTCCGTGCGAATCACCCGGGTTAAACTCCCCTGTTTTATTAGAAGTGATTTGGCACTGTGGGTTTTGCAGGAAATGCAGGAATAAAGGAAGATGTAATTTACCTTTTTGCAAGACGGCTGCTCTTGGTAGATTGAAATTAGGGAATCTGGGATGCCCCGGATGGAATTTTGGACTCACGATTCCACGTCTAATGATGAGGTCACTTTTATGATAGTTAATCTGATGTTTGACCTTTTGGCTTTTTGATGAGTAGCTGCCTGCTTTCAACAAGACAAGGCGTATAAGCTAAAGCTACTGATTTTGGTCCCTCAGAAATTCTTTCGCGATTTTTCTGAGGTGAAATTTTACGAAGTTCACTTAAAACAGTGAAAAGGATGAAGATAAACTTTTCTTCAATAAGGTGTTAAACTTTTCAAAACTTGAAAAAGGAAATTTTCGAATATGATGAAAGATTTCGAAATGAAAATTCGGATGAATTTTAGGAAGCTCTGATTTGCATTAAGGCACACACAATAATGAGTGTTGCTGGCGATTTTACGGTGAGCTGATGAAACGCACTTGGCTGTGGCATGGTCATGGTGTGCAAAGTTGCCAAGTTTATACGGGTGAACGGAGACGGCGCCTTGGTTGCCTCTCGTTCACTCTCCGGCATAGTAAATACATGGCCCAGCACATAAGTGCTGATGGCGTATGTATCTACGGGGAGTTCAGCCGCAAGGGAGATGCTGATGTTCCCGTTCGTAAGAACGGCAACGTGGCGGACTTGGCCGAGCCCACCGCAGCATCCCGGCAAATAGCGGTCTTCTATTATGGTCGACTTGCTGTTTTGGACGGGGCTATGAGTATTGAGATGATACTCATGCACTATTTAAGAAGCCAAAGGGCAACTTATACGAGATTCGGATAGGCGGCGTTGGATTTCGAGTTTGCAACCTCGAATCCTGCCATTATTTTAGATGTTTTTATTTCAGGGAATAGCTACTGGTGATCCCTACAATACCTATATATACGTAATTATATTTCTTTTCATGCGGGAATGGTATGCATTAATTTTCCCTATAGGTCTATGATGATTTATTTTTTCGTGCGGGAATGGCGTACGTTTATTCCCTGCACGTACATACTAATTTTACTTTTTATTTATTTTTAGGTAAAAAAAATGTTCCTAATCAGAATTTTACGGGCTTTTTGGTGCGTTTGATGAAGGGGGGGTAGGGCTAAGCCGTTACCCCGCACCTTGTAAAACGAGTATGGTATTCTCCTCCCCATAAATAGTGAGGGTGGGAGGCCATATCCGAGTTTACCACATCCCTTCACCCATATGCATCCATGAAACCCCTTTAAAATGTGGAATTAATTTAAATTTTTATAATTTAATAAATGTAAATACGGAATATAAGAAAGATGGTAAGAGTCAGATGGTAGTATTTAAGTTAATAACGGGGGTGTTCCACCACTCCGGAGGAGGCCGGAGACCTATGAAGAAGGGGGAGGGAGGCTCAACTGAAACTCCAGCTAAAACACTCCAGCATAGCTACAGATGGTAAGAATGCTAATTCGATTTATTTTAATTCATAAGTGCATAATTTATTTTTACTACGATTTATGCTTTATTTTTATGCTTACGAATTCCAAGAGCAATGTAGCTCGGTGGCTGAGGTCAAGGCTGAGGATAATATCATCCACGGCCCTGGCTTCGCCACCACGAGCTCCCGACTTCCTGAGGGACTACGGAACCACATCGACCGTTGACGGCAAACGGAGTATGTACACGGTCGAGTGGTCCATGGTCCCTCGGATGGAAATTCGGTCTGCTCGGGAAATTTTGCCGAATATATTTTTATTGCCAATGAGGATGTGTGGAAGAGAGAGAGAGAGGACTGACTTATTTTGCCTCTTGTTTGCAGGAGGACAAGCCGGCGTGAAGGTCGGAAGCCTGGAGGATTGGCTTCATCCTCCGGCGGTCCCCGGCTCCAACGACGCTGGACGGGACGGACAAGGGATACAACAAAGCGTTTGGGTTGCCGAGCATTCCAGACGGCAATCGCTTGTTGTTCCCGACCTTCCAGTTCAGCAGCAACGACTTGTCCTGAATTTTGATCCAATGAGGTAAGTTTTTAATTTTATTTAAGTTAATTTTATTTTGTATTATTTTTCAGGAGGGTCGTTGGGGAAGTGGTGCTGGCTCCGTGCCCAGCAACCACATCCAGCCCAGAAAGGACGGAGAGGTGCGGTGGAGAGTGTCTGGGAAGCTGGAGAAGGCATGCTTCAGACACACACCGCACCATGACCACCAGTCCAGGCCGACCAACGACCTTGAATTTTGGATGCCAATCAGGTAAATTTATTATTTAACATTTTATTTTAATTAGATTCAGTATTTATTTAGTTTAGTTAATTTTACCAATTATGTTAGTCGGGGAGGTTGGATGAACGATGGCAAAGTCGTGTTGCACAGGAGCGCCGGCTGCGTGCCAGCTCCACCGACCATTCCAACTTGGAGGACAAACCCGCAAAATGCAGCAAGAGCTGCGGGTTCGCCTCCATCTGTCTCCCCTCAATTTTGACTTTATTTTTATCTATTTTTGTCTATTTTGTTGTATGAACCGAGTCCCTAAATTACGTCAAGCGGGTTCAGGGAACCACTGCTGACGACTAATGAATGAGCCAATTAATTATGATGCAAATTATGTTAACTTAATCTTATGTTTTACAATTCTAGATTACATGGCGGAATATATGAGAATCAAGAGAAGATTTTGCCAATATAAATGAGGACACTCACGATCGAAGATGAGAAGGTAAGTTTAAAGGATAAATATTTATATTACTTATTAAATCAAAAAGGAAAAGATAAGTTATATTTCAAATGCAACATTTCCCAAACGACATAAGATCGAGGGCCACAACTGAACAATAATTATTAATTCATGTTTATATTTTTGTTTTTGTTTTCATGTTTTCGTCCAAATGGTTTACAATATAATGGATTACAATATAATAATTTATAACAGATACGCTTACGGATGCCACGGGTGTGGCATCTGAGATTTCCAATTCCAGTTCCAGATCAATTACAGGTAATCCACCAATATTAATTCATATTTTATAATTTATATATTTGGTCCAATTGACCTCGATAATTTTAGCTACAATAAACTTAAGAAGAACTCGTAGAGAGGAATCGCGAACACAGTAAACACCATAAAAAGGAATAGGAATATATAAAAATTATCAGATTTTCTTTCTTTCTTGATTTTAGATTCTTTCTGATGGCACCAACAGGAGCCATGGGGACACTGCCCTTGTGTTGTTCTTATTCCCTTCGGAGTCTCCATGTTCCTCGATTCCTTTCTAGTCATTTTTCTACCGATTTTCCAGAAGGGAAAATGGAAAAAGAAATTAAAGATTTTTGGAGGCTTTTGGAAGAATTCGTGTCGGAGACCCTCTCTTCTTCGCGGAGTGATTGTTTCTGCCTTAGCTAGTTCGCCTCCACTCCTTCCTCGCTTTGTCTCCTGTCGCCTCGGGAAGCATCGTTTAATTCCTTTTGTGGCTCATAGACGCTGTGTGGTGGAGGGCTGCGAGTTATATTTATTTCATTATTTCCTTCCATGGATCTTCCTCACTCTCTGTCAGATGGCCGATGCTGTCTGGAGAATCTGAGGAGAATCTGTGGGAGGATGTGTCGTGATTTCTATTCCTTTCTCAAACACATTGCCCCACACAATTCTACATACGCAAGATAAGACATGAACCAAATTAGCTAGGTGTTGAGATCATAATACAAACATAATTCTCCTATTCAGAGAGAAAAACTTTATTATTGTAAGTCACTGTTGCACAATTGCAATTGCTGTACAGCTCAGTATACAAAACATTCATTTCTTAATTATAATTAAATCAATGTTATAAAAATTCTTGGTAAATGTTAAAACTTATGTATGTAAATGGTTGTTGTAAATCTTAATTCATCCTTTAAGCACAATTACAAATGAATACTTCTGTTGACGAAAATCAATGATGTCATTCGTCATTGTGCTGGAGCAAGAATTGAATCGGTATTAAAAACATTTTACAAAATTACTCATGAGAATATTTCCCGAGAGGGTCCCTAAAAGAAATTACCACTTCATAACTCCACGCCAACAGTCAACCCTCTTTAAAATCATAGAGAAGTACTTAAGAAATCTCAACGACTTAATTTTATCCATGTCCAAATCTCAAATTGAATATTTATACTAATGCGTATATAAGTAGCCATAATTTATTTTTTGAACTGTTCTACTATAGTTTTTTCTAATTTACTTTTTTTTTGACAGTTCCAAGAAATGCAGTCCAAGAATTTGAAGAGCGGAGCGGGGTGTGGGATCCGTTGGCTGATTCTGCTCATTGTAGTTATGGTCATTTGCGAATCCACTTTGGCAGGTACTAAGTTGTTATAGTTTTAATAAAAAAAGCCCCTTGTTTTATATAGCATAGCCCTAACAGTAATATAGATCAGGTATATTATGTAGTATATCGTGCGCAAGCCATTCTACTACCATTTGGGCTTTCATAAATGTTATTGTTTCTAGGGAAAGTTTCAAAAAAGAAAGATGCACCTGCCAAGGCTGCCAAAAAAACTGGTGCTGGTGGTAAAGAATGCCGCCAAGTTTGCCCGCCGTGTTCCTGCGGCAGTAATAATTCATTTAGACTTTTACTTAATGATGCTCCTACGCTCCACATAGTTTATTTCTAAGAGTTTATTTTGAAGTGTAAATACTACGGGCTGCTACATTATTATGGTTTCTTCTTCACAGATCAATATAGACCTGTCTGCGCTAATAACGGGAGAGTTTACCCCAACCTGTGCAAATTTGAATGCGCAAAGAAATGTGGAAATCCCAGTAAGTTTAAAATATGTACCTAATTATATTGCACACTCTTGCATACAACGCACTAGTCAGCCAATATTTATTCAAAAAACAATTATTCCAAGTTAATAATTTTGAAAATGTTAAAACTGCGCCATTATGTGAAAAAATGTCGCATTTTGGTCGTTAAAACTTTTTATTAAATTATTTGTAGGATTAGCGATACAGCGCGAAGGGGACGGTCCTTGTGAAGAAGTCCCCTGTTACCCATACGATCCACCCTGCAAGAGGGATTTGTCGGATAAGAATCCTGAAGATCTTTGTTGATTTGATTACTGTCTACTGCGATTTTTTCTGAGCTGAAAGTGTAATACCTATGCTAAAATGTGTTCTTATACATTTAAGTATCCATGTGACCACTTTATAATTTTATTTGGCACCAAAAATTGAATAAACGAATGCAAACATTGGCTATCTAATTCGTGCATAAAAGTTTAATCCGTAAAGAATTTCTCGATTTCATTTTTCGATTTTTCCATATCGCCATTTTAACAATACTTGCAGAGGGCTTTCGTTTTAACATGATGTGCCAACAATACCCGACTGGACCTATTTACACTACCGACGAGATCATTTATGAACTACCCTTAGTATCTTTTTTGCTAGCATTAAAGCTCCGTTCAAATAAATGTAAATCTGGAATTTAGGCTAAAATTAAGCACGGCTACGGGTTAATTTCTAAATTGTGTTACTTCTATATCTTTAATGTGTATATTTTTGAGATGGATTAACAAATATTCTCGGATCCATTTTGTAAGCAAGAATAAGCTATCGGACCAAGACCAACTGGCTGCGATTATTCCTTACTATTTATAGTTAGTGCATTCAGTGGAGATTGTAGATCAGGCATTAGTCATCAGCCCAAAAAACTCCCACAAACAAGAGGGCATGTCTATAAGAAAAAATGGAGGAGTAACTTGCCTAATTGTGATATCATCTTAATGGCGATAGGTAGCTGCCGCTGCCGTTGAAATTCTACCACCTTTAAAAATATGTGTCACTGATATAGGTTATAGTACTGTTGTATTTTGTTCACAATTGTTTGTGATAATTGTGATTTTCACATCACAAAACAATCACAATTTACATTGTTAACAATTTATTTTACCAGCCTAAGATTGTGATTGTGAAAAATTGTGATTGTTAACAAAACGATGAAAAAACCTAATTTGTTGACAACGAGGTGGGGGTGGTGGGGAGAACTTTTCCAGTATTATTGGGATCGTCCACAAATGACGTCCCGCAAATTATTATTCTTTTGTTGGGATCATCCATGAAAGACGTCCCGAAAATTATCATTCTTTTAGTGGGATCGTCCATACATGACGTCCCGAAAATTATCATTTTTTTATTGGGATCGTCCATAAATGACGTCCCGAAAATTATCATTATTTTATTAGGGTCATCCATAAATGACGTCCCGAAAATTATCATTGTTTTATTGGGATCGTCCATAAATGACGTGACGAAAATGATCATTATTTTATTAGAATCGTCTATTAATGACGTCCTGAAAATGATCATTCTTTTATTGAAATCGTTCATTACTGACGTCCCGAAAATTATCATTCTTTTGTTAAGATTGTCGTTAAATTACCGCACTTGAACTATCACATTTTTGGGACCCACTTACCCCATGACATTTTTTGCACATTTTGAAAACTGTATTTTGTTTACATGAAGTTTCATGCCTATGTTGTAGACACATTGGCCCTTCTGTTTACATGAAGTTTCATGCCTATGTTGTAGACACATTGGCCCTCCTGTTTACATGTTTTATTTACGATCTTAAGTGTATAAATGACAAAAGTTAGTTTTCCGTTTTAATTTTGTGTTCTTTTAAAATTAGTCGTACTCTCTACTTTCTGTACATTTTACTACGAACTAATTTTAGTAAGACTAAAAAAACTGACTAAACTACAAAGAGCACTATGAAAATGGTATCGTCAGTGAAGAGGTGTTTGCCAATGTCCATTCGTTTCTTACACGCGCTTTAGCCCAAGTCCATCAAAATGCATAAGTGCATTAAATTATTGGTGCATGCTTACAATGTTATAAATAGAGTGGAAAATGTATTACCTGCACCAGTAAAGTGCAGCATGGAATATCCACACCTTTGAAGTGCAGAATTTGATATCGATCGCATTTAATTGTAAAACAAATAACAAACTAAAATGAGGAAGTTAAAGTAATACTTTCATATTTTTATCATTTATTGATACAACATTTTAGTGTTTAAAGAAGTATATATTCCTGATTCTAAGTTTTACTGTCCAGTAATTACACAATATGATGAGTGCATTTTATCACATTGTACACTTATATTATCATATTTTTGGTGCAATATATATTGAATTTCACTAAAAATATGATCCAGATATGATAATGTCAACAATAGCTGGTTTGCTAAAAATAAAAACAAAATGAGCTAAAATTTGATTCCATCAAACGTAGAAACTGTAGTGTTGTAGGTACTGCATTTTGAACTTTGCTGGAGCAAATATCACACTTGAAACTCTATTAATAACACTGTACACACACCAATAACTAAATTAACTTGTGCATTCTGCACTGGAGTTAAAAAAAATTGTTTTCAGTGACAAATTGTTTTTAGTTGCACACTTACTTTGAGTAAACATACGTATTTTTAATTTGTGTACAACAAAATAATACGAAGTGGAGCGTATAAAAAAAATAATAATAATAATTTATTCATTTTGATATCTAGCAGCAGCACATAAATCATAAAAGCAATATATAAAATTATCCTTTACAAAATTTGCAGAGGAGTATGTGGGTCCTAAAATAGTGATAATTTGGGGGACGTCTTTAACAGACGATCCCAACAAAAAAATTATAATTTGCGGGACGTCATTTACGGACGATCCCAATAAAAGATTGATAATTTTCAGGACGTCATTTAAGGACGATCCCAATAAAAGATTGATAATTTTCGGGACGTCATTTACGGACGATCCCAATAAAAGATTGATAATTTTCGGGACGTCATTTACGGACGATCCCAATAAAAGAATGATAATTTTTGGGACGTCATTTACGGACGATCCCAGTAAAAGATTGATAATTTTCGGGACGTCATTTACGGACGATCCCAATAAAAGAGTGATAATTTTCGGGACGTCATTTACGGGCGATCCCAATAAAAGAATCATAATTTTCGGGACGTCATTTACGGACGATCCCAATAAAAGAATGATAATTTTTGGGACGTCATTTACGGACGATCCCAATGAAAGAGTGATAATTTTCGGGACGTCATTTACGGACGATCCCAATAAAAGAATGATTATTTTCGGGACGTCATTTACGGACGATCCTAATAAAAGAATGATTATTTTCGGGACGTCATTTACGGACGATCCCAAAATCATTTAGTGCTCGTTTGGTGTTGCTTCGTTGTGATGATCTTGTGATTGTGCACAATCTCATTTTAGTAGTTTGTGATTGTGATTGTGATATCACAATCACAAGCGAAAAAACTATCGTGATTTGTGAACAAAATACAACAGTAGGTTATAGTATTAGTCTTATACGATATGTATACATATCGTCGTACTTTCATTTCAGTCCGATTCTTCAATAACTCTGGCTGAGAAAAATCGTTTTTTTTGTTCCTATCACATTAGGACCCTACTTTTCCATTAAGTAAGTGTAAACACATTTGCAGTAGCTATATCACATTTAAGGTATTTTTCCGATTTTGAACATTTTCGAAATTTTTTAATACAACATGACCTGTATCTCTTGCATTTTTTAATTTAAGCCACCGATGTTGTGTGTGTGCTTAAAGGATTAACAGTGAAATATAAAAATACAATTTGCTCTACAGTACGTCCTTTGGTCCGCTGTGTAAGAAGATAAGATACACACATCGCCTATGAAGAAACAAATGACCCATTTCCATTTTTAGCTAAACACAATATCCACTATCTACAAAAATATAGTAAAATAATATGTCTTGAAAGAATGTAAATGGAACATTTTGCACTTTTCAAAAAGATGCAAATAAAACATTTTGAACTTTTCACAGCCATGTAAATAGAATAACTTTTCAAAAATATGCAAATGGGGCATTTTGAACTTTTCAAACAGATATGCAAATAAATCATTTTGCAATTTTCACAGGCATGTAAGCAATTAGAACATTTTGAAATTTTCAAACATATGTGCAAATAGAATAGAGCATTTTGTACTTTGCACAAACATGCAAATAGAACATTTTGAACTTTTCGAAAACATGTAAATAGAACATTTTACACTTTTCAAAAATTCGTAATTAACATTTTACGCATGTTTCTCATTTTGTTTTTATGACGCAGCGCATTTTGATTCTAGCTTAAATTGGATATGGGTCATTTTGGTTCTTCACAGAAGATATACATAATATTTTTGAAGTTAAAAAAAATGTACCCCATGATGGTCCCCATTCCCCATCCCCATCCCCATCACGATAAGGAAGGTTTATATAGTACTCACGACTAGTGAATTCCATGATGGAGAATAATACTCATTAAAATGACCTCATCAGAATCAGAATCTATGAGGAAAACCAGAGGCGCCAATTTTAAACTGCTTTTAAAAGCTCATAAAATCTCATCTCAGCTCTGAAAAATAATAAATATCAAGTGTCAAGGGGAAATTAAACTTCACATTTACACATTCAACGTTAAGGTGATAACTCCAATTTTAAAAGTGTAATTCATGGTTTAGTTTCAGCTTCAGCCAATAATTTAAGTACCTAACAGTTGAACTCAGCCTTATTCAATTGGGGGAGTGAACGCGAAATATGGGAGTACTACAGTTACAGTTACGTTACACATTACAGTGCCGTGGTTCATAAACTTTTAAGCAGTATTTTTTGCTTGACTTGTCAAACTGAAACTGGCTTTATTAAACATGAACTAAATTGTCAGAAATTGAAAAACAAAAATTGAGCACCAATACCAGTTGCGAGTTAATTTCTTAAGTTATCTGCTCACGGTCTGTCATCTAGAAACAAGAAACTACCGAACGGGAAGCATTTTACAAATATCCTAAATATTGCGAGAAGAAAATTTGAAAGTAACGTGCCGGTTATAAAGTCGTTGCTACATGTCACCGAATAAATAAATACTGTTGACTGATTACTGACGTCTATCATATTCTTCATACAGTTGACAGTGTTCGACGTAATCTTATTACATCGATACCAAAATATTGGAGATTTTAACGGTATAGCGCCTGTAGGTACTAATCCATCACTGTCATTTAAATATATTTTCATCAAAACAAATAGGGTAATCGAGAGTGAAATGGCAAGGGGAGGGCTGGTTGCTGGTGGGTGCCTTTATTTTTAATTGTGGCCGGCTGCTAAATTCGTAGTAGATGGAATGCTGTGTTAAGCACCAAATTCTAGATAGTAGATAGATTGATTTTTTCGAACTTAACAATTGAAAATATTTTTGTGTTCATCGACGCGTTTCAGATATACAGCACGTTCACCGTTTCCGTAATTAGAACACCAGCCACGACGATCCACAACTAGCAACTAGGTGATCTCCCCTTGCCCCCTACGCATACATTTTTCTCGCATGTATTCTTAGGAGAGATTTATTTACTTATTGTAATTTCACTAACATGCTCTTTGAATTTTGCATAATTACCTGTACGTTCCAGTATGTCCGAAGCAAAAATGTCGGCTCCGCTGGTGACTGGAATTTCTCCGAAAGAAGGCCCTCCTGGAACTAGGGTAACGATTCGTGGTGAGAGATTAGGGAAATCACAGTCAGACATTATCAGACTCGAGATATGTGAAATTGATTGTCTTTTAACTGCCGAATGGATTTCACCAAATAAAATAATGGCTCGAACATTACTGTGTAAGGGAAGGGGAGACATTGTGATTCTCACCAAATCTGGAGGGATTGGTTCATCAACAGTTCAATTTAGAGGTTATAGGTCTATTCAAGTTTAATGTGCAAAATTCGCAAAATTATTTAACATTTAAAACATATATGCAGTACTTGTGTTGTTTATGTTTATCCTTTGCTCCATGTCGTAAAAAACTCAGAAATTGTATCGGCCTTTTACTTTCATGCGTTGTAGGTTTTCAAGACACCATTGGACCCACAACTGAAAGTGCTGTATGGGTTGATGAAACAGTTAGTGTTGGACCCAGACCATTGTCAATGGCTACTTACCAGCAAGAAGATCCGCTACAGATTTCCGTCGAGGGGAACGAGTGAGTTGAAAGCTTAGATTCCATAATTACTAATTATGTTTCTGAAGTTAGGTGTTATGAAATGTTTATAGTTGTTCATGAAATTAAACTGCGATTTTTTATGTACTGTTTTTCTAAGAATTATGTGTAATCTTCTTTCAAGGAAAAAATTCCCGGTTGAAGAGTTGCTCGAAATGTTTCCTGAAAAAAGTGGAAACTTTAAAGCGGACAACTTTGTCCCTGCATGGTTTCTTCTCGAAATTCATCATGCAACAGGGTTCGAGGATTTAAAATCTGGATTACATTTCTTGGGAAGGAAAGTTGGTTCGCAGACTGAAGGAAAGCTCTCATTTTTAAAAGTAAGTTATTTATCTGCTTTTGACAAGCCAGTATATTTATAATTTCTCTAATATTTGTGTTATTAGAGGAGCGGACGGCTACATATTATACTTTAATGTGAATTGTTTTATGAGCAGGAAAATATGAACTCTGTTATCGATCAATTGGATTCTCTACTAGAACTTCGAAAGAAGTGTGACGTTTATGACAAAAAGCATGGAAATGGTTTTATTGCACAGATTGACGATCAAATCGGAAGTATGGCAAAAATTAATTAAGTCTTATATTTACTGAAAAATGGATTTACTTTCTCTACTACACATCTAATTAAAATTTTGCTTGTCTGTAAAAATAATTTACAGTGATTTAATTAATGCTTTAATTCATTGTCATTTATCAATTAAGTCAGCGAAAGAGAAGCAGGAAAAATGTTTCAAGAAGTTTTAGCAAGGAAAGATCGAGCTGATGTAACCCGAAATGCGCTTAGTGGGTTTCAACGTTTCAGATTTCTATTCAGTCTTCCGGGCACAATGGAGAAAAGTATTCAGAAAGGAGAATTCGAAAGTGCCATTAGTGATTATGCTAGATCAAAAACCTTATTTAATCAACCTGAAACTGATAAGCCCGTGAGTTGTTTACATTTATACGCTGATAAATGTAAAAAATGTAAATATTCCTTCGTACTTGTAAAATTTCATGTGTTCAGTCAAATTATTTAGCGTTGTTGTTTTGTGTGACAGGTATTCAGGAAATTTCGTCAAGAAGTAGAAGCAAGAGTAGTCAAACTTAGACAGACATTGAAAAATAAATTATTGGAAAAGCCACCAAATGCTGAAGAGCAGCGTGTCATTATAGGATACCTAGTAACTTTAGAATGTGATTATGACCCAGCCTGGGCATCCATAAACTGCCACTACGAGTTTTTAACAAATTCCATGAGGAATTGTTTCGATCAATTTTCAAATCTAGAAAAATCAAAGGAAATGTTTAGAGCTCCACAAGGAGATGCGGTAATTATTTGTATTCTACTTTGCTTTCGTATTATTTTATTAGGATCTGGATACTTTGAAAATAATTTCAGTTGAGCACTATAAGTGATTTAATGTATTACCTACGTATTTTTGACCAGGTTTCTAAGCCTAATCAAGCATTATTTGTGGAAAACCTGTGTGACGTTTTCTCGACTTACTTCCCAGATTTGTGGCATTTAGGACAAGATTATTTTGGCGCAAAATTAGCTATCAAACCTGATCTCGGAAAACAAGCTGATATGAAGGTTTGACCAGAGCTCAGCATATACAATTAATGCTTGGCGTTGATATTTGTATTAACTACATATTGTCTGTGAAGAACCAAAATTACCCAAATCCATTTGTAGCTAAAAACAAAATCCACTATCTACAAAAATATTGCAACATGTCTTGATAGCATTTAAATAGAATATTTTGCACTTTTCAAAAACATGCAAATGGAACGTTTTACACTTTTCAAAAACTCGTAATTAACATTTTACGCATGCTTCGCATTTTGCTTTTATGACATAGCTCATTTTGTTATTATTATTCTGGCTTTTTATTATTATCATTCAAGTTCAAATTTTCAAGGTACATACATAAAAATTAAATGTATTGTCAAAAATTTTGATTGTAGCTTAAATTGGATATGGGCGACCTTGGTTCTTCACAGACGGTATTTTGCTAAAGTACTAATTTCTAAATTTGTCTTACCTTTGTAAATGTATTATAGAAAATGGTGGTGAATGTAGTTCATTTATATTCTGTATTAATCACTGCCTGCTTGCTTCCGCATCAAAGCCCATCAAAGGAGTTCCAGTGGAACGAACAACCCAGTGAGACAATGAATGAATGGATACCACATTGCTTAAATGATATCAGAGAATCTTTCACAGAGCTACTAAGTCTTGACCCTCCTAGGGAAATGATTGAAATTATTCGACAGCTCCTCTTTCAAATTAGGTACGTTTTGAGCCATGTTTATTTTAGAAATGAAATTCCTTGATGGCGATTATAGTTTTAGTGATAAGCGTTTGGCATTCAAAATTTGTATCTAATATTTTTTGTAGGTGCTACTCTCTTGATATAATGATCCAGCAAATGTCGGGAGAAATATCAGAGTTGTTTAAAGCAGAAACATGGAGTAGCGAACCACAAGGAAATCACGGTTTTATTACTTCCTTGGTATGTATCCGTGTCTATAGCTATCGCTTCCACTCCTTCGTGTATAGTACGTTCTTATTTTTTGGGAGCTGCATAAATAAATGTTTTTTATTTTGAAAATTCCAGCCGTCTAAATACGAGTCCGTGGTTTTAAATGCTAGTAAGCTCATCAAAGAAACTTTACTTCAAAAATATATTGGGGAGAAACAATTGTTAAAAAGTGAGGAGGTTACCAAAAGTCTGGTGCATAATTTGGGAAATGCGCTGTCTGCCTTTGCTGATGTAATAAGACATGATATCGTCTGTGAAGAACCAAAATGGCCCATATCCAATTTAAGCTACAATCAAAATGAGCTATGTCATACAAAAAAAATCAGAAACATGCGTAAAATGTTAATTTCGAATTTTTGAAAAGTGTAAACTTTTCTATTTACATGTTTTTTAAAAGTGTAAAATGTTCTATTTACATGTTTTTTAAAAGTGTAAAATGGTCTATTTACATGTTTTTAGAAAGGTGCAAAATGTTCTAATTCCATGTTTTCGAAAAGGTGCAAAATTTTCTATTCACATGTTTTTTAAAAGTGCAAAGTATTCTATTTAAATGCTTTCAAGACATGTTTAAATATTTATGTAGATAGTGGATCTTGATTTTAGCTACAAATGGATATGGGTCATTTTGGTTCTTCACAGACGATATTGTCTATTTAATTTGTTCATTTTACTTTAAACTAAATAAGGGAAACACACTTTATAATACAACGAATAATGAATTTGTGTATCTTTGAAGGTGGAGTTATTTTAACTGTTTGTTCTGTTTTTTCGATTTTAGGCTTTAGAAATGCTGATCTCTCAAAACCATCATGAAATAGACCGACAGTCCTCAAAATTTTCGAATGAAGAAAGTAGGTCGAAGAGCATGGATAAATCTCACTCAGTTTGCCTTTTGTTGATTCTCAATAACTGTTCATATACTAAGGAAGTTATTTATCCACAAATTATTCGGTCTTTGATTCGCCTTGGATTTCCTGACATGACGGAAGCCGTGGAAAAAGCAATTGATGCTATTCACGTGAGTATTAAAAATGATTTCAAAATACGAATACGTGTGGATTCTTCATTGGTTTTGTATACTTTTATTTGTTATTTTTTAATTCACAATTTAGTCGTTATCTCCGATTAAATGTAGCATAAATACACATGACCTTTATTTTTTGTATTGCATTAATTAGGGTGTTGAGAATCTCACCTTTGCCAAGTATACGGAAATGAAGTATGAACCTGTGGTAGGACAAATTGAACAAGCCATGCACGGCGGAAGATTTGATTGGGAAAAATGTCCTGAACCAGCAGGAGTTAGACCTTATATTTCAAAAGCCTTGCAAGGGATGATTGAAATTATTGCGGAGGTATAGAAAATTGTCAGCAGCTGATTCTATATATCGTCTGTGAAGAACCAAAATGACCCATTTCCAATTTAAGCTGGAATTAAAATGAGCTATGTCAAAAAAAATACAGTAAATAAGAGAAGAGAGACAGAGAGAGACTGTAAAAATGTCCTATTTATATGTTTTTAAAAAGGTCAAAATGTTCTATTTAAATGGTTTTTAAAACTGTAAAATGTCGTATTTACATGTTTTTGAGAAGTGCAAAATGTTCTATTTAAGTGTTTTTCAAAAGTGCGAAATATTCTATTTACATGTTTTTTAAAAAATGCACAAGGTTCTATTTACATGCTTTCATGAACATGATATTTTAATTTTTTCTGTAGATAGTGGATATTGTTTGAAACTAAAAATGGATATGGGTCATTTTGGTTCTTCACAGAGGATATGTCAGCTATTTTGTAATCGTATATTGAACTGTCGGTCCGACTTTCTTTCATAACTATAGGTAACTGCAGTCTCGGAAAAGTTGGTTTTCACAGTCATGAATCAGGTAGTTGAAAATGTATGCGAGGAGCTGACAAGGCTATTTTCTTGTGTGGCCAAATTCAGTGAGCACGGGAGTGTTCAAGGAACTTTGGATGTGGCAGCATTCCAGGACGCTGTTCAACCCTTTATATCCCCGAACTCAAAGTTAGCAGACTTTATAGTGTTTTCCTTTCCTATGTACTAGTAGTGTAGTAGCTTTGATTTATAAAACATTTGTTTTACATTGTTTTACAAGTACCGTTCAATCTTTTTTTCAATTTCAGAACCTTGTTGAAGGAGACACTAAGCTTGATACCGCGTTCGTCGGAACTTATTCGAAGAAGGTAAAAATCATAGTTAAATAATTTTGTTTTATAGGCTGTAACTTAAATTTTGTATTGACAGCAAATTCCTGTATGTCCTGTATGGCCCATCACGACTCAGATTTGTATTATATTTTTTAGGAAAGTGCAGCAGCTTTTAGAAGTTCACAGGGGTCGAACTAAACTACAACTTCAGTCATTTTCAATATCTAACTCAGTTTAATATTTTGCTTGAAAATCCGCACTTTGTCCACAATGATCGTGTCCATTAGGCTGTATATAATCGTATATATTACTTACGATCATTATTAATATATTTCATATATAATATTCATTATATTATTTATTTTATTGGACTTCGGAGTCTGGAGTGCACACATTTGTCTGTCGTTATACAGGCATTTAGATTCTTAGGTTTATTTTGAAAATAATTATACAATATATTTAATTTGGCATAATTTGAATAAACTGTGTAAGTATATACCCGCAGGATATCTTGGAGAGCAAAATCAAAAAATTGACCTTAAAAATATAATATAGATTTATATACATTAGCATACTTAATTCCAGCGTGCACAAATTTTATCTGCCTATATGCCTAAGTAAGTACATTGTATGAATCATTTGCGTCAAATAAAATTAATCTCATAATAGTTGCATTGCACTCTAGTACAAACTAAAAATAACATTTACTAATCCTTTTAGCTATACTCTTAAGTAAACTCGAATTAATTCGAACTGTAGCCACGGCCGGACAAAGGAATTGCTTTCAGGCAGCAATTTTTTTCCAAATACAAAAACCAATATTTTGATTTGATTAATAGTTTTCTTTCCTACAGCAAAATTTTGTATTTACATATTTTAGAAAAGTGCAAAACGTTCTTTTCACTTGATTAAGAAAAGTGCTCAATGTTCTAATTACATGTTTTGAGAAAAAAGTTAAATATTTTATTTGCGTGTTTTTAAAATGTGTAAAAAAAATTAATTTGCATTGTGTTTGAAAAATCAAAAATATTCATTTTACATATTTTTGAAAAGTGCTCAATGTTCCATTTTCGTGTTTTGAGAAAATTCAAGAAGTGGGGGCTGGCTGCGCTGCACTGCCCGGTCCTGACTGCAGCAAAAGGCTATAGACTACATAGGAATCGTCCATAAATAATGTCATCATCTAGGTGGGTAGATCGTAAAAAACTCTTCATTTAATGCAATGCTAAAAAAGCTGTCATGCTATTGTTAGAGTTGATGGGTTCATCATAGAATCGCCATGTCATTCATGACACCATTTGAGGACGATCCCATATTGACGGCTGGCCGCTGGAGGGAGGCGGCATTTTTCACTTTTTAACTATACTTATTCCTATACCTATTGGCTAAAACTGCATTTCTAACTTCTACTTCTACTCAACTTCTACGTTCTAGTTCTAACTTCTAACCTGGGTGTTCTCCATTTAACCTCTGTAATTACTCTAACCTACTTTGCTTATCGCTCTTTGTTTTGGGATCAGAATTAAATATAACGAACAGTCAGCCGTCAGCTGTCATTTATTTCAGATTCTGGTGCTCTGGCTCTGACACTGCGTCTTTTTGGTAGTGGTATAAAAAAAAATACAATTGAATTCCTAGCTAAACGCCCATTCGCCTGTTTAAGTTTCGAATTTTAGCTAGTAACGATGGTTCATTTGGATAAAGTTACAGGGCAGCGGGGTTATATCGTGATTCAAGAGGATGGAACGATACTTTCCGTGAGTCAATTAAACTAATTTGTTTGGATACTTGAAATTGCATCGAAACATACTAGCAGTGTGCAGTGATTATTAATTTTCATATTTTGTATTCCATGAATTCATTTATACATGCAACATGCGTTAGTTTAGTAGCAAACATTTTAAGTTATCCAAAAAAACCCATAATGGACCTATTCTTGTGAATGTAATCTGCAAAATAGTCGATATAATAATAACTTAATACTAATGCATTTCCCATATATTTTGTTCATATTGCAGTCTTCGGGGGAACTATCCAGTAACGAATTAACTTCCAATCAGATATCAAGCTTGATGTCACACTCTTTACCTGTGGATTTCAGCAATACAGGTGGAGTGGGGAATGCGGGTTTTAACGGGAATGGTGAAGCCCATGAAGGCGAAGTGAGAGGAACTCCAGCGCTGCAGCATGCGAATGGGTCAAGTGGTGGGGACGGCTCTAATCGCACCTTTAAATGGAATAAGATCACAGGTGACCCGTTTTATAGTTTGAATATTTTTCATAGCGCAAGTGTTTCAAATATCTTTAGAAAAACAATAATCGTTGGGAGCTTAGGAGCTTTAGTGTCATTTTTGAGATTTTTGTCAGTTCAGCTTATTTATTTTTGGTGTGAAGAAGTTTGAAGTTTGCTTTATTCGTAAGGTGTCAAGTGTTTCAGATCTGTTCTGACAACAAGGACGCTCCTCCCTCTCCCTCCCTCTTTAACTTCCCCGTCCCCGCTTACTAAAAATCTGATGTTTTTTTTTCGTTTTTCAGTGAAATTTGGGGATGAATCGTATGTAGCCTGTTTGTCTAACCGTCGTATTCATGTGGTGAAGCGCGACAACTCAGAACAAAATATGCAGTAATTCATGGACAGCAATCAAGAACTGAAATATTTGTTATGTTCCAGTGGAACCATATAGCTCCTATATTCTCGTGTCAATTAACGCCTATAGGCTATGATTTTTTCCACTTTTTTGTAGATTTTATTCTAACAATTGCGATTGTTCAAATGATTGACTTCTTATCCATGCCATGGCCGCATATATATACAATGTTTGTTCAAGAATATCCCTAATTCTCTAATCCCTGTTCTCCCTCTGTGTTTCAATTTTGTCCTTACATTTAGTGTGCTGAAGAAACCCTAATCAGTTATAAATACTGTATATTATAAAACCATGTCGAATAATTTCCTTTTCTTTTAAAAAATTGTCCACATTCCACGTTCCCACAAATGAATTGGCTATTAGTTTATCTACTTAGGATACCTTCCTCCTTCTATTTAATTGTTAAATCTATGTCTTGCTATCTCTGAATTCACTGCTTTGATGTTTCACTCCTTGTATTGAATAATCACTAAAGGTGCTGTTTTCATGTATGCTTTTGTGGACAATAAATCATTATTATTATTATTATTATTAAAGTCACTGTAACTGTAATGCATCAAACAAATTCCCATTTAACTCTTACGTTTTTTAAATCAATAATTTCTATTGAATTCTAATATACAGTATAGTATTTAAGAACATCTGCTGTAAATTACTAATCGTAGATAGAATACTTTGAATATGTAAATTAATAAAATGAAATTTGGTACGGATTTTGCTGGCAGTTCATGACCTTTTCTTGTTCATTTTGCAATGTCAGGAGTTACTTATACACAGCATGATGCCATCATTGCCATCCCCACATGTTAATTACTGCTTTCTCATTCTTAAAGCATATTTGTCGCTGAAGAACTAAAATGACCCATATGCAATTTGAGCTACAATCAAAATGAGATATGTCATAAAAACAAAATGACAAACATGAGTAAAATGTTTATTAGGAGTTTTTGAAAAACGTAAAATGTTCTATTTTCATGTTTTTCAACAATGTAAAATGTCATATTTACATGTTTTCGAAAAGGTGCAAAATGTTCTAACTCCATGTTTTTGAAAAGGTGCAAAATGTTCTAATTCCATATTTTTCGAACTGGTGCTAAATGTTCTAATTCCATGTTTTCGAAAAGGTGCAAAATGTTCTAATTCCATGTTTTCGAACTGGTGCAAAATGTTCTAATTCCATGTTTTTGAAAAGGTGCAAAATGTTCTAATTCCATGTATTTGAAGTGTAAAATGCTGTACTTAAATATTTTTGAAAAATGCTCAATGTTCTATTTAAATGCTCTCAAGACATACATATTTGAATATTTTTGCAGATAGTGGATATTGTTTTTAGCTAAAAATGGATATGGGTCATTTTGGTTCTTCACAGACTGTATGCACTAGGTAGGTTATAACTATAGGGAGTAAAAATTTTTTGAGAGGTGTGAAAAACATTTTATTATATTAGACATGAACATAATACGTTAATACAGTTTGTTTTACTTTTTTGTACATTTAATAATCATGATTGTTAACAGTATAGCATAATAATATGTATTAAATTTTAACAGTATAGTCGATTAATTGTGTTAACAATATTATGTACCTAATTATATATAAAGGTAGTACTTACATCAAGATCTACGAAAATGGATTTGATTTTGTATCTGTCTGTATCCCCGCACCCCTTGCTAATTTCAATCCAAATCCAACCAACTTTGTCTCATTTCTGACTGCGTCAAGTGAAATTACGCATAATGGAACAAAACAAAATTTTCTACCAACTCTCGCACTCGACTACGGACTACTTCGAACATTATAGGTAATAAGTCATATCTGTGTAGTCTTTAACATTATTATTATCATTTAGTTAAGTACGCAAACACTGCTCACCATACTTAATAATTTTAAACTTTGAACATGAGAAGACTAGCTAAACTAATACCCAATCCAATGTACAGATCTAATAATCTGAAACTCCCGTCACTGAATCATTGTGTGATTATTTGAGACAATCCTGGCAAATAATCCCAACACCCAATTTAAAGATCAATCTAATTTAATAAAATTATAACACAAAAAAAAACAATAACTCGTTCAGCACACGTAGCCTATTGCGCGAAACTGAAAACAAATAATATTATGTATTACACTTAATACACTCAAGTTAACAAACCCAATGATAAGAGGGGTCCAACTATACAAATTCAATTGTTACAAACTAAATTATCATCATACATACACTCATACATTATAATCCTGACTACGGCACCGTTAAACTATAATATTAATGAGCAATAAAACTATGGTAATAGTTTCAAATTGAGCCTGGAGCCGTATAGCATGTTCAATCTTAACTAGTACAGTCAGTAATGAGTCACTACTTAAATGAAACTTTAATTAGCTCGAAGAGATCCTCCTACGAAATGATACTATACATTCAAAATAAGAAATTATACATATCGGATGTGAAGAACCAAAATGATCACTATCCACTTTTAGCTAAAAACAATATCAACTGTCTACAAAAATATTCAAATATGCCTTGAGAGCATTTAAATAGAACATTTTGCCCTTCTCAAAAATATGTAAATACAACATTTTGCACCTTTTCAAAAACATGCAAATAGGACATTTGACATTTTTGAAAAACATGAAAATAGAACATTTTACGGTTTTCAAAAACTCCTAATTAACATTTTACGCATGTTTCTCATTCTGTTTGTATGACATAGCTCATTTTGATTCTAGCTTAAAGTGGATATGGGTCATTTTGGTTCTTCACAGACGATATGTAGTCAGAGTATAACTACCGGTGCACACTATAAGACAAAAAATGAAATTCCATGATTTAACCTAATGACAGAATCTGTAAAGGGAAACAAAATAAAAACTAAGCAAGTAAAAGCAATAATTATAATTATTATTTTCAGATGACTTCCCATTACTTTTTCAAACCCTTGCAGCCCAAGTGTCAAAGAGCCCCGAACCAATTGGTAGTACTATTGATACTACTTAAATTATTGTGCCTCAAAAGTCTATTAATTAAGTGGAAGAAGTGGAACAGTTCGTGAATATGAAATAAAAAAATAAATTCATAAGGAACGTCGTTGCACAATATGACTAAGTAATGAAATTACAAATTAGTAATTATTAGGATTCCAGAACAAACAAATGAAAAACCTGAACAGTCAAAAGCACGCACAAGTCATTAATCAAAAAAGAGAAAATAAAAGTAATATCTACAAAAATACGGTCACCATAGATACTCAAAATTATACTATAAAATCACACTTAACTGCTCACACAATTGACACAATACTGTGAAGCCCCTACATGCATACGGACAAATAACGAGAAAGTAAAAACTCTTATTTCAATCTCCTGTCTGAAGGATAAGGGCAACTGGAACTGGAGTTGGGATTAGGATTCTCGAGATCTTTCTGATCGCTTTTTCAGCTTCAGGCACGCCACATTTATTTGCGTAATTTAGATGACGGAGTGCCTCATTATTTAGTCCCTCGTTCATTTTAAATACACCCAAGTTATACGAGGCCAAGGGGTGACCCAAATCCGCAGCACGTTGATAGTATTGGGTAGCAATCGCTTTCTCTTCCTGGCGTTCGTAAATAATTCCCAAGTTGAATAGGGCACGACTGCTCCCGTACTCCTCGCTTTTTTCGAGCAGTTCAATGGCACTCACACCAGGATCCGGGTGAAGAAGAGGTTTTTTACCCTGTAAGTACTGGATGCAGCCCAGGACACTCAGGGTGTCTCCAGCAACTTTCTTCGCTTGTTTCTCAGCGTTTGGGCTAACAGGTAAGTGGGATTTTCTTCTACTGGATTCCTCTGTCGATTTCAAGGTGTTCGTAGAAGAAAAACTGTCTTGAAAGCTGATGCCATCCGTACTACTAGTAGTACTAATTCCACTCTCTTCATTATCAAGCCATGATTCAGTCAGAAACGGGGACCGATCTATTGATGTCCGCTTCGGAACAATTGATTTATCTTGAATCGCTTTTTTGGACTTGAACGGTTTAACGTGACTTACGGTGGACAGGGAGACAGGCTGAGTTAGAGCAGTCGTAGCAATGCCAAAAAAGGGGCAATTGTTGAATAAGCCAGTACGGCGACGATGAGCAACTTCGTAAGTAATCACCAGACCAGTGGTCCATCCTAGTTTATGAGAAGAGGCAGTTTATACACTAGTTTTATGTTAAAAGCTCACAAATTCTGTCCACAGGACCGGCACCCGCAGCCTTTAATACATGTAATCATTATGTAGGTTACACAGCATGGACACAAATAAAAACCATACTCTTATTATAAGGGCCGGATAATGCGGCCAGCGCAGGCAGCCCCCGCTGCAAGTATTTTCTCAAAACATGTAAATGGAAAATTTTGCACTTTTCAAAAATATTTAAAAAGAATATTATGACTTTTCAAAAACATGCAAATAAATGTCCTTGTACATTTTAAAAACATGGAAATAAAACATTTTCCACTTTTCTCGAAACATGTATATAGAACATTTTGCACTTTTCTGAACCAAGTACAAAGAACATTTTTCACTTTTCTAAAACATGTAAAATACAACATTTTGCTTTACCAAAGAAAACCAAAATAGTGGTTTTTGTATGGAAACAAATTGCTGCCTAAAAGTAATTCCTTCGTCCGGCCCTGCTTCTCATCCCAAAACATAACAATATTTTTAGTACAGCGGAAAATTTACAAACCTAATGCTTCATGGAGTGAATGCCGTGGTGGGACAAATTTTTCTTTATCTTGATTTTTCCGAACTTCTTCTCCAGCAATTGATGGAACATCATTTTCTCTCCACTTACGGCAAGTTCCCCGGATCACACGGCCAAGAGCTCGGTGCATGTTGAAGGTACCCGGTACAACAGTAGCTTAGAGTTCTTCTGAAACTACAAGAATAAAGTATATAACATAATAATATAAATTAACTTCTAAAATATGAAAGACACAGTACTATGGTAATAATATAACCGAGGCTGAATAATTAGTGGCTAGTGGTAATCGCAATGGTCTGGTCTGTTCCAGATACAGCCTTTTTCGTTTGTCATTGTTAGAATGACAGACTTACGTAATGGTTTTCTTTTTCTTGTCACACGTTTCAATCCTGCTGCGTATTCAGCTAAAAGGTACAGTTAGGAAGTCATTTTGGGTCTGGGAATATTGTGAAGAGAATTAGTGATGCTCCACACATTTAATGTCGTACAAGGTAAACAATATTCTTCGAACGATTTAATTCAAAATTCCTTTCTAAGGATACTCTTGCCTCTAAAATCAGAAAAACAAAAAATGTTATATTAATTACTATCTAATATCACAATTTGGCGTCAACTTAAATAATCCAAATTAAAATAAGGAATGGTTTTAAAGAAGTCTGACTTTTATGATCCAGTTCGAGTACGATCACAACATTGCAATAATTACTGTTGACTCC
Organism: Dicyrtomina minuta; assembly: GCA_949802685.1. Taxonomy (NCBI): domain Eukaryota; kingdom Metazoa; phylum Arthropoda; class Collembola; order Symphypleona; family Dicyrtomidae; genus Dicyrtomina; species Dicyrtomina minuta. The sequence goes on from OX461812.1 coordinate 66,158,939, forward strand.
TACTGTATTTTTCTATTCTAGTGACTAGTGAATGACAAACATTAAATAGCAAACTATTATGAAAGGTCTCAATAAACAGAAACTATAATAATTATTAAATAACAGTAAATACCAGCCAACAATGCAATGTTAAAATATTGAATAAATAACCAACCTATCACCTAGTCCTGGCCCTGGCACTGGAATGAAATCAAACCAGATCGAAATTATAATTAATTTTATGTTTACAATTTAATATAAGATTAACACAATACAATAAAAACAAAAGGCTGTTAAAAGTTAAATAATGGTTAACAGCTAAAATTATTTACGAATTCCAATCCAGGTTACATACTATGCATCGATGGTGCTGACTGGTTCTAAATCCAACCTTCAGTAGTCAATCTCCAACCTCCTCTCCTCTAGCAAACTACTTGTGACTTGTGCAATATCCTTGTTTTTCAGCTAAATTGCTAAAACTATGAGAATTAATTTTTTTATAGCGAAAAAAAAACTACTCCTGGCATTACAAATTATGATGCTAAGTACGAACTAGCAATACCATTAAACCAGAAAGTATAAAAACCAGAACCAGTTTGTAGTATTGTACGCATTTAATTATCACATAACTCTTACATGTGTACATGTCAGTAGTATCTTTTGTCTTTTCGTATAGATTGCCTAGCCGTGCAATAAAATAAATGCTGAGTTTAGCAATAATAAATAATAAATAAACTCATTGAAAAATACACTGACACTAACTACCTTTGTTAATTGCACATTATGGTATTTGGTTGCTGGTATTTAGACAATCAAAGAGGAAAGAAAAACGGAGCAGGTCAAATAAGTTTAGGATGAAACTGAAACTGAACTATCTGCCAACACCAACACCAACACCTACCATCAAACCATGTGCTGACTAATCTAATCTGTACATTATGCTACACGCTGGAGTTTCAAGAAACTTAAAACCAAATAATAATCAAGAAAATGAATGAAATTCTGAAATTATGTAATTACAATCAATTTTGAATCTGATCGAACTAATCCTTGCGGAGCACCACATCACAATCACAACAGATCTTCCCCTCAATGTAATTTGGCCTTCTAAAACTCCACAACTCCACTTCCACTTCCACTCGTCTAGCCTGTACGCTATCAACTATCAATTGCGTATCCCAATGGCAAGCAGTAAGAAGTCGTCCTTCAATGGCGTTTAGGAAAAAAGCAAATTTTTCACCCCCCCCCCCCCTTCTCGAGTTTAGTACTCCCACAATGTAGGATTTATAAGAAGTTTACATAATAGGTCGCTTCCCCCTCCTTCCTCTAAGTCTACACGTTATCGATGGTCGCCCCCTAACACGATGTCTCCGTCCGTCTACAGGTCTACAGATGCGAAGCATGAACGACAAAAATATTTTGGTCTTGTGACTTGGGGCAGTTGGGGCTCCTTCCTTTATTAGAGCACGAGTTCTCTCCTGCGTTTCAGTGCGTCGTAATCGTAATGCTACTGGCACTGGCTTTAAAACACAAATTGTTCTATCTACGCCCTATCAAGACACATGCTACTTCTGGGCTTACAAAGCAAAATTATTGTATCTATTCTCAATTTGTATGTTAAAGGAAGCTCTTCTGCACTCCTACGAAATCTCATCTTGTATACCTAGTATTAAGTAAGTACTTACTTACTTTTACTTACTTGGAACGTTGGAACTTCCAAATCACTAAAAGTAGTAACTAATTAATAAACAATAATTACCCTTATTTACTGGAAACCTGGGTAATATACTGACAGAATCTGACAATAAAGCTATTAAATAATTACCACATAACTTTAATTAATACATTTAATTGTTTTAATATCTGTATGTGCAATTGCAAATCGTGTTTATGAAAGCGTAACGTAATCGTTTCGCTAATTTTACGTATAAAATTAGTTGGTGGGTTACCAAAAGAAGGTTTAAAATTTTAATTTCAGAGAAGGCAAGTGGGAGCTGGCTGGCTGGATTTTGTCCTGGTCGTGGTCCTGTCCTGACATAGCTTCTACTGCCTGTCGCATCGAGCTTCAGCCTCAACATCATTTCTGACGCGACCGTAAATACGCTTTTTTCGTCTTTCATTTATTATGTTTTTCTCTAAAGCGCATATTATGCCAAATTATGCTCATTTTTTCAGTACCAATAGGCTTGTTATGCTTTTTTTTAAACTCCAGTTGCTGTACAAAAAATACCAAAAATGAGTGAAAAATATCAGCAAAATTGACTTCTTCCTACTGTGGGTAGTCCAAGCCCTAATTAGCGACCGTACCACAATTCACCTAGATACATAAGTGCATTTTAAAAAATTCAAACTCACGTTCTTACTTAAGTAGACTGTTAGTAAACAATCCTTGTCTTTTTTAAATGCATACATATATACTGTATCGGCCTGATAAATATTCAGAAATTCAGAGTTGCCTTTCCCATGATGTTATTTCATAATTTTTGTTTTCAAAAATATTAAAACTATCCTACTTATTCGAGACACACGCCCCATGTACTCACTTCATTTTGAAAACAAAAAATTAGGCTGTACTTGGTTACTACAGATCCGAAGTAACTCCACTGTGTTTAGCGCGGTTCGCTCACAATCGCGCGCCACAGTTCAAAAAACTTGATTTTTTCCAACTTTGCAACTCTGCACCACCGACAATTTTTGTCAGGTTTCCAAAATGTTTTAAGTTTTGTGATCTCTAGAACGTTACCTTAAAATAACAAAATACGTTTTAACAATTTCGAAAATTTATATTTCTCTAAAATATTTTGAAAACCTGATTCTTTTGAACGCATGCTTTCCGGTCTCCTTAAACCCTTGAAATGTACATACATCAGGATGCCAAATGGCTATAGGTTTACGATCCCGTCCGCGTGTATACCATTTTGTTTTTTCTCCTTTTTCCAAAAGTTAGTTAAAGAGTCATTATTAACTTACGTAATACACATTAGTATGCTTGTACGTGCCTATATTAATAATGATTTTCTTTTATGAGAAGCACCATTAATTATACCTACAAAACCTAATGCAAGCACCAATGTACAATATGCTTTCTGAGTCTAAATAAGAGTTATATATGATTAAGAAATTGGAGTAGTACCACGATACACATTGACATTAAATATAAAAGGTTAACAACTCAAACGATTTATTCTGATGAAAGTGTAATACAGTGAGAAAAAAATCAAGTGTGATCTAGGCTAGGTTGAATGCGGAATACCCAAAATCTTAGCAATAATTTCATCTAGCAAACCAATAACAGTGCTACTCTTCATTCGGAGCAGCGTTCAAGTTGTAAACAGTATTTTACTTACAGTTCGTCAAATCAACAGAATTGGGAACTCATCCAGAAGTTTGTAGTCAGTGTGTAATGGGGATTCCTGGATTTTGAAACATCACTCAGAACACTTAGTTCCAGAAAATAATATTTAAATATCTCCATACATTCAAAAAAGAAACAAAAAAGCTTATTTTCTCCAATTATTTCCACCCTCTCTACCTCCTTCACTACTTCCAAAATTACGATTATCTCGATCACTCCGCCTCCCTTCGTTTCTGTCTCGACCCCCGAAGTCACGATCGCGAGTCTGTTCGCCACCGCTTCTTTCCGACCTAAAATTAGTATTTTCTCCTCTTTCTGGTCTTTCACCTCCAAAATCTCGACCTTGCCCTGGTTCATTTCTACTAAAATTGCGATTCTCTCGATCAAATCCTCTACTTTCCCCTCCGAAATTACGATTCTCTCCACGCTCGAAACCACGGCCACCTTCTTTCTCGCCTCGCTCAAAATTGCGGGGCTCCCGGGCTTCACGACGATCGCTTCCAAAGTTACGGTTTTCAGTTCCTCGCTCAGAGCGATCTCCACGCCCTGAACGTTCCCGATCTCCCCCGAAACTTCTTTCTCTATTATCAGCACGATCAGCTCCTCCACCACTGCGCCATCCTCCTCCTTCTCCCCCACGACCCCCCTCTCTGTCTCTTTCCGGATCACGCTCTCGATCTTCCCGTCGAGGCCCATCTCTCTGCCGCCCTTCTCCTTCCCGATCTGGTCTCGTAGCACCAAATTCTCGTTCTTGACGCGGGGGTGGCGGAGCATCTACTGCTCTCTTGAATTCTGGTTCTTCCGTACCATCACCCAAAGCAGCTTTTCTCTGTGCCAATGTCTTGGGCACCCAAGCACCACCTGCAGCGCTGGGTGGTTTAGAGTCACTCACTGCAGCAGGGACCACGCGTTCAGCATCTGCGGGAGCAGCAGCTGGAGGACGAGAGCTACTGCCACTTCCACCACCTCTTCTCCAGGCACCACCACCACCAGTCGTACCACGCTCAGGCTGTGGCTGGCTACTCAATCGATCTTTCAACAATCTCTCTTCAATCTCTTGGTCTCGGGCCCGTTGTTTTTCCTCGGTTATCCGATTTCTTTCATTAATTTCACGCTGTAATTTTTCCCTCTCCTCCCGATCCCTTTCCTCCTCTTCCTTCCGAATGGCTTCCATCCTCGTCCTTTCTTCCTCTTCTTTTTCTTCAATGTATTTGCGACGACGGTCCTCCCTGCGCTGGTCCTTTCTCTCCTCAAGGCGTCTTGCTTTCTCATCCGTTAACCGTTTTTCGAAGTCGGCCAATTTAGCAACGAACTCTCCACGTCTGGCCTCCAACAATTTAGAAAGGAAGGAATCGCGGTCATGCTTCATCCTCTTCATTCTATCCCTATTCGCAACCGCAATTTTCCTGTCGTCAATCACGTGGGTGATGCGCTCCTTCTCATGAGCATCCCATTCCGTCTTTTCTGTTTCTTTTTTCTCTTCCATGTATGTCTTAATGACTGGAACTTCTTCAATTCTCTTGGCTCTCTCAATATGGTCAAGGCGCTTCTCTTGAGCCCGCATTTTGGCTTGATGCTCTTTGGCCTGATTGGCCATTTCTTCCTGCTGACGCATGAGAACTTGATCAATATCAACTGTATCCAAATCCATTTCTTCAATCTTCCCAGCCCCTTTCGGGTTTCTAAAGAATGGGGTATTCATCAATTGCTTCATACGTTCGATCGTACGACGCTTTGCAACTTCCACCTTCTCTGCTTCCAATTTCTTATTTTCTCTTTCATTCCTTTCCGTTTCTAGTCGCTTAGCCTCGGCTTGTTGTTGCAGCCTTATTATTTGCTCGTTCCGCAATTTTTCTTCATTTTCCTTATCGACTGCAGATCTCTCTAACTCCTCCCGTCGGTCTGCAATGATCTTCTGGCGTTGCAGTATCTGAATATGACTTTGTTTTTCCGTCAACATGTAGTAGTTGACTATTTTAGCTCGTAGGTTGTCTTCGTCGCGCTAAAATTTTGCAATCAAATATTGATAGAATTAATTTGTAATTCTGTACTCAACTAAAAGTCGTATATGTACGTGTTGGCGTATATGTAGACACCAGCGGAAATTATTACTGAACTTACGATTAGATGAGCAGGATTAATCATATCAATTGTTTCTTCCAGACAATTAAATACATTGACCAACTGAAGGCGAACAGCTTCGGAAGGCATTGCTTGTAAATGGGGTCCCTCTGGCAAATCTTCTCTGGATGCCTCCGCAAGAGACGATCCAAACTTAACGCAATTCGACCGATGATCTATAGTGATCTGCATATCGTTGTATCGAACCGCATCCACCAAAAGTTGTTCCAAGTGGGACTGCGTGGTAAAGACAGTCATCTCCAGAAGATGATTATAGTCAATGCTTTGATAAACCTATGGAAAAAATCTTTGCATTAGCTACTGTAGTGATGACACGAACGTTAGTTTACACTCCGTACAAAAAACATTTATTTCGGATTCCCAAAATCAGTGAAAGAAAAAACAGAAAGAAAAACTATACCTGGGATATTTGCTTAATTAGCCGCACCAAAGCCACATCCTGAAGTGGCTCAATATATTGTTGCAAATATTCATTTTCTGTATTGCTCATAACTTCTTTGACAATGCTTTCCGCTTCACTGCACAGTCCAAGAGGATTGAATTCAGTTTCTAGCATATCGTGTAGTCCTTGCAGTTGTGGAATTGCATTATTCAAAACATTGTACCGATTCAAATCTCGAATCAGCGAAGCCCGAGTAGGGGGTTGGGGAAGAAACAAGAGAGTTGCCAGTTTTTGGGCCTTTTCCATCATTCCTTTGTCAGTTTCAACAAAACGTTCAAACTCCGGATGAGTGACGGGGAAAGGAATGGCCAAAGTGGCTAAGACGACTTGGGAAGCGTTTCTAGGGAGAAAAATGCCATACATTTTATTAATAATTATTATATTTTATACTCTCATTGATTTAGCATAAGCGACGGATTCAGAATTGCCAAATAATCCTAGAGGAAACTTCAAAATAATATGCAACACATCCAATCCAACCCTCAGATCAAGTCATTTCCTTTCAAAAATACATAAACTTACTTCTGCAACTCTTCTTGAGACACATTTTTCTTCATTTCCTTGCACAGTATGTAGTACTTCAACATAGTTGCAGCGTGAAACAAAAGATTACCAGCCTTCCAGAAAACCAGGGAGAGTTTCTGATAGTAGTAAGCCATCATCCGTGTTTGTGATTTTTTAGATTGGTTCATCAGGAGGTGGATATCTTCGATAGCTTTGTAAGCCTCTTGCCACAGCTCCATGGTGATAGCAGAATCCAACTGGGCCAATCTAGTTTCCATATTAAATTGCTGAGTCTCCGGAGAAGAGAAATCAATGCTATTCATCTGAGTACTCGTTCGATTCACGATATCGTCGAAGTGCTTACGGAGACGTTCACATAATTTACGAAACTCAGTCTTCCTGTTGTAGCTCAAACAGAATTTAAAAGCCTGCAACAAAAAACAGTAATGTTATGATTTAAAACGTTCTCTATCCAATTCCATACAAGTATTAGTGGGTAGTAAGGCGCCCAACGAGAGCTATAAAGTACGTAGGTAAGTAAAGTAACTACCTATCTCGTCATTTCTGTAAGCCAATTGAAGACATAATATCATCTGTGAAGAACCAAAATGACTCATATCCGATTTAAGTTACAATCAAAATGAGCTATGTCATAAAAACAAAATGAAAAATGTTAATTACGAGTATTTGAAAAACGTAAATTTTCTATTTTCATGTTTTTCAACAATGTAAAATGTCAAAACATGTTTTCAAAAAGGTGTAAAATGTTCTAATTCCATATTTTCGAAAAGGTGCAAAATGTTCTAATTCCATGTTTTTGAAAAGGTCTGAAAAGTGCAAAATGTTCCACTTAAATGCATTCAAGACATATTTGAATATTTTGGTATTGGTTTTAGCTAAAAATGTATATGGCTCATTTTGGTTCTTCACAGTCGATACCATATACTCAACTGTGATTTCAAGTTCTTAGGACTCACGATTCACTCATCCTATTTTTTTTAAACTACCACCACTAAAGTAAAAAGAAAAATTAAAGTTACTAAGGTGACATTAAAATTATTTCAGTTATATTAAACTACTAACCATTTGTGCTATATCGTGATACAAATTTTCCAGTCGGGCATTATTCCTGAGTAAATCCAAGCATTGAGTGTAAGATTCCCATAGGAATTTGACCCATGGGATAAGTGCCGCTCGGTCGCTCCGCTCCTGTGCTTGCTCTTCAGTGATAACACTAACATAATTCAACACTAATTAGAACATGCTGTATTCCATACTCACTAGTTGCACTATGCTCTTAATAAAGATGATGTAAGCCGTAGGATTTAATAATAATAGGTTAAACCTATTATTACCTTACTTCAAGAGTGTCATGTCTGCCATAGAAACATTGTCCAAATCATCAACTTCTACCACCGCCTGCGTGGACTGTTCCAACAAAACTTTATTTTTCAAGCTGTCACGAGCCAATTCAGTTCTTTCTTCTGCCATTCGTATGTAACTTCGAATAACTTTCTCAAGCAAACCAACGTTGACCTGTGAAAATGCGAAAGATATTGACAACAATGAAATCCATGTCATTCATAAATAGCTGCTTGGATGATCCAAGATAATACTACACTTACAAATGAGACAATAAAAGAAAAACATCGAAAACAACTTACCGACTGACACATGAGTCGATACTGGTAAAGCCCTTCTTTCGCTGTATGCGGTTTCTTGAGCTCCACGCACAACTCCAGATATTTGAGCATAATCGGTTCAATGACTTTCTCGCTGAAAGCACGATGTTTCTTTCCTTTGATGACATCGTAGAGCGTATCCAACGCTCTAGTAGGCTTTCCCACCTCGATGAATTCTAAATTGACAAATTGTAGGTATTAAATACTATCTCAAGTCTAGGATTATCATTTAACTAAAAAGAAACTCACAACAAAATGTGAAATGATTGTTTTTTTTGTATTGGGCAATAAGCTTAAACTTGAATTCAACAAGTTTGAAGTTTTCATAAATTCACGACGAAATTTTTACAAAAACTAGCTACAGTGATAGGTCAATGCTGTTGACTTACTTAAGCATAAAATTAAAAGTAATAATTGATAATAAGATTAAGATGTTATCGCCAAAATGTAAAATCAGCATTTAGCATACCTTATGCAACATAACATTAGTTGTTAGTAGCATACAATATTTTATCTCTGGATTTTTATTGATGACCAATTGCAGGATCCTGAACGGATCTTACTAGTATTAGATAACAAAATGAGCTAGACAACTAGACACCCTATGGTCATGGTCACGTATATGTACTAATTAGTAAGTTGCATATGGCCAGCTCAACTTTAGAGCATGTACCGGTATGCGGCACGTCAGTTGACTTGTCAATGTTCTTCAATACAATTCAACCGAAAGCGTGCAATATTGAGAAGTAAATTACTACTTACAAATAAATAAGTAGAACAATTCAATTAAGTAAGAACATAGAATACAAAACCCCGAAATTGTATTAACAACGAATGTTCTAAATTAAATCACGAAACATTTCTTCAATGTTCAAATACTTCTAATACATAGTAAAAACCCTTCAGCCTCCCTCTTTCACTTCACAAAATTATAAAACAGCTAAACGCATTAAAGACTTACCATTAGCCTTTTTAAGGGCGTTTTCCGGCCTCTGATAGTATCTTGACATGTTCCTTTCTTTTTTTAACTTCCAATTAGTTTTTCCAATAAAATTGTTAAGTAAAATTGGTTTTAGACTTTAAAGTAAAATTGGGTATGGTCGGTCAGACTCGTTCGCCATTCATGTCCACGAGTTCGACTACCTACTACTACACCTCTATGGGATGTTCCAAAAATGATGTCACCCAAATTATCACTCTTTTTGGACCCATCCACCCCATGTCATCACTTTACCATTGCGTAATAACGGCTATCTTTAACATGGCATGCTGACTAAACCCACCCGCCCCAACAATCACAGTATTTATGGACGATCCTTATCCCATTTCTACAGTGCGCGGTTATAGTGAAGTGCATTGCCAATTATAAGTAGTTAAGTCATTAAGAAACCAACGGTAGATACATGGAAATGCCGCAGTCAAAATAAACCTATCCTCCTATATTTCCCTGCTGATCGGACCCGGAGCGAGCTACAGCGCTACAGCCCGTATAAAGGGAGCTTGCAAAAATGACGTTACGCATTTTGGGGGGGTGGGGTCTAGTGCCACATGGTCTTATTTCAGTTTCTTACCATAAGGTGTCCCTGTAGTGCATTTTCATTTTCTGTGATCTCTTTGGTATTTATGTTTTTTATCATCGGGCGCGCCACTTCCAAAAACTTCAGTTCTAACAATTTAAAAACAATAAACAATTTAAAATAAAACTAGGGTAGGGTCGTCTAATTGTGATCGCTTTTTGAAAAACTTTTGGTTGTGCTATCCGTAAAACTTAGTAGAAACAATTTCGAAAGCAACGACCTTTGAAGTTTAACAAACATACAATTTTGAGTATTTCCTCCAAATTTCATAAAATTCTGATGGTTAATCTTTCATCTACAAGAGTTTAAAGAATTCACTCTTGGCTGAGTTGGAAGTTTGTTAAGTCCGGTAATTGTGATACGTCTGCGTCTAATTGTGATCGACTAATATAATGTCGAAAGTAATATTTTTTAAACTCTAAAAACGTAGTAAATAAGCTTAATTTGATGTATTAATGTAATTGTGAATGACTGGTCATTCCAATCGTCGTTTTTATTTTGCTGTATGCCCACCTAAGTTTATTGCGTTGATAGTATCAAACTAAATCAGTCAGGAGTTAAGCTGTACTTTAACTGCTCGGAGCAGTTAATCTACCTCTCATTGTAGGATGTTAATTTACTGCCCAGAGCAGTTGATTTACTGCTCCAAGCTGTAGATTTACTGCTTAAGATAAATATTTGTTTTTCTATGATCAGTGATGGTCAGATCGCGAAGTGATGGCCAACTTGGCATTAGTAAAGTGATGATTAACCTATCTTTAGTACGTGATGGCGAAAATTTTATTCGAAATGCGCCTGGGAAGTTGGATAACAGTGCAATACACGGGGACATAGTTTTAAAAGAGATCCGGGTGTTTCAAATTTCAAATCAAATCAATATTGAGTTTCATTCCTAAAGCTGGGTGAGAATAGTTAGGTAATAATTTTCCAACCCGACGGCGGGAGGAAAAGTATGTTTTTCGTAAATTAATGGGAATGGGGTAGCGGCGCCGAAGAAATCTCGCCCTAACGACAAAATCTAAAGTCGTCAAACAACGAGGAGTAGCCAGAAGGGAATAACTTGCCTAAGCATGAATCTGGAATTAATTTGTTTTGACTAAACGCTTAAGTACAATCAAAACGTTCTGTTTTTTTATATTTTATTTATAGTCAACAATAATTACTTAGTTAATTTGAACAAATAATATTCTTTATTCAGTTTGTGACCCAGAATTGCTTTACTCTCGCCGGATCTTTTGTCTACATTAAGCTTTCCATACATATATTGGGGTTCAGCCGTTCTTCAATAACTCATGCCCCTTTTCGATAATTCGTGACCCATTCAGTCAGTAGTCAGTAAAATACGTCTAGTTCATTTAATTTTAAAAAAAAACTAATTTATGTGAAGCATAAATACATGTTTGTCATAAAGGTTGAGTTCAGACTGAATTAGATTTATGTATTATTATCAGTTGTGAAAAGAACTTTTATTCCTCGTTATATATTGAAACACAAAACATGAAAATTTAGATTTTTTCAATTCGAATCGAATCGATTGCCACTTAGAGCTTCGATTCCATTTTCCGAAATTTAATTCAATAAAACACCAACTTTGATTCAAGTCACAAGTTTTTGATTCGGGTTCACAAAAAATTACTACTGACGAGCATAAGTGAATATATATTTATACTATCTTAAAAAAACTCGATTTCGATTTTACGCCGCTCGTCGCCAGAACTACTGATATGTATAGTTCAGAATTTGCAGTTTTCCAACGTCCCAGGCTGCCAAGGCGTCTTGCCAGTTGATTTTTCGGGATTGCTACTAGATTTAAGCTTGACATTACTTATACTAAAGGCAAGTTGCAAGTTAGCCATCACTTACTAAAGATGAGTCTGCCATCACAGACTAGAGACAAGTTGGTCACCGTCACCACTTACTAAAGTAACTGTAACTAATAATGGTTATTGCTTATCAAAGAACAGCTATAATCATCACACAATTATGACAACATGGCGCCATATAACTGCCCAGTTGTTGCCCTACTATATGAAATTTATTTATTTTAATTCTCTATAACTCCTGAATTCAAGTTTCAAACCCTTAGTTTTTGTGTCAATTTGGAAAACCGAATCTCCTCTTTCAGAAAATTGTAACTGTATGTAGGTCGGTATGCGATTGCGCCAGTCACATGATACTTTCTAGCGCGCCATGTAAAATTGAGATGTATATCTACTGCTCAGCGCCTTTCGTCGCGTCCTAAGCAGTTAATATACCTCTCGGAGGTGTAAATAAACTGCTCAGAGACATATATATACTGCTTAGGGCTAGGATGTAGATTTACTGCTCCGAGCAGTTAAATTACAGCTTAACTCCTGACTGTAAATGTGTTAATAACTCTAAAACTCATATAACACGCTAAATTACTTATTTTAAAAATTAGCGTTCAAAGTGTGACATTATAATACTTTTAACATGCTTTTGCAGTTGAATATCCATTACTTGCAGACAAATCAGCACAGTTCAGGTCAAAGTCAGTGTATTTTCCTATACTGCAGTTGCACGCTTAATAGCATTAGTATCACATTTACACGTCACACCGAAGCAACTTACGTTTTCGAAAATAATTTACCAAAAGAATGACCAAATTATAATTCAATCTGAAGTGAGCTTATCTTGTGCCTATTAACCATGGTTATCTCTCGCATAGTTAGTATTATTGAGAATATTTTCGGAACAGTAATTAGAGAGGTTTGAATATAATGAAAACAAACTCTTCTCACTAATTAAATGGCAATCATAGATGTTTTGATTTTTTTCTTCAACAAGATATCCGAATTTCACGGCGAAGATCAACTATTACACACTCATTGAGTCGTTGATTAAAGTAACACAAAATTCGAGCATTGGCTGTCGTTCGTTAGGAGACGGTTTCATAGTATCACAATAACCTGATTATCACAATTAGACGACCTTACCCTACTTTACTTTTGACTTTTGGGTCGATTGTCAAAAACACTTTGAAGTTGTTGTCAGTCTTCAGCTGTCTGTCGGTTCTCTTAACAGGCTTGTGATAATATAGTATAATATAGTACTAAAGTTTATTAACTACGACTATGTTGAAGTAGCCCCTTAGCACTTAGTGAAGTCCTTCGTTAGTGCAATGTTATTATGATAATGGTCACTCCCCCGGGAACCTATTTAATTTCGTGTCACTTAGTTGGTAAGTTTCAGGAAAAAATTGCCGAACCTTTATTCTACATGAATGAATGAATTATTGATTCGGTATTTTGTTCCCGTTTTAATTATAAACATCAAACGTAGCTATAAACATCAAACGTAGCCTCTTATTTTAGTGTCATAGAACTTAATTAGGTAAAAATTGTAAACATGCGTTGTAGTAATTGTAGTAACTTTTGAATTTGTCCTGAAGCGTTTCGTCTTTTTTTTATAGAACAAGATTTGAACGGTGATATTTTGTGGGTATGGAGCTACCCAAGATTCAATGCTACGGACCAGGAGGTTTACATGAGAAAATGTAAATTTTTTTACGAATCTGGCAGTCCCCAGAGATTTCTTAGGTTCTTTCGGTACAATGATCAATGGGTTTACATTCATTCCTCAAAAGTATTTTCCTCCGACCGGCTTCCCAAGGTGTTTAAATTTTCCTATTTTCTATGTCTGCATTGGAAATGGCCAATGAGTTTTCGTATTTTAATTTATTACTTACAACATTTAAAAATATTGCAGGTGAAGCAAGTAACTTTAATGTTAAGTTCATTAGATTTTAATCCGGAAAGGTATGAAACGCTTTGTCGGATCTTGACTAAAAGTTACTGTAAGTCTGGAAATCCTCCGCTCATGCTACAATTATTCCTGTCCGTAGCTATTTCTGGAAAGTGCACAACCGAGGAAAACGGGACCTTCTACGCCGATGAATTCGACACGTCCAATCCTTTTCGGCAACATCAGCTCAGTGGTAATTTTATGCACACTGTTCATAGAAGATATCCAAAATCTAAACTAATATATTAGACAGTCTGTGGACACACTTTAATTCTAATACCTTCGGAATTAAAACTGATTCCCTTACAGGAATTAAAACTAAATCCTAGGGAATTAAAATTAAATGCTTGGGAATTAGAATTAAATCTTTTGCATTTTAGTGCGCATGCGGAATTTTCATTATCTAAAACCAGCTATTTCAAAAGCGGGTAACTTTAAAATTACAATTTTTTTTTCTCGTATCCGGATTAATTGGGAACAGACCCCATCCGGATACGAGAATATCCGGATATGGGAGGTTTTTAAAATACAATCTCAAACGTGTTTTTAAAAAATATAAAATAGTTTTGATAGCAACATTTGTATTTAAATCAACAATTTCCACTTCCATTTTCTCACAAGTAATCACATTTATAAGGCAGACAAAAGAAATCCCTAGTTTTGGTTTTGAAAAAAATGAATTTATTTTTATATTTCGTTTTTATTTTTGAAATTTATTAAAAATATGGTATTTCAAAAATTGTGTCCGGATATGGGAGGGTCCGGATACGGAAAAACCCGTCCGGATATGGGAGGTTCCGGATAATAGAGGTCCGGATACGGGAGGGGTTACTGTAATTCGAATTTTTTAAAACGATCTTACGTCACTTACGAGGCTGAAGTTATTAATTTCAATCGTTTCTATAGTTTATATTTCCGAAACGTGACACAACATTTTCCAAATCTAAAATTCACCACTCCATATCTTGAACAGGCCAACTACGATCTATCAGGGACAACTAAGTTTTACACATTAATATTTCCTCTTTTCATTTTCCCAAAATTCATGCGCGGTCAATGTGATCTGTGATTGGTCCGCTACTTTGAGCGCGCGGCGGTTCAAATCGGGAATTATATATAATTCCTTTGGATTTAAAGTTAATTCCTTTTCTTCTGTAGATTTAGTTTTAAATTCCAAGGGAAATAGATTTAAATCCTAAACAAGAAAACTAGTTTTATTTCCGAGGGAATTGGAATTAAAGCGTGTCCACAGACTGTTAGAGAGCAGTACAAATTCTTAAGCAATATTTTTAAATTGTTTTGTAATTTTATCACTTCGCAGCGATCATTGGAAGATTCGGGCTGGAAACTATATTAATTTACACCGCATTACTTTTAAAACGTCGAATAGTTGTTTACCACCACGACGTTGATAGTCTGATAGAAGTGAGTGCTCCTTTGAATTTTTATTTTATACATACTTACTTCCTGCGTAAGTTAATTTTATATGGTTAATATTTTTCTCTCTTATTTTGTAGTTCGTTCTGAGTCTACCTGCATTTTTGACGCATCGACACATGTGGAATTCTATATTCCCTTGGGTTGATTTTTACGCAGATGAACTTTCTGCTTTCAAGGCAAGTGTTTGTGTTTGTGTAATCTCACGAGATATTCTTGTGCAACAAGTCTTTTTGAGAATCGTAATCCTGAGCTTATTAGTGTGTTTAAAATACTGAATAATATACTATATTTTTGTGCATTACTTCAATTCTTATTTATTTTTAACATTATTTACAGGATAGCAAATTTTATGTTATGGGGTGTACTAATGCTGCTGTTGAAAATCATGGGGATTTGTATGATGTGTTCGTAAATGTGCCTGCTTCAGAAATTTCTGTTGCTCCTCATGCCAAAGGTATGAACGAAAGTTTGTTATGATTACTATTACTTTTGGGTTTAGTCATTGTTTGGTACGCTTTTGTATAAATTATAAAAACTTCTTTATTCCCGATAGTATGCACATTATTGCACATGCATATCGTCGGTGAAGAACCAAAATGACCCGTATCCATTTTTAGTTTCAAACAAAATGCACTGTCTACAAAAAAAAATAAAATAAAATGTTATTGAAACCATGTAAATTGAACCTTGTGCATTCTTCAAAAAACAAGTAAATAGAGTATTTTGCACTTTTCAAAAAACATGTACTTAAATAGAATATTTTACACTTTTAAAAAATGTGTAAATAAGACATTTTACTTTGTTTTAAACACTTAAATAGAAAATTTTACACTGTTTAAAAACATGTAAATAGAACAATTTGCTCATTTTAGAAACTCGTAATTAGCATTCTAAGCATGTATCTATGCACTGTCTTTTTTTTATACAGTTCATTTTAATTCCAGCATAAATTGGAAATGGGTCATTTTGGTTCTTCATAGACGATATACTCGTTTTGTTTTTCATAGTTCATAGTAGTCGTAAATATTACAGTTCAGCAGTGTATGTATGTGCAATGCAGAAAAATATTTAGCAGCATAAATTTATATAAAGCAATCATAAGCACCATTTAGCTAAAACATAGCATCATTTTACAGGAACAGAGTTCTTTAATAAGCTAAATTTATTACTATTATGTATTCTATTTGTTCGACTAACAGAGGTAATGACCATGACTAAAACTCACAAAGACATAGCGCTTTTTATGGTTCAGCTCACGGAAAAAGAAAGTCTTACTGAGCGAGACATTGTGCAAGAAATTTCAAGAAAAACCAAGGACTTACTGGACCATTTAAGGTCAGTTACAAAAATATTAAAAATATTAAGAATATGTATTCCATTTTTCCTTTCAAGGAGGTAATTAGATTTACTTTAGACTTTAAAACTTCTATTTATTAGCCAACTTCGTGGTAGTATTTTCATTTGCTTTCAGTTGCAATTTGCAACTATTGTTTTTAGCATTAGGGTGGCATACATTAGTGGTTAAGGAATTTTGTTTACATGATAATAATTTTATGTATTTCTTTTACGTAGAAGTGGTAGAAGTATAAAGATGATCCTAAGTAGTGAAATTCAATTAGCGTCATCATCATCATCACAATAATAATCAGTTGAATTGAATTGATGCTTTGACAGGAGTGTTGGTGCGGAAGTGGAAGGTCAAGTCGTTGTATCGCTGGATCAGTTGAGGAGAAAGGACTACTCGAGTCAATTAGAGGCCTTCCTATTCAGTTTGGCGCAAGTAGAGAATTTGGCTGTGATATAGTGTCCACGCGATAGACATTCCATTATTTTGAACTAAGCAAATTATGTCCTGCAGGGACGTCGGAACCGGGAGGGCAGATTGCCCCCCGCCCTGGAAAACGGATGCTCTGTGTTAAAGCATAGGCCTGTCCCTCCCCCCCTGGGTAAAAATTTCCCCCAGTGTTTGCCTCCCCTCGCAAAAATAGGTTTTGACGTCCCTGTCCCTCTGCTACGCTTTCCTATTTTAATTAATAGTGTTAAATGTGTGGATTTGATGCTGGTTATGTTGAGGTAAATAATACGAGTGTGAAGTGAAGCTGAAGAGAGTTTAGTTGACTGTGACAATTAAATTACTTTTATTGAACGAAGCGTCAATGTGTAATTTATTAAAGACTAACTATACAATTCTAAAAGATTAACAAGTTGTTGGTTTGAGTTTTGGCAAAGGAGTGTTCTCTCCTTACAATACAATATCTGAGACAAGCTCAAGAATTCAATCTCATTGTTTTAGATTACACAATTAATTTGCATGATTCATTACTTACAATAATTATTACATAATTCGAAATTCATAACACATGATTCATTATTAACAAATTCATTCTTCTAAGCTTGTCCTTCGCCACTTCCTCTGGCATACATTTTAACTTAATAATTAAATAAATGTTACATCATAATGCCTTTACATTTAAATCATAAACCTATACCTACATACATTATAAGCGATGCCTACATCGCTATAGCTAACACTCTACCCATTATTTGAAGATATATGCCCTCATATATCACACTGATTCCCCAGCTAATTAAAATTTCAAAATTACAAATAATGGTAATAATGTACGTTAAATTAAAATATTCATAAATTCCCAAAATATAGAATATTCACCCTGATATATCCATAAATAAATTATTTACTCCAAAAATATAATTATCCAACCCAATGTTTATAACTTAATTAAATTATTCACCTCAATTCAACATTAAATTATTATACCTACATAAATCCCATAAAAATAAAATATCCAATATATTTTCCTAAATAAAATTATTTTCAGTAATTAAAAATAAAATTACATACCAATTATAATTCACAATGACTTAAAATTCCGTTTACACTAATTCCAGTTCGATGACTCTTTCATTTTTCCTTTCTGCTTCGAGTTCCAGTAGATCCTTTTCAAGACGAACTCTCAACACTGCAGGTAATAAATCCGCAGTTTTTTCTAGCGCACTTCGGAATTGTCCAGCCTCGGAAAGAGTTTCTGCATCCCAGTCTTCAACGGCAACGTCTTCGCCTAAATGTTTCCTCGCGAAATCCTGTCGAGTCGAGTAGCGCCTGATGGAATCTGGACAGAAAGCACAAGACAAACCAGAAGGGTGGGCATGCTCTTGTAAGTAGGACATCTTATTTGTTAAACAACGGTTATTTTTCCAGAACTTAACCGTAGCGTGTGCCTCTTCTTCCAACGCTGATAATTCGCCTCCTCGCCATGCACCACGGATTCGACTTCGGGTTTGGTAGCAATATTTATACTCCCAAGCGACTTCGGGGTCGAAGCCGTAGGTCACTCCATCTGTTTTTATAAACGTCCCAAGTTTGCCCCAGCCCCCCAAGTAATAAATCCGGTCTTGCCTTGGTGTGTCGCAATATTTGAAGTCCTCAGCAATCCCAGTTGGCCTGTGACACCACTCGCCCGTCGTTCTCCTCTTGCACTGGTGATGAATGGCTCCACCAGTGATACGTCCCCACTCTCTTGAGAAACGTGGAATTGGAAACTCCTCCAGAGAACGTTGAATACTCCTTTCCTCCTTTTTAAGCACCTTCATCTGCCACCGAATCGCCTCCAGTCTCCTCGTCATTTGTTGTTTAGTGCCATTTGTGCTTGACACAGCTCGTTCGTCGTCGCTCGAATAATCACTCATGTCGTAAACGAAAAAGTGAAAAATACAACAATTAAAAACTTTTGAAATTTTTGTTAGTAAAAAACTTTACCAAACTGTTGAGGGCTATCGCCAGCGATTCGAAGGGTTCCGTCAAATGTGGTGTGTAGTGGAGGAATGATTTCCACTCTCATATATCTCATGGGCTTGCGGATTGTTCTCCTTGGCCTTTGCGCTGCCTCAGCATCTACTTCAGCTGCCTTTGGGGTCAATGCATTTTTCTTTTTGATGAATTTCCTCTTTCTTTCCCCTGTGGATTTCTGCGTGTCATCTCGTTTGGATTTTTTGTTTTCCGTTTTCTTTCCTCTCTTAGTTAATCCCTTCCTTTCTGGTAATTGTGGAACAGGATGGAACTCGCCAAAGTCAAATGGAATTTCATGAGTTCTCCATTCCTCGGGATCTCTAATAACAACTCTTTTTAATTGTGAACAATTAACAAACTTAGGTATTTTTACGCCTTGATAATCAGGATGTAAAGGCCTGATTTCGACATTTCCATACTTATCTTGGTCCTTAGTAACGATACATGGACCAAAATATTTTATTATTAATTTCTCTGCCATACCTACTATTCTTACTTTAATGCCTACCCTGACCGTATCATTTACTTTAAATACATCCTCTCGACGTTTTAAATAATTTTTGCCTTCTGATGTGCGTCGGCTAATTCTTTAGCTGCATTCTCTCTATTCTTAAGTAATTCATTTATTGTTGAATTTCTAGAGTATCCTTGAGAGCTAAAGAATGTGTCTATAGGCAAGATAGGTTCTTTTGCATATAATAATTCATATGGCGTATACCCTGTGCTTGCATTCACTGCTGTGTTAAATGCGAATGTAATATATGGAAGTATTTCGTCCCAATCAGTGTGTGTCTTATTTACATACATACTTATCATAGTGGTCAATGTTTGATTTGTCCTTTCTGTGAGTGCATTCCCTTGATGGTATGTAGCTGCTGTGGATCTATGCCTCGCATTAAGCTGCATAATAACCTCCTGAATCACTCCACCTTTTAACTCCGCCGCATTGTCTGTTATGATTTTCTTGAATGCTCCATATTTACATATTATTTCCTCTACTAAAAACTTAGCAATGCCCTCAGCTTTTCTGTTTGGAATTGCCTTAGTAATCGCATACCTAGTAAAATATTCTGTACAAACTATAACATACTTATTCCCATTTAATGACTCAGGAAATGGACCTAATAAATCCAAACCAATAGTATGAAACATGTACTTTGGTACTATAGGTACCATGAATCCAATTTTTCTCTGAGTGGAATGTTTCCTAGCCTGACAATGATCACATGTAGAAACAAACCATTTAATATCCTGCTGCATATTAGGCCAATAGTATTTTGAAGTAATACGTTTTTCTGTCCTCAATACTCCCTGGTGTGCAGCTAGATTATCTATATGATATGCTTTCAATATGTAAACTCTTAATCCCTTGGGGATTAAAATCCTCGGCCATTTAGTATGTACTGAATGATATACCCATGCTCCGTCCGCATTTCTCTCACAGCTCCCTTTCCTTTTTGCTATGAAATTTTGTAATTCCTCGTCCTCAGCCTGCCTCTTTACTAACCCTAACCCTGACGGTATGTACTGTTGATGTGTTTCCCAATCTTCCTCTTTCATAGTTATTTTAGCTATGTTTACCTCAAAAATTGCGTTCCCTTGATATGCATCTATATAATTGTCTTTTTCTTCGTCCTCCTGAGTAGCCTGTGTAGCTGGATGTCTACTCAATGCATCTACGTTCGTATGCTTTTTCCCTGGCTTATATTTGATGTCATATTCATAATCTCCTAATTTTATGAGAAACTTAGTCAATCTACAAGTCTGGTCGTGTTTTTTGGGTTGTAAATATTGTAATGCTGAATGGTCCGTAATTATAGTAAATTTTCTACCATATAAATACTCCCTGAATTTTCTGCATGCGAAGACTGCTCCCAATAGTTCCAGATGTCCTGCTGGGTAATTTGCCTCTGCCTTCGTCAGTGATCTGCTTGCGTACATGATGGGTACCTCTTGTCCATCGATTTCTTGACTTAGAATGGCTCCCAATCCTTGATATGAGGCGTCTGTTGAAACGATACATGGTAAGTCCTCTCGAAAGTGATGAAGTACAGGTGCCGTTATTAAAGCTGTCTTGAGGGTCTGATACGCCTCCTCCATTTCTCGAGTCCATTCGTATTTTGCATCTTTCTTCCATAATTCAGTCAACGGCTTCGCAATCTGTGCGTAATTAGGTATGAATTTTCGGTAGTATGAGGTCAGTCCAAGCAATATTCTCGTCTCGTGAACGTTCTGTGGGCGGGGAAAATCTCGAACTGCTTTGATTTTTTCTTTATCTGGGTAGATACCTGTCCCGTCCACAATAAATCCCAGACAACTGATCCTCTTAAATGCAAAATGTGACTTCTCTGGATTTAAAGAAAGTCTGTACCGTCTAAGCCTGTTGAATAGCCATCTAAGCCTCTGCTGGTGTTCCTTGAAGTTCGGCGCGTGCACTATAATATCGTCAATAAATACCAACACATATTTCCATTTTAAATTACATAATGCGGTGTCCATAAGGAATTGGAACCATCCAGGACAATTTTTCATACCGAACGACATCCGTTTATACCGATAAGTCCCGTTCGGAGTGATAATCGTAGTTTTGTCCCGGTCCTCCGGATGTATAAGACCCTGATGGAAACCCGCATACAAGTCAACCGGGCTGAAATATGATGCATTTCTCAGCGCGTGGATGATATCGTCAATCCTGGGTAGCGTCCAAGTGTCTGCTATTGTTACTGCATTTAATTTTTGGTAATTAGCTACCATACGAAAGCTTCCTCCTTTCTTTTTTACCAAAAATACAGGTGATGCCCAGGGGCTGTGCGACTCTTCTAATATGTCTCCTTCTATTAGCTCGTCCACTTGCCTCGCGATCTCTTCCATCTCCTGTGGTGAACCTCTGTACGGTGGGCTGCTATGCGGTGGATGGTCTCCAGTATTAATCCTCATTGGGGGTAAGTCGGCTGGCTTAACTTCCTTAATAGACCAAGCAAAAATATCAGAAAATTCAAGACATAAATTGCGTACCTCTTGTTTTTCAGCCTCCTCCAAATCGGGATTAATATTCAGTTTATTCAATTGTTCCTCTGTCAAGTGCTTGAAATCCTTTGGTGGTGGGATTTCTGCCTCCGCTGGTTTCCTTTGATCTGCCGCTGCCTTTTTGCCATGTATTATAGTGTAGCCGTCCTCATATGTACCTACTACCATCCCTCGAAATATCTTCTTTGGTTTTTCTGATGGGTTGTAGATTAAAACTTCTAGATTTTGTCTCTTGATAATTCCTCTTGTTACAAATAGCCTCTGCTTTATGTATACATTTTGATTTGGTTCTAGTAGTACTTCTACCTTGTCCTGATGATTGTATATTAGTTTCACCATTGTAGCCGAGCGTGGGGGTAAAAAGACCGTTTCCTGGATCCTCGCCTTGTCATTTCCATCATGTATGGGTACTGTGTATTTTGCGTACTTAGAATTCCCCACTGTGAAATCGAATGGCTTAAGATCCCCTTTCCTTGGAATACATCTCTGAGTTGCTGTGTCTATAAGTATGTCATATTGCTCCAAAAAATTATAACCCAAAATTATAGGTGGTTGTACATTTGCCAATACTAATGCCTCTACATCAATTTTATCTCCATTTTTTAAGAGCGTTAAATATGTCATTCCTATAGGTGACTGTGTCACACCTCCCAGTCCTTCTACATGAAAATCTAATAATGGGTAAATATTTTCTGGCCTGATTATTTCCTCACTAATGAGTGAAACAGTAGCTCCTGTGTCCAGTAGTGTAGGATAGTCGATTCCCTCATAGTTCATAGTAGTATTCGGAGTTCCTTTTCCATCCATAGACATCATAGCCTGAGTCGAAGTCGAGTTTTTTCCTCTTGCTCTCGCTGTGACGTCAGCCTGCCTGTGAATGGATTTTCGTCCTTGCATTCTCTTGCCTGCTCTCCACTCTGCATTCTGTGGTACTCTTTTTCTAGTTCTGCTCCGGTAGAACGTCTTTTGGAAATCAACCTCCATCTGCTGCCAGTCTGCGATATCTTTTCGAGTCTCGTACCAGTCCACTGCCGCACCCCGCATAGTAGACCCAAATAACTTACATTTCTCCTTCTCGTCACGTACTTCCATAATGGCCGTGATTAGATTGAAATGATTGATATGGTCCTGCATATCTTCTAGTGCTGGATCGAAATAACGCTTCATATTCCCCCATGTAGGATCTTTCAAACTCATATTTGTATTAGTTATTAGTAATTTCCTTCCTAATAATGATTTTATGTTATGCCTGACTCGCTAACAATATCCTGTACAGTTTTCTACCGTACAGAAATGTATTTCCCGATTTTATTAACCCAAGAATAAAATTCGTTCAAAATTTAAATGGTTTAAAAATGAACTGCCTGATTCTGTTGCTCTATTCTACCTTGCTCGTAGATACCTACTCGTATGTAAACTTAACAATAATTTAATTATTGAATAAGCGAGCAACAAGGTGATTGTGTCAAAACTAAACTGTTCTGATTACTTGAGGATTTAATTCAAATTTCCCCAATACGATGGATTTTATACTAACTACCTACTCGTTGTTAGAATTCCCTTCGTGACCTAACTCGTCCACAAATCACCCAATTCGATCGAAAAATAATATGTATACTATTAAACCCTTTATATAGCCTACATATGCTCATGAGACTTCTCCCTAGTTAAAGCTTTTTGAATCTTAAGAATTTACATACCTCGTAGAAGTGTATGATGGATCCAGACCCCAGTTGCCAGTAACTTGACCGTGAACTTCCGTCTTTCTGATTGTGTGTATTTGTCAGTTTTGTCCACGTCAACCTTTCTCCATTCAAACTTGACTCCACTCAGTGTGTTGTTATGCGTTTGCAGAATAATAATTACTAAAGCTACTAAAAATTAAGCAAGGTCGGGAAAAGAATGTGGGTAGTGTGCACTTTAACTATTCTATGGTGTTTGGGTTTTTTACACTTATCTACGGCACAATTCAATATTTATTCTGCACTACAAGCCTAATTATCTATCTCAACTTTTCCTGACAACTATCAAAATCCTCACCACGGTGGATACCATAGGAAAAAATAAAATTACTTTTAAATCCTTTTTAGAATAAATTAAAAATAGTATTTCGCCGTGCTTATCGGTATCTCACCCTTTTCCTCGAGGAAGGCAGTATTAGATTTTTACCAATGAGAAGAAATTAAATTCGACCAAAAATAAATAAAATATTTTTCGAAAATAAATTAACTCAAAAATACCATAATTAAATTTTTTACTGCTGTTAAAATGATTGCGCAATACTAATACCTTTTTCCGCCTGAACCGCCATGTTAAATGTGTGGATTTGATGCTGGTTATGTTGAGGTAAATAATACGAGTGTGAAGTGAAGCTGAAGAGAGTTTAGTTGACTGTGACAATTAAATTACTTTTATTGAACGAAGCGTCAATGTGTAATTTATTAAAGACTAACTATACAATTCTAAAAGATTAACAAGTTGTTGGTTTGAGTTTTGGCAAAGGAGTGTTCTCTCCTTACAATACAATATCTGAGACAAGCTCAAGAATTCAATCTCATTGTTTTAGATTACACAATTAATTTGCATGATTCATTACTTACAATAATTATTACATAATTCGAAATTCATAACACATGATTCATTATTAACAAATTCATTCTTCTAAGCTTGTCCTTCGCCACTTCCTCTGGCATACATTTTAACTTAATAATTAAATAAATGTTACATCATAATGCCTTTACATTTAAATCATAAACCTATACCTACATACATTATAAGCGATGCCTACATCGCTATAGCTAACAATAGTGTAACTGTAAACCATGGGCGGATCTCTCACTGCCTATTTTAAATAGCAAATTATTTTGGTGATGAAGGATAAAGCTGTGTCTCTTCAAATTCCAAATGAAAAGCTGGAGTGTGAACGGAAACTTAGCATTAAAATTACTAGAAAAATCGCGGCTACCTCTGATTTTGGTCTATAAATTATTCAGTCCTATTATGGAATGGCATACATTGAAGCATACTAATGCATTTCATGAGGAACCGAGGGGCACTGTGCACAAATATTCGACGTTTTTTTAAATATATTCCATGCATATCCAGCATCATTATATTTAAAAAAGCATATCGTCTGTGAAGAGCCAAAATTACCCATATCCATTTGTAGCTATAAACAATATCTATTATCTACAAAAATATTGAACAATGTCTTGAAGGCATTTAAATAGAATATTGAGCACTTTTCAAAAAAATTTAAATCGACCGATTCAAACTTCAAAAACTCGTAATTAACATTTTACGCATGTTTCTCATTTTGTTTGTATGACATAGTTCATTTTGATTGTAGCTAAAAATGGATATGGGTAATTTTGGTTCTTCACCGACGATATACACCATGGAGAGACGATTATTATGGAATGGATGGTGTCGAACAGCTACATCAGTCACAGGTCACCAGGTCACAGCCACTGAAGGAGGTGGACGGAGGGACGGATCAAAGATTTTATATTTTATTTACATTAAGGACTTGACAAGGACATCTTGTCAAGCTTCGGAATGTGTAGTTGGCATTAGACGGACGGAGGAATGGAATGGAGCGGAATTTCAATTTTAATTTGTTGAGGGTGTTTTCAGTCTTTTCAGTGTTTTGTTTTGGTTTTTGGTTATTCACGTTCACAAGTAAAGTTTACTTGAAATTTCAATTTTCAGAAGTAATTTCAAGATAGGATAATATGTAAATTAAAGTACAAATTATTCTGTACTTTGTTGCGACGTGAGGTCGAGCAGTCGATAGTGAACAGTGACAGAAATGAGCTGAGGTCTAGTATCATAATCATTAAATAATCGGTAACTGACAAGAGTAAGTTAAAAGTTTTTAACATTCAACATTTCCCTGATCATCTTATTATGCGATCTTACATCTTTTTATTATTGACTGTTCTGGTAATGTTGTTTGCTCATACTCATACGGGCTATCGGAATGATTTAATATCATTTTGAATTTTATGTTTATTATTGCCAAGTTACCCGCAGAAGCAAGTTTTGAACAAAAACTACTGTAGACGAAAACATCCACAATCCACATACTTTTCTTCTTATCTCCCAAGCTCCTAAACATGGTGGCTGGACCTGGAACAGTATTAATCGGTAAGCCAACTTTAAAAATGCGTCTTATATGATAAGGTATGACAAAATAAAAATATAATAGTAATGGCATTGTTACGTATATCTTTTGTTGTTTAAATGCGAAGGTGGTGGCACTGGATTTGTTGGATCAGCTCTGGGTCGAGCTCTAACAAATGTTGGCTACAATGTAAAAATTGTTTCCCGTAAACCAGCACCGCACACTATAAGCTGGGTAAGGTTTGACTTGTGTATTTTAAAAATATTGAATATCAAAATTTTAATTTGTTTATACTATTTCTTCGTCTAGACTGAGTTATTCTCAAATGGTCTGCCAAAAAATTGTAAAGCTGTGGTGAATACGGCTGGTCAAAACGTTTTTGACAAAAGTAAAAGGTGGACAGAGGGTTTTAAGCAAGATGTGTTTTCTAGCAGAGTAAATACCACACAAATGCTTGCACATGCAATTGAAAATGCGGAAGAAAAACCAGAAGTTTTTATCTCAATGTCAGGTGTAGGTGAGTAATTAAATAATAAGAATTAAGATAATCACAAATAATTATTAAACAATGAAAATAAAATGAGTATTTGCCTTGGAACGAATACTTTGAACTCGTCTTTTATAGGGTACTACAAGCCCGATCCGGTGGTAGAGTATACGGAGGATAGCCCGGGTGGAAATTTCGATTTTCTGTCGGAGCTCACTACAGAGTGGGAAAAAAGTACTCAATTGCCGCCGTCGTGCAGTAATGTCCGTGTTGTGATTGTCAGGTCAGGTGAGAGTTACGACCGAGAAATTGTGTTGCATAATAACATTAACATAATATATCGTCGGTGAAGAATCAAAATGACCCATATCCATTACCCTAGGCTCTATCTCGGGCTGTCTCGGCAGACCCCCCTGGGAAAAATTCGGAGTTTAGACCCCCTGCCAGGGTCTAAACTCTAATTTTTAGGCAATTTCAATTTTTTTTGGGTAATTTGTTAGTAAAATTGTTACGTTTTGCTGTGGACCCTCTGCCAGGCCAAAATCCTGGCAGAGGGTCTACACATCCCGAATGTTTAGACCCCCTTCATTATACGCAAAAAATGCAAAAAAGCCATTTTATATGCAAAACAATAATTATCTAAAGTTTTTAAAAAATATGGTTTAGACCCCCCTTGAAATTTGGAAAAATTTGAGTTTTAGACCCCCCTAGGAAACTTCGAGGTTGCCAAGCTAGAACTAAAATGAGTTATGTGAAAAATACACTAAATGAGATAGATGCGAAAAATGTTAGTTACACGTTTTTGAAAATTGCAAAATGTTCCAATGAAATTGTTTCCGAAAGTCCAAAATATTCAAGTAGCGTGTAAGTGAAAAATGTTCTATATGGACGTTTTTGAAATGTTCAACATGTTCTATTTACATTTTTTCATGGGGTACAAAATATTTCATTTATACGTTTTTGAAAAATGCAAAATGTCCAAAAAGTGTAGTCTGATTTGTTTTATTTTGTAGATAGTGCTTTTTATATTTAGTTTAAAATGGATATGGGTCATTTTGGTACTTCACTGACGGTATAATAATATATAATAATATATCCATGTTTTGTGCACCTCCTTTGTGGATGCAGGTAAGTAGCTCTGTAATTCGTACTTGGTTCCCCATCTTTGGAAAGTGTGTGAAAGTAGTATGGGGCTTAAAAGCATTAGTTTAAAGCGTTCTCAATTCACTTTACAGGAGTTGTTTTAGGTCGACAAGGTGGAATGATAAGTGAATTATATTGGCCATTTTTCATGGGCTTGGGTGGACCTGTGGGCTCGGGGAAGCAATATTTTCCATGGATTCACATAACCGATCTCGTTGGGCTCCTATTATTTGCAATTGAAAAGAAAAACGTGAAAGGAATCCTGAATGGTGTTGCCCCTCAAATAATTACAAATAGACAGTTTGCTACTGCCTTTGGTAAAGCACTTTGGAGACCTGCTATTTTACCTATACCTGTCTTTGTTCTAAATAAATTATTTTCTCCAGATCGGGCAAAAATTATGACCGAGGGACAGAAAGTATTGCCGAAAAGAACTTTAGAATATGGTTTTACTTATGATTATCCTGATATCGATTCGGCTTGCAAAGCTTCCGCATATCTACAATACCCAATGGATCAGTGAACATAGGATTTAATGATTTTAATTTAATTTAGAGTACTGTATAGCTTGAATCTTTTCATGGGGGAAGGAGTAAGGATGAGCAAGCCCAACCTGAAACTACGAAAACGAATGTAAATTACTTTGCCAACTGAGCTCCTATTCCCCGTTCTGGTTATAATGTAGTGTGTAAATAGGAACTAGGTAATAAAATAATTCCGTTGTGTTAACGTAAGTTTGTCGGAAGATGAATGATTATGAATCTAGTCTGTGATTCGGTAGTTAAAACTTAAAGTAAAGAAAACATGCAGTCATATATTAAATTTTTCCAAACAGTAAAACGACCTATTTTATTTGCATTTGCACTAAAACGATTTGATAAAGTTGTCAGTAGAAAAATTGAATTCCCTTTTTTTGATTTGATTCACGGCACGGATCAAATTGAAGTAATAAAAAATTGTTAAAATAATTAATTTGTATTTGTAAAAAATATACTGTATATATATATATAACCAATCTAATATTTTATATTTTTCTATGTGGATGAAGCGTTTTCCGACGTTACGCTTTATATTCTGCAGCACTAAAAATTGGACAGTTGTATATTGCAGTGCAGTTAATTATTCGGTATTTTTAATGCATGAGACGACGGATAGCAGAACACTTTTCACTCTGCTTTTGCATTTTCATTCTGACCACCATGCAGTAAGAAAAATACTACGTGGTTGTTTCCTTTTCTAATCGTAAGTAGTTGTCATTGGAATCGTGATTAATACTTATATTATCTACAGTATTTTCTCTAGTCGTTTTGGCATAAATTCTGTTCTCGTCATCAATGGATGCTGAAATGCGGTTAACAATTGCATTGAACGCAGCACATCTGTCCGCATACACGTGATGACCAGCACCTTGCAGAATCTAATAATGATAAACAAGGGAACGCAAATAAAAAATCTGTCGATTTTCATGTTTGGAATTTTGGGTTAACAAAATAGGCTATTAACTACTAACATTCACAAATATAAGATAAAAAGTCAGTGAAGTAAAGTGATAATTAAACTTGCATATGCACCGACGAATGAATTTGGTCGTAGTTCTCGGATCTTGGAGATTGGAAAATGATCAACCCACGAATTTGCTCCATATATCACAGTCATAGCTATGTCTGGGTCCAATTGGCCCAATCTTAGATGCATCGGATGTTTTGCCCAACCAAATTTTGCCATCATACAATGAAAAGCTGCTTCACCTCTGCATTTACGAAAATGAAATGGCGCAAAAATGTATTATAAAATAAACCTATATCAACTGAATTTCGTATACCTTTATTACGCCTTATAGCTCCAAACGGATAATGTAAATTTACATTTTTAATAACTTACGTGGGATTTTGAACGTTGCAGTGGTAAATGTAATTGGAAAGTTTCGTGCTGGGGTCTTCTAAAAAACCTTCGAACTGACTTATCAAATCAGCACGAATTCTCTGGATTAACCTAGGGGCTGTAATTTGCGAAGTAAAAATAGTTTTAATCCGGGAAAGTCAAAGAATTTTATTAATTTCAAATAATGAAAATTGATGGATAAGCTTTCTTACCCAAGGGACCAAATAGTCGAATGGTCCATAACGGATTTAATGGTTCCATCATTTTAACGATAATTCGATGGTGCAGAGGAATGTGTGCAATGTCTTTCAAATCTGCTGGTTGAGTATTGAATCCCCATGGATCAGCGAGAATCAAATGTGCTACTCTGAAATTCACCACCGAAGCGCATAACATGACCATCACTAACGAGGAACAAAGATAAAGTATCATATGAATCATGATGTCATCTTTTCAATTTTCAATTTTATGTTCAAACCTAGAGGGATATGCGATTGTGTAAGAAGTGGACAAGTATCCTCCCAAACTGTGACCTAATAAAATTATTTTGTCAAGATTCATTTCTATTCTCCACGCCTCAATAGACTGTACAAATTGTTTCTCAGCTTCTTTTGGATCAGAACTAAAAACTGTTCGGGAACTTCTTCCAAACCCTGTTTTAAGCAAAAAGAACAATTACAAGTTTTTCCATTTGCCTGAGTCTGAATCATGGATTCCCAAAAAAGTTGTGAGAACAGTGGGGATGGGGGGCTAATTTTGTTATATATTTTCTCTAGAATTATACCTAATACATCAATTGCATAGACTGTACGAGCTTTGGCCAACCCATCCAAATTTTTAGCCCACAGGGCGACCCCTGCCCCTAATCCATGGACAAGGAGTAAAGGAGTCGCGTCATGTAATCCCTCTTCGTTTAGAATTATCGTCCAAATCTTGGAATCATTTTCGTCGATGACAGGTCCAACGTTGACTAGGATCCCACTAATAGGCGTATTTACAGCTGAATGAATAAATACATTAAACGAGGTATGTTTTACAGCAACAAAAATGTGTACCACAGTACTATATCGTCTGTGAAGAACCAAAATTACCCATATCCAATTTAAGCTACAATCAAAATGAGCTATGTCATAAAAACAAAATCAGAAACATGCGTCAAATGTTAATTAGAAGTTTTTGAAAATTGGAAAATGTTCTAATTCCACGTTTTCAGGTTCAAAATGTTTCAATTCCGCGTGTTTGAAAAATGCGAAATGTTCTAGTTAATTGCTCTCAAGACATATTTGAATATTTTTGTAGATAGTTGGCTGTTTTTAGCTAAAAATGGATACGGGCCATTTTGGTTCTTCACAGGCGATATAGTTGTCATCACGTTAACATAGCTATAGTTAATTTTTTTGAACTGTTCAAGTACCTACATTATAATGACGTACCTCCCAGAATATTTTCCTCGGAAGCTTGCAGAATTTCCATGGATGTCTGCCCCCATTTAAACCAATTTCTTGAGCCTCTACCACAACCAGACACACATACGATAAGGATAATAAGGAATGCAAGGATTTCGAAAAGTGAGAAATTGTTGAAAATATTAAAGGGAAAATATTGAACTACTGCTACTAACGATGGTTGCTGAAGATCCTCGTCAGTGTCCATCGCTGAGTGTTTCTCTTGTGGCAGGGACGTCCTCGTTTGACTCGTACAGAATGACAGTTCCACTGATGAGGAGGATGTTATGCTTCGACTTGGACTTAAATCCTTCGCCGTCCCTTCATCACCCGCGTCCACTTCCGCTTCCACTCCTTTCGTTGCCGTCCCCTCGCTCCCACTAAACAGATGTGTTCCTACAACGTCGTCCAAATTCGTATTTTTCTTATCTTTCATTACTCCGTATTCCGTGTCCTTCCTTTTTTTTACATTTATATTTGCAGGGATTATTTTTCTGGTTCTTCTGTGAACAAGTTTTCTTTGCTTTTTTTGTTTTTCGCATACAAAAATCCGCAGTGTACAACTCTATAGTAACAAAATTTGAATTGCACCTGACTGTGTCAACGTCAACACTGTCAACCTGTCAACTTCCTCGGACGCCCCACCCAGCCACAGTCAACCCAGCTCAGCGCCCTGCCCTATGCCAGGCCCTGAAATTCCTGAAAACTGTGAAACAAAAATCAAATAGGTTATTTTAGAATACAGCAAGGCGACAATTTCAGGGTCTAATGTGCCTCAACATGGGATTATATGGGATTCGCTTTTGTCTTTTGTAGTAAATAGATGAAATTATGCATGCCACAAGAATTTTTGCTACCTGTTAGCGTGTTAAGTCACCTGTTGCTTTTTTTATGTATAATAAGTACATAATCAATAAGCATCAATTGCATGAAGTTAAGTAAGTACTTCATTGCATGCAAATGATTTGGTGTTTACTAACTAGAAAGTAGAACTACTTAATTGAAATTGTTCTGATCTTATAATATATAGCTTTATTCCTTGTACAAGTAGTGTTGTATCTTACTAGTTTATCCTCTCTTTTTTCATTCCAATAAAAACAATAAAAATAACTACTTAAATCTACTAACCTTACTCTGTAAGTAATTGAATAAGTAGTATTTGAATTAGTAACAACCGACTAATTAATTTTACCTTTGTAACTGCTATTAACACCAGTTTCTAGCACTTTGATCCCTAACCCTAAAATTCAGCTGTTCGAACCTTGGAACTATTTAAACCATTTTCAACTTCACCATCAACGGATAGACGTGTGTCGGACTACGGACCTGAAGAATTTGAGTTCGTTTCTGAAAATTCTAATCAAAGTACTGATTTAACTCAGTACTTAATTGCAACTGTTAAATTATAGCATGTGTAAAATAATGAAGGGAATCCTGCCTATTATAAAATGCATAAGTATAGTCAAATCACTATAATGCCAAATTATAATGCCCAATCCCAATCGCATGGATTACACACTTTCCACGTATGCACACTCATGGGACTTGTACTGTATTATGGTAAGAACAAATAATGCAAATAAATATATACTTTATTATTACTTACCTACTGTATAAAATTCTCACTGCCTATCAAGGACTTAATGTTGAATAAGTTCCATGCAGTTTGCAGTTTTCAGCCATGCTAAGTAACAGTAACTGCAATAAGCAAATTGATAAGACGATGGAGATGTACTTTGGAGTTGGAGTTGGAGTAGTTATTATTAATAGATCAATGAAGAATGAATGAATTGTACACAATACATAGGTCATAGCTATACCTCACTTTCGCTGCTTGCAGCCTGCTTCGGTTGTACTTACTTATGAGGCAGCAGAGATAGCAGTATTCTTCATATAGTGCATATTCACTTCATGCTGTAAATGTGCGTTTCAGGTCGCCAACTCAGTTTCACGTTCACACAAATCCATTTCATCTTCCAACCAAGCACCTCCTTCCTCGTTTCTTCACGAGGTCTCACGAGTGTGTTGGCGGCTGCATTTTTGGATAATTATTAATAATAAAACGAATATAGAATAAATTGTTCATCTACAAGTTTAAAAAGTTTAAAAGTTGATTTAAATTTGAGCCCTGTTCCTGTTGCATGATTAGTCATCAAAATATTTATTTTTTGTGAAAGTAATGTATGGATGGTGCTATTAATTTATCAATTTATGTTTAAGTACCTATGTATGCTAAATGTAATGTAATTGTGGCTTATTTATGATTTACTACTCTCGTAGTCGCAGTATTAATGATTAATCGTAACTAAAGAGAGGCACCTTATTAGACTATGAAAGAAGAATGGAAAGTCTGATTGAAATTGACAGACTGTGAAAATGATATTTAGTATTTTCGTTGAGATTTTTTTATTACTGATTTTATTTTAAGATTGCGTTATAAAAGTATCAGGCGGAGTAGTTATTAATAATTATGTCAGTAAAGTCACATGTAAGATTATTCTAGCTGCGGATTGGACTTAGGCCAAACACTGCCGATATAACTTCAGGCAAATTAAATGAAGTCGACAAAATTCGCTTAAACAAAGTATTTGTATGAATGAATATTCGGCCTGGGTAATTAAATGCTACCTACTTTTGATTCTGTTCTATTAAGTAATTGTACATTTTCATTGGGTTCAGCTTTTGTTGAAAAACTATCATAGAACTACTACTGCAGCTCGTTTCCTGACCCTCGAAGACTTACGAGTTCTGGACGCAGGAGGGACAGTGACTGGGAGGAGGAATGAGTAGATTTTCTGAGTTTGGCTTTGGACTTTGATAATGCAGAAGACTCCGATTTCTGGGAGAACCTAACAATGAGAATGAACCTTGAAGAGAGACGTTACTCATGCCAACCCCATCCTCCTCACCCCCTTCCCCATCCGAGGAGGAACTCTCGTTAATATCTTCTTCATTTAGACTCACTCCATTTTATCTGCGTTGTAAGAACTTCTCGAGATTACAACAGCAGGGTGACCTCTGTGACCTCATAACTTCGGAAATAATCAATCTACGGTCAATACATGCATAAAATGTTGTGGGCCATTGCAAAATATACAGGAATAAGTGTATTTTATTATTTTGTATTATGTTTTGAAAAATATATTCTGAGTTACCTTAAACATAACTGCTATGGGAGATAGCCCAACTTTTGAACAGAATTACAAAAAACTTTTTTTTTGATTTTTTAATTTTTTGCATACAAACTAAACTAATACTAAGGAGTGCGAATCTGTTGTCAGAATTCAGATCCGATTAAAGTTAACTGAAATATAGTTAAATCTGCATATTCGTGCGCGTCACTAAGTAGATGACGATGCATTTTCCTTCCCCAAGAGAGTCGTCATTGCTCGCGTGTTTGTGCTCGTATTTTTATTTACAGCTTTACTTTTCACTGTACCCCGAAGTACACCGGCGGGAGCAACCACGACTCTCTTGGAGAAGGAAAATGCATCGTCATCTACTTAGTGACGCGCACGAATATGCAGATTTAACTATATTTCAGTTAACTTTAATCGGATCTGAATTCTGACAACAGATTCGCACTCCTTAGTATTAGTTTAGTTTGTATGCAAAAAATTAAAAAATCAAAAAAAAAGTCTTTTGTAATTTTGTTCAAAAGTTGGGCTATCTCCCATAGCAGTTATATTTAACGTAACTCAGAATATCTTTTTCAAAACATAATACAAAATAATAAAATACATTTATTCCTGTATATTTTGTAATAGTCCACAATATTTTATGCATGTATTGACCGCAGATTGATTATTTTCGAAGTTATGAGGTCACAGAGGTCACCCTGTAGTTATCTCGAGAAGTTCTTACTACGTTTACGCTGCTACGTCCAGTAACCTCGGATGACCTTGTTTGTAAATATTATATGATTTGGTAGAGAATGTTTTAGAGTTTATGTTCCACTTCGTTTTGTCAAAATCCGTTAAGATTTGCGCATTCACGAGACGATTTAGTGGCACGACTCGTGATTTTGTACCTTACATTACGGATTACGGGTAAAAGTTGTAGAATTTGCTAACTTTCAATTTTGTACTTTATCTGATTTATAACTGACGCAAATGAACAATAATATACTGTTCGACTCATTGATAAATGCCAATTTTTAAGCCAAGAGGCCAAGAGTTAATTTATTGAATTTATTGTTGTAAAGTAGCTTCGTAATATGCATAGCAGCGGTAGACAGTTTCAAACGACTTCAACATTGTGTTATGCAATGGGTGGGGGGGGGGGGGGCACTGAGCCGGAGCAGGAGGCAACATCCACTTCCGCTTCTTGTTCCTCAGGTTGGAAATCTTTATCTTTACTGCCGATGAGAGTCGTTAGGGACGAGTGCCGGGGGATGGGGTCATCATGATTTTGAGCTCATTTAATTGGGATGCATATTCTTGTCCTTCATGCTCCTTCATGTCGACTCTCGGAGCTGGGCATCTGAATAAAATATCGCCGTTGGAGTTCTATACGAAGCGTTCCTTCTATTAACGAATATTCAAGAAAACTACTTACTCAATCCAGATATAACCCGACACACTTCCCTAGTAGATGCAAATCGTGAAGGGATATGTTACAGATTTGGCTACCTCACAATTTATTTAGGAAGTGAATACTGTGCGCAACGGCTGTTCACAGAGCGGAAGACAAATGTTGAAGACTGGGTCATATTCTGGCTGGAACTGGGATGGCAAGGAATGATTGCCTGGTCAATATTTTATTCGTGGCATAATTATGGAAATCCTTCGTGTCGAAGAGTGGCCAATTTGAGCTACGTACTCTATACTAGTCTGGACAGTGGCAATGAGTTATATTCTATTGTTTTTAACTTTATTTGTAAATATGACTTAAACTGTAATTAAAAAACTCGGGTTTCTACACGGGCCAGTGCATAGAGGCAAGGAATCGCCCAATTCCAAAGAAATAGACAGTAGTGGTAGTGCAGATAAAAACTAAAAACGAGCTAGCTCGTAATAAAAAAGGCGATGTGAAAACTCCAGTTATTGAGAATACATCAGAATCTGTTTACCTCCCAGACTTAACTATAGCATCCCTGTTTTGTGAAGCAATTAACTTTAATGGACTTGTAGTTTTTATCTTAGGCAATTTGCTAACAGGGATCGTTAATTACAGTATTATTACTAAAGATGCTTGACCTATTATGTCGGATGTAATTTTGCTGGGGTATGCTAAGGCTGTTTGGTTTACCAGCTTCTTTCTGTACTGGTTTAATATTCGGTTGAAATTTTGGTAGGCAAAATATCGGATAGGCATCAATATTGATTTTGAAAATATTCTGTGTAGTACATATATCACAGTCTACCAAGAGCATTTTTAATAAGGTAATACAATATATAATATTATTCACTAACTTATGACGATCGATAATATTTAAAAAATATAATATATATATTTAAAACTACTAAATTATGAATGAAGAATCAAAATACGAATTACGAATAACGACAAAGTAAAAGTAACGTAATTAAATAAAATAATGTTTTCAGTCCCTTCATGTAATTTTAATGTGTAGTATGTATGTATCCTGGTCGTATATTCGTAGAGAAATGCTTCAAAAAAGGAAGTTGTTCTTGAAAATTCATTTTAATTTTATTTCTGAATTTGACTTTCGTGAAGAGGATGATAACGACACACGAAGACGAAGACGCAACAAAAATGTTGAGAGATTTTTACTGTGGTTTCTTCTCCTTGGCCAAGAAAGGAACTGCGGTTGTGACCCTGGAATTAAAATAAGCATTGTTTCAATTAAATCATAATCACTTCAGTACAGCAATACGAAAGGGTTCGAATTCCTACGTGTTTCTAAACTAGCTTGAGATTGTGTACTGCGATTTCAATTCAAAATCAGAATTTGGTCCTTACTTGTATGTGATTTCAGGGATCTTTTCGTGAACTATGTCTAGATATCTTACTACTAGTCGCTAAAAGTATTTGTTTTATGATGTGAACTTACCCAGGATGACAAGTGTAAGTCCAATAAACCAAGCTCCAATGTACCTAGGTAGGGAGGTATAGATTCTCACCAAACTTTGCAAATTCCACTATGTCTTCGACGAGAAACAAACTTCGGAGTTTGGCAGGCGTGGCATTTAAGTAATTAATGACGGCCGTGCTTAATTCCTGTCCTATTTCAGTCGAAACCGCAAGATCCAAATCCAAATATTTTCTGAAAAAAACAGACGCAAATCCAACCCCAAATCAAAAAAGGTACCTCCTTACATGCATATAACATTCTGCCGTCCATCAAGATTTTTTTGTATTGAAAGTTATTTTCTTCAAATAAATAAATATCTGTCTAAGCACTCGCTCAAGGAACTTTAATTCCACTCTCCAATGTCGTCGAAATTCAGAGTGAATTTATTCAAAAAGTTTAGATTGTGACGTAAGGAAAGACTCACTTGAATGGATGACCATCTTGAGTTTTTTGAATTGAGAACGCTCTTGTCACTTGTATACCCGGAAAGCCAAAGTGCCTGACAGAACAGCGAAGGACGTGTAGCCCACTACACTGATGAGTGACAAGGAGGTCAAGGCGAGGATGACACTGACAACTAGGAGGACTCCGAACTCCAACGTCAAACGTGAGAATAATTATTGCACATAGACACGAACACCCTCGACCCTCGGACTCAGAACGATGAAACAATCCTCAGTTATTACATTTTGACTTTGACAGTAGCAATCTATATCTTGCTAGCTAATGATTATGATTCAAAACAGCAAAATTAAAATATTTCCAGAGGCTCACAAACAATATGTGATATGATCACAATTTTTAAATATTAACTGATGATTGAATTAATTACTAGGCTCAAGTCTACCTCAGCAAGTCTGCTCAGTGTTTCATGGAAGTGGAAATAAAAACAAGTAGCAGTCAGTGTTGCGTTGGTTGAAGTTGAAAGTGTAAAATTAAAACATTTGTAGAGGCTCACACAGTATTAGCACAATTAAACGTTAAATAACAATTTAACTAAAATAATTAAGTTGAAATTTATTAGGAATCACTCAGAGCCACCCAGCCACAGTATCTCTTCTATTTTTTCCAACCGCGAAAATACTCATATTTTCGCTCTTATTTTTCCTAATTCCGGCAAGGAGGAGTTTGGTTGGTCGGAAGATGAAATGGATTTGTGAATCTGAAACTGAGTTGGATAGTCTGAAACGTACTTGCACAGCATGAAACGCGTATGCACTATATGAAGAATACTGATCGCTATACTGCCCCATACTTACTTAAGTTGTAATCTCAATTTCTCTTTGAGGCTCTTTCTACAGTTTCTACTTTCATACGATAAATGCAAATACACTAACACCGTCGACAATATGCACAAGTCTGAATGATATACGAAATGAATAGCTCGCATTTTTATTACAGTAAATTATTAACTAAAAGATTTGGTTTGTAAATTGGTCGTTTAAGTAATTCGTACGTTCTACTTTTGGCAGAATAAAATTATTGATAAAAACAAGGAGCATGAGATGAAGATCTTCAATTTAATTCGGCAGTCACACAGTTGACATAATTTGATGTTGAATACAGTACAGTAGCTCGGCCTTATAGTAGCCTGGCCGCAGTGGGGCTGCACTGGCTGCAGGCATATTGTTTATAGATTAGCTTATTCAATGTAGGTTCGGAGTTATAAAAAGGTTCAGCTGGAATTTCAAAAAACCTAGTTTTCAATTTCCGTAAAAAATTAGAACGCATTAAATTGCTTTTGACGCAGCTCCACATTATAGTGGAATACTGCTACTAAAATTCTTTCTGGCACTTATGATACCTTTATGCATTTACTTTCAGCCCTTGTGCCGCTAAGATGAGATTGATTTAAGTACTGTTAGATATATAGAAACTAAAGGGGTATTATGCATGCAAACGAATCAATCAATCAATATTATATGTAACCTGCTTGTATTATGTATTTACAATATAAGAATATACGGTATAAAACCTTCTTGAGGAATAGAATAAAATTGTATTGTACATACTATTTATATTTCAACCAGCAGCTAAGTACATACTAATTATGAGAATATCGTGCGCAGAAGTCACGAAAGAAAATCCAAACTCGAACCTGTTGTTTACACGTATTTTTATTAATAATACATTTTTATCTACACACAATCATAATTATCCTTGCAAATACACCACTGATAGAAGTATGTAAGTAGTAATTAGTTCAAAAGTACAAATTTGTCAGAAAATCGAATATGAATACAAATACAAATAAAACAACAGGTTACAGTTTTAAAAAAACGTAAAATTTATATAAATTACAAAAACTTCATCATGGAGAACGCAATTTGCTTCTCGCTTTAATCTTCAGTGGCCTGTTTGATACGCAAAGAGTGCAAGTGGTTAGAAGTTAAAATGAAAAGAAACTCTTCTGTTGCATGAGCGCCCAAAATTTCTACTGCTGGCTCAATGGAAATGACTTGCTGGCTCGCAACATGGCTAATACGATCTCCCGTTTTACGATTCCTTAATTCGTTTTCTATTGCTTCTGGTTGTCTGTAGATGTAAATGTGCTTCACAGCGTCGCATATTGCCACGTAAGAGAAATCTAGGAATTCAAAATTACATTCAATAAAAATCATTCACAAATATTATTAAAAAGTTGAACATGTTCTCGTACGATGTTTTCAAATAGTTCTTCTACTAAATACCTGGGGGACAAACAGTGAATTTTCTTTGAGTTTTGCTAGCCTGAACGTAGCCAAAAGCGGAGATAGTTCCAACGTGCTTAAACTGCCAACTGCTTATTTCTTCCGTGGCGCCTTGAGCTGATAAGCTTCCTTCCGGCTGCCAAATTGTTCCATCCAGATAACTCCGAAGACAAATAGACGGAACTTTACTCCCAGTGGTTCTCGTAACGAACAGAACTGGATGACTGCTGAGACTGGTCTATTATTTAAAACAAAAATATTCGAAGCAATTAGTTTTTCCTTTCTTCCATGCCCAAAGGTGACAAAGCAGCCTCGCTTCTGAGACGAAAAGTAAATTGAAACAACTGAACATTTTACCTGGTGAGTGATGTTTTGATCAGATTTTGCTATCCTCATGAAGGAAGAATTTTCATCTGCAAATCTGTCACAATCTTCCAGCTGCTCATCAAATGCCTCAGCCAAAACTGGATTAACAACCTTTTCCTGAAGCCAAAAATTTACTCTTTTAGAAGATATGCATATAGCACACAATGTAATTTGGCAAACAAAAACAGCACAAGATTTTGTGCCGAATCAAATCTGCATAACAATTATTATTATTATTCGAGTTTAGTTTCATGCATGGACACTCATCGACACACATCTATTGTTTACAACAACAAATAAAAAATAACTAAATGTGTGTATTTTAGGTTAGGAGAGGAAGCAGCTCTGACGTAATCCAGTTTAAAAATATGTTACCCATTTATCAGAACATAAGTGACTGAGCCTGGAATGAATTTCTTCCAGCATTTCTTGATCAATGATTTGCTGACCACTTATGTTGCCTGGAACGAGTTCCGCCCACATCAAACCTTCCTGACCTTTCTGAAGAGTCACTTCCAACCTATTTAAACAAACAAAACAGCACTATATTAGGTTGTACGATATTTTCCTCCTGGAAAATTTTCCCTGGGTACATTTATTTAATTCCGGGTAATCCCCACCGTGTTAAGTAAGGCGCTTGAGTAAGTGTATGTCTCTACAGTTTACGCAATAAAAGGACTGAATTCAGAAACTAATCGTGAAAAACAAGGTTCAAAAAATTCATAGAGACTTACTTTCCATTGTCAATCGTCCAGACGGTTTCCTCCGCCTTCACGTCATGCAAGAAGGGTCCGTTCAGCATTTCTTGCTTTTTGTACGATACCACAAATGATTTATTATCGACAATAACTTCAATTTCTCCCTTTTCAGCATGTGCTGGTAAGCTAAACCAAACTGTAACTTCGCCGTCAGTTTGTGACCATAAATAATCAGGTTTCTCTGTATCGATAAAACAGTATCCATAAATAATGAGACTCCTACAGCTGCTGCCGTAAAGTAAGCGAACATTAAGAAACAGTTGTTGTTGTTTTTATTTCAAATACCTTCAGCATCTTCTATTTTTGACTCGTTTTCATGCGGCTCTGTGTCTGTGACCATGGGAGTTTCAGAATCGTCAACGAAATAATATGAAGTGTCGCCAGCAATATAAATTGCTGAACCAAGTGGCTCAATACTGGCGTAATGTACTCCACCACTTCCAGCAAGAAGACGCCTGCTTTTAATACCCCAACTATTATCAGGATCTAAAATAAATGGTGTAAATGCGTAACTGAGGAGTTACAACGCACATCTCAAACTAAAACGTTAAACTTTACGGGTAGATACAACGACAATACTTACATGGCATTGACGTTATGCATACGCATATTACGTAGTATATATTTACGTATAATTATTTGCTACCTTTCATCAATGTCTGCCACTCCAAAATATTGAAAAAGACATTGTCCCCATTGAGCAAGTGTCGGTTGTGCTGCAACTTTAACTGCTCCATCCAAGATGATTTCTCTTCCACTCTCATGGTTAAAACATCCACAAAATCCACATTTTGATCACTGTAGAAAATTCCATCCAGAAGGACAGAGTTTTTGGACTGTTCTACTGATGGAGTGCTGAACAATTCCTAGAATACATCCTTTGGTTAGGCAAAAAATGGAAATATCAAATAAAACGTCAAAAGTTTATTTAAAATTTAAATAATTCGAGTTACTCTTACGGTCCACAAGTCGCCGTTTTCATGATTACATCTTTCCACCAAATACAATAATCCGCAGCCGTCTGCAATTAATGCGTAATTTGAACTTGGAAAACTAATGCTGACGTTGAAACGGCCAGGGCTGTTTTTGCTTCCATGGGCAGGTATATTCCACACTTTTACAGGATCCACAAGTCGACCATTCTGTAGCGAATTTTAAAGAGATAAACAATGCAGAGAGCGCAAGCTAATATAATGCCACGAATAGCATTATTACTTATATAGTACTTCAACGTTCTTACGAATGGATTAGTTGCCGCTTTCCACACATTCCAGTCAATGTCTACATAATAAATGGTGTTTGCCGTCCACTGGTCAGGAAAAATTAGGTTATGAGTTGCAAATAATGTCACATGTTGAAGAGAGAACTGATCTTCCGCTGGACCAACTTTGTCCACAGCTGAAACACAATGTTTTACAAAATTCCTAATAACATATACCCAAGAGTCATAATTATGAGAATCATATTGCCATTATTAAATAATTGATATCTTTTTGAGCTCTATTACTCCTTTCCTTTTAGACCTCGATTTCACTGCAAACTTTACCCAT
The DNA here is from genome assembly GCA_949802685.1 of Dicyrtomina minuta. Classification (NCBI taxonomy): domain Eukaryota; kingdom Metazoa; phylum Arthropoda; class Collembola; order Symphypleona; family Dicyrtomidae; genus Dicyrtomina; species Dicyrtomina minuta. The sequence goes on from OX461812.1 coordinate 66,201,143, forward strand.
GGATAACTTTATCTATAGGTAAGTTATCCATGGATAGTGAATGAAATCGCAGCTATCCCAGGGATAAGTCCCTATCTATGGGTAAAAGTTATCCATAAGTTCGATAGATATCTCTAGTCTATGGATAAAGTGCAAGTGAAATTGCACTATCTATAGATAGATTAGTTAAGTTTTTTCTAGATATTCTTGCGTTTTGACGCAAGTTTTATAAATTAATCAGGTGTTTACTTTCTTTGGCCGAGTCGTGATTTACATTATGTGTCTTGGGTTGGGTGTTAATTCAACATATTGTTTTTTGGTTTGGGCTTTGAATTGTCATTTCCTTTTCTCACGAGTATGGATTATTCCCACCCAAAAAATATACTTTTATACTTGATTCAGTTCATTATATTTAGCCAAATTATTAAACATTTAATAAAAACTTTGTTGAAATTGGAAACGGAATCTGGAAATAACAGAACAAAGAACTGGTCCTTCAATGAAATTAATGAGCTCATTAGTTTATTTAAAAGCAGAGAATTGTCTGATCAATTTTCAAAGGGGATGAGAAGTCATAAAGTTATTTGGGCCAGTCTAGCCCGAAAACTATCAAAGGACTGCGATGGTGCCAGCGCTAAGTCAAAGTGGAACTCATTAAAAAAGGAGTACAGAAAAATTAAGCATTTTATTTTTCAATATGTTGCCGTATCCTATTAAAAATGTAATCAAAATTTGACCCTTCTACACATTATTTATTTTAAATCGTGCATGGTCCATGTTGGGAGCTGAAATTTCCAAAAATTTGTTGTGCATATCGAAAAACCAGGCCTTTTTCAGATATAATGTTATAATTAGAAACTTGAGTAGTTTGCACCAGATAAATGATAATGTGGACACAATAATGCAAAAACAATACGTATTTTGTTCATTGTTTAGCTATAATTAAGTTGCCTACATAAATTGCCTACTAAATAACCTACTAAATAATTATTATATTAAATTATTTAATTTTTTTCCCACCGCTTTTTGAAATAGTCAGCAGAGTTATTAACCGAGTATGCTAAATTTCCCGTTGCCGATTAATTAAGACAACTTGGAAACACCGAGTAGCAATTGTTACTAATTGTAAATTCATATTCATTTTTAATCGAGTCCGAGTCATACGAATTAAAAACAAAAATTCTACCCAGGACATACTTCTAAATGTTTTTTAAAAATTTTATTTAAACTTAAGTGCCACAAAAGATATCTACGGATAGTTTAGTAGTGAAATCACGATATCCATCAACAGTTTACCTATAGATATCTTCAAGTTACCCATGGATAAAACTGCGTGAAATCGCAGTTTACCCACATAACTTACCTATAGATAAGTTACCCATGGATAAGTTGGCAGTGAAATCGAGGTCTTACATGTATCGTCTGTGAAGAGTCAAAATGACCCATATCCATTTTTATCCAAAAACAAAGTGCAATATCTACAACAATATTAAAATGTCATGATTCTAAAGGAGTGAAAGTCGAACATTTTTCATTTTTTAATAAACACGTAATTAACATTTTATGCATCTATTTCTAATAGTGTTTTTTTACGTAGGTCATTACGATTCTAGTTAAAATTGGAAATGGGTCATTTTGCTTCTTCACGAGCGATATGTAATGTCAGTTTACTTTGCACTTAAGTCGTAGATATGAAACACTAATGGTAAGAATATAGCTTTAACTTTATACTATCTCTCTATTATATTAGTCGCAAAACAAGGAACCTTCAATCAGGAGGAGAACATATTTAAGGAGTGACGCTTACGAAAAAATAAATTAGGATTTGGCTTGAATGAGCTCTTTTTTATTTGATTTTTTCAGTTCCAGCTGACATGAACGTAAAGGGCTAATATCAGTGCAAAAACTGATGAATACTAAATCCCTGACTGACGTGGGTGGGGGGGGGGGGGGGGGAGGGGGCTACAGAAGGTACACCTATCCCTTTAATTATTGGAATTCTACATATCTGGGTGCTTTATGCTTATATGTACATATATAAATATAATAATAGTAATAATAATTTATTCTTTAAGTCGATTTGGCCTCAATTGGCCTCAGCCCATACACCATTGCTTATATTTATATATGTAGTAACAGTAACCAGTAACACATATTTTAAGGTACTTACTACTCCAATATTCTTAAACTTTAAACAAACCGTATTGTGTTTACCTGATGTAAGCTGGTGTGTTTGAATCGGGACAGAATTTAAAGATAGCTTGTACCCTGAAAATTTAGGGTCAAGCAAATTTCCATCAGGCTTAAGTTCAAACAGAAGGGGCGAGATCTTCTTCTCATTAGTAATTCTCATCTTGCCGCGTTTGAATATTGATTATTTCAAAGGTTGATCTCTTTCTCCGGTGCTTTCTCCTTCCTTTCCTGCAACATCCAACCAGATACAAAATATTAAAAAATAAACTTTAGTTGAAAGAACTTTAGATTCCGGCTTCCTTCGAACACAAACAATAAGTACATTAAACACACCTTTCCTTCCTGACCTAAACTTCTTCTCTATACAGCCCTCTAACCTCGACAAATCTTGTCCCACTAACTTTGTATTTCAAAATAGCGAAATGCAGTTGAAGTGTTGATAATTGAAATGAAAGAAACGTTATCTGCGCAATTTTGTGTGTTATAAGTATTTGCAAATTCAAATAAGCCAACGTCAGCTCCAGCTTCTTCGACCTTCAACCCACCTACACTACACCACTGACAGTCACAGTGATGATTTTTGCCAAACTGGCAAAATTGAAACTGACAAGCTGACAGTGAAAGTGCCCAAGATTTTTGAAAAAACGTATTTTTCAATATTTGTTTAAAAGCGCAAATGTATACCTACCTAGAATATTGAATATACTCTGGAGATCTCAAATCTGAAATTAGATTATTTCTACTGTGACTGTACATAGGTGCTGGAGGCTGAGATCATTACTGATTTTGCTCTCGACATTAGCCATATGATTTTACATTAGACCAGTCAGTTAGTCAGTATTTTGGTTCCCCGTCTGATTGAACAACTTGTTAAAGCAAAAAATTATTAATGTGCAAAATAAACGAACTCCGGGGTGTAAATTAAGGCATAATTCGTTAATGTGAAATGTGGGGATCACAAAGGTCACTAACCTGACAACGTCAGACCACACGTCAACACACTAGGTCACTAGGCAGTTAACGACACTGTGGACGTGGACCACCAAGGGAAACTAGAACCACTGGAAGTCAACAGTAAACTACAACACTTTCCTTCTTTACTGACTCACTTTGCCTTTAAATTAAATGCCTTGACTGCTTCCGCTCCTTAAAACATCTTATAATTATTTATGACAGTCAACAGTGAGGAAATACCCAAATCCAAAAGTCCGAAAGAGCAAGTTCCTAATCCCCCATTTGAAATTCCAATCCACACGTCTACGAGAAGCGAAGATTTTAATGTTATATGTATACCTTTGCCTTTGGTAGTAAATACGCAAAAAGCAATCGGCTGGCGGCAGACACGGGACGGGCCAATGAATTCTCTTGATCGAGTGGATCTGTGAATGTCCAATGTGGATTTATCAGGGTAGAAAACACTACAAAGTTGGCGCAAAAATAAATGTGGGCAAATGATAAAACCCGCGCTGTGCGCCTCAGCAAAATACTATTCTTTGGGCCGAAATCTGAGAATGTAATCTCAAAAACTTCTATTCTCATCTCACGATGGTCTTCTTGTCTGGTGCATTTAAATTGGAAATGGTAATGTTATGTTGGGTTCGGGATTGGGTGGCGGTTCACTTCTCCTCCCTCAACCTCTCGTCTCCACTCCAATGCTTCATCTGCATCTAGTTTTGCTCTAACTCTAGTCTACTCTCTACATTTCTGGATCAGATTCCAAAATCTCTCAAGAGTTTCCTCACTTTCCTCTAGTCATATAGTCATACACATAATAAATGTCAATACACTGCAGTGCAGTCAGCAGCAATCAGGACGATTCAAAAAGTTAAAAATAATATTATTTACTTAATCATTTCCTCTTTTATTACAATCAAAACGCTTTCATTTTCTGACAATAAATAAATCTTTGTCTTCATTTTTAAGAGACTATCAACAAGAGCAACAAACGAGCAGGTAGTCGACACCTGACCAGAACCAGAGCCAGACATAGAACATTCGTATTCGTCGCAAACAATCGCAATAAAAATCAGTGTTTATACAATTCTGGACAAAGCAATTAAAATATTGAATGCATGTTGAGATATAATTCGTGTGTCTCACCATAAATAACTACCACATACATTTCTCTCTGTCTGTGCTCTTCATTTTAATTCCAACAACAACAAAAATTGAAAGGACTTTCGTCAAATTCGGGGTCAGTGGAACAAGTACTTACAAACAAAAGCAAGAGGAGGAAAATCAAAAAAGGAGTGTGTAAATTATTGTGATTGCAATTTAAATAATTCAAACCCCAGAAAAATAATAAAGTTTGAATTAACGGTTTCGTCTAGTGCTTAGTTTTTTTTTCCAAATTCGGATTTAACCGAACCGGTTTGAAGCTCCTTGATGGTGCTATATAGTACGCTAATACGTAAAGTTGAGTGGGATATAACCTCAGGTTGAAAATCTCTAAACTCATACATACATACATACATACATAGTACGCTAATACCATATATTGCCGTGTACCTTTTGAACATTTGACTGTGATACATTTGAAAATTTTAAACGAAACGGCGGGATCGTGCGCAACTGTTATTTTTTAAAAATAAACCGAGAAAATAATACAAGAAAGCTATATATTTTTTAAAGGAGGTGCAAAGGTCATAGTCGCTGTAGGAAGGGTCAAGGGTGACTGACATATAGCAGACAGAGGTTCAATTCTTTCAAAGACAGAACAATGTTGACTACGAGGACGAGTCTCCGACTCCAGAGCAAAGGCTTCCGAAGAAATCTTTTCCGTTCTATCCGCCCCTCCCCCTCACTCCTCGACCAGGGCCAAGGTATATTCATTGAATTCATTCAACAACATTTTTACTTAATTAATTAGTCTGTACTTGGTTCAAGAGACGGTCCACCATGATTATCAACTATTACCAAGAGACAGAGAGACCTCCTATTATTTTTTGTCATCTCCTCTCTTATTTCACTTTAAAATTCGACAAATTCACTGAAATACATACCAGGAATTAACGAGATGCTGCATGCTGCGTACGCTAGTTCATTCCCGAAATGTGACTTTCACTTTACCCGCTTATGTACCTAAAGGGTCTGTATCTATTTACTTATACTCAATGTAAGTTTGGTGTGGTTGCTGTCTTGTGTCTGTTTTACCAAAATCCAAATTCTGTCTCATGTCAGCTGAACTGCTGAACTGCATTCCGTATTGGCAATCAATACTTCTTCATGCCTCGTTCTATAACCAACCACATCGAATATCGATTCATTTTTTTGTAGTCATATTTTCTCTCGATATTTGCGTTGTGTTGCTTTGTTAAATGACGTTTTGCATTTATAAGTCTCGCACTGCCTCTCTCACACCCTTCATTCGGTTATTCACATTTCTAATTCTGGTGAGTTTTTTTAAAAATTAAGCTCAAAAGTTCATTCCATTCCACTATCGCTACCAAATACGAAAGAGATTAGGATTGAATTGAACTTGTGTAATTACCAATTTGCTTCGCCGTATATTCTTCAGTTCAAGTTGTTGATAATGCGGCTGATAATGTGGACTACGGAAATACATGGCTTCTTGTATTGATATTGACAATATTCGTGTGCTGTCAGTGACATAAGTATATGACAGTGACTGCTCCTGACTGGTCTCTCACATTTTTTTAGCATTTCAGTGGGCGCACGCAAGCGACTATACTGTGCAAAAAAAACTAGTTTGGAATAAGGATGCTATAGGGAAAAGTGAGTGCGGATACATAGTATATTTGGATGCACTTGCAGTTAGATACCCGTCCACTTGAGCATGTACTTAAGATAGGCTAAAGAGGTTCAGAGTTTGAGAGCCTCAAGGAAATATAGGCACATCACAGATGAGGATCTCATCTCATCTACGTGCGTCAAACCATCGCATCCCATCCAGCATCATCACAAAACAGCAAAGTATCCCACCATATAAAACATATCTGTTTCGTCCTGTTGTGATACACACGTATAAAAACCACGACCGTTTTTTGCAATAAAAGCGTGACTTTTGGTTGTGTTGCCAGGAACAGATCTGTACTCTTCGGTGCTGTTGTGGTGGGAGGCAGTTTTGTATTTTTGTGAGTGTATTATTTTGTTAAATATTCTTTTCTAAATAAAAGTAGTTTCTGTTACTAAACTATAATATATTTTAGTTTTCGTGTCTTTAATTCCTGTCTTGTGTGTCCCTAAGTTTCAACTGCACAAGGCATTACTTCAACCAGGAGCTGTTTAATTTGGTGACGGTCTGAATCTTATTCGTTTTAATTCTCAAACAAAAAGTCGTGAAAACTTGCCGCTTGATATTACTGTTTAATTTTTCCATTTAATCGGTCCAGTTGTGGTGCAGTTAGTTGAGACAACAAGTCAATTAGCAGTTACAGTTGGTTAGCATATGGTTAGCGTTTGAGTGCCAAATCCAATACGGTCCACACACCGTCACCGTACCGCATGCATAAGTACATACCGGTTTGTAAAGTCTGCTTTATGATTTTGAATGATTGAAAGAACGTAAACGTCGGTGATTATTTTTATAGACTATTCACATGTTATAATAATTTGAGCTTGGCTTGCAGTCCTGGTGGAGGTACTGCATAAGTACATTTCATTTATCTTTTTACTATACATACAGGCAAAGCAGTAAAAGTGCATTTCGTTGTGGGTACTACTTACTGTATGTATGATGTTACATATAATTATAAGCCATCACGAAGTTGAAGTCGGAGTCTCACACGCACATTCATATTTTCCAATCTACCTACCTATTCACTTTGACTGTTATTGAAACGAAAAATGATTTTTTTGTACAGTAGATCCTCGCTTATATGATCCTCGAAGTTATGATTACCTCAATTATATGATGCAAAAATCCGAGTTATAATACCTCAATTATATGATAGTTTTGAAAAATATTCCCAAAATAACCACTTTTTTTCTAAAAACTAATTTTATAACAACAAACTAATCCAAAATAATATTACTGTTCGTTCTAATTTAATTTTTGTTTAAATATATATCGAAATTTATTGTGTTATACTAATTGATTGGAATCCCAGTAACCATTTATTAAAGAAAACACCTTGTCACGTATATTTAATGTATTAACCATACTGAATAAACAATTACCTCAATTATATGATAATTTTCATATATGATAGGGGTCTGGTTAAAATTACATCATATAAGCGAGGATCTACTGTATTCATGTTTTGTGGGAGATGAATAATACCAATTATGATATAACTAAATTGCGAAGAGCCTTACATTTTGTTGATTTTGCTTCGGATTGATTAAATTGTAATAATCTACTAATGATGACATGATGAGTTGGGTGTGGCAATGTGACGTCCTTAACTAATAAGGAATTAAATTCTAAAAATATCTCAAGCAAATCATCAACAGGCCATTTATTCCATTCGTCAGTCATCCGTCGTCATCCGTAGCTTTTCTCTACGCATAATACTTACTTGTAAGTAGGCATGGGTGGGATTAGTGACGACGGGTAAAATGCCACTCGTGTCACGAAACAACGACTACTTAAGTAAGTATGTAGCGCTCATAAATAAATCCACAGTTATATTATCTACTCGTTTTTAGTTGTATTGTATAATAATTGTGCTGGTCAGCATATATGAGTCATATATGCTATTCAATTTGCCTGGCTTTGAGTTGGTTGCTATTGACGAGCGGGCAATGGGAATATTATCCTTTTAATCCGTCAGAATGCCAGTTTAATTTTGATACATTGTTATGTCGCGTGCTTGGCCGTCACTTCTGTCAGATGCGTCCTTTCAAGAGTACAATATCATGTTCTGTCATCAATGTCAGTAATGTCACTATTACACACACACATTCCATTTTGGTTGGAAGCAGATCTTGAGTTGTCGAATTTTGTATGTGTTCACTGTTCGTCAGCTGAGTCTGGCTAGTTAAGTGAGACATGCAGAGCCGCACGTTTCCCTTCCTGCACCTTATTGCGTGTAGTGGATGCGGATGAAATCATAAATCTACAAGTTCTGTCGTCGTCTCCCTCCGTCTCGTTGTATGATGATTGAATATAGTTTGGGAATATACTTGAATATGGAGTAGTGCATAATTACATGGTAATCTTCTTATGTGAATTACTAATGCGATCAGATCAGGTGATAGTAATGCTATAATATGTCACTCATACTAAAACAAAGGCACGTTCATACCTTTTGCTTCATAATATGTAGGTGTACTCCAAAGCAACCAGCACCAGTCAGAAATTTACGTAATAATTATACCATGCCGATGCCCATTGAAAATTTGTGTGCATTTACTTTGCTTTTTACATAGTTCCATATGCATACTAGTCAACATTTAGAATAAAAGATAAGAATAAGATCAAAACCTTGAGATAAAAATTATTGGCTTTTAAATTTTTTGTTCTCTACCTGGCTTCTGCTATGCTAACAATATCAGCTTACTTTGATTTGTGAAGGATGCTAGGTCCAATGCAAATATTATTGTATTATATCATTTTTATTATATTGTCATAGGGCCAATAGTAGTTTATCATTTTTCAAAACTGTTTAGGAATTCTGCCATTTATTATACTATGGATGGTTGGTTGCTTGTCACATGATATTAGTGCAGCCCAAGTAATAAGCTAGTAGATCCTAAAGACAATGTATCGTTTTGGAAGTGTGTTGCTTGGAATGTGATTAAGGTGATTACATATAATGGATCATGAGGAATGAAAACGCCTACTTTTGAGTAGTCGGCGACATTTACTACTACTTGAGTACGATGAGAATAAAAATAATTGATATTTTGGAGCACGAACGGTGAGCAGGAGAGATGTTTTGGGAGGTATGAAGGTAGTAAGGGTCCTTAATAGACGTTAAATTATAAGTGATATTGATTTTGGCTTCGTTCGGTTTCCACGTCGGTCGGTAGCCGAGTCAGTCGTTCAGTAGATTACAAATAATAATCTAGCCATAAAATTTCGTATCTCGTACTGCTGCTATATTGTATTTTTGGATTGTGTAGCTTCTATAGCTATATGCATACTCTGTTTTCATACATAAAAAATGAAGAAATGGTAGTGAGAAGCCGCATGACAGATGTGTACATAGTACACAGGAATGGATGAGTTGTATATGACATTATACGGTATGTAAGGAGAATTCTATATTTAAATGATAATGGTAGTTTTGTTGAACGGAAAGTCCAAGTGAAATACTTGGCATCACATCATCATCCGTTTTCCTCATGACAGTCTTGGTCCTAGCTAGTAAGTCCTATGTAGTTTGTGTATGGATATTATTATGCATCTGGAATTTGATGTGTATTACTCTGTATGGAAAGTTTAAGTTAGCTGACTAAAGGAAGTAAAACAATTACTTTACGAGCGAAAGCGGCTAACGACATAACCAAATTAAAGTCAGAAGGAGTACCTATACCATTTTTCATTTGCATTTGATTCTCATTAGAAGTCTAATACCGTTTTAACCTTTCGTCAACGTCAACATGAAACAGCCACTAATTTAACGGCTACATGTATATTTATCAAGTTCAGTAAAAAGCAGTTCGAGTTGGAACAATATAAGCAATTGGAATTGGATGGCAAAGTCAAAATCTTATCACGTAATCGGCAAACAGCAGACTCAAAAAAAGAGTATTTAGCTGTTGTTGTTGAGGAGAACAGATAGGGGATTTGGATTAGCATGGGAGATAAATTATTAAATTAGTACGAGAGTGAGGAAGTGAGTGAGTGCCAGTCGTGGAGAGGAACTCAATTGGAATTGTAGTCTGCTCCGTTTTGAGTTACATCAACATTTGCTATCCAACTGTTGAGAGTTAAAGCACCGCGAATTTGACGGCTGAGGGAATACTTGTCAGTGATTACATAAGATTTGTCTGCTTCTGCTTCTGGTAAGATCGAGATGGCTACGTTTCACTTGGTTGTAAGCCTCATCCACGATTTGCGTGTGGTTGTAGGGAGCACTTTTTATCTGACTTTTAAAATTGCACGTTTAAAATGTCCCACAATTAATTGAATTCATAGCTCACAATTTAATTAAGTAATTAGAAAATTTGGACATTTCTAAAAAAAATAGCCTCTTCAAGGAAAAAAGACAGGCGAGAAAAGTTTGAAAGATTGAAGTAAAATTTCTTGATAATGATTGAATCAATTTGTAACTTGATTTTTGTATTGAATTTTTCAGAATTTCCCTTATTTTGCATTATGGCGCAACGAGAGGCTTCAGGGTCTTCCAGAGTACTGGACCTCAATAATATGAACCCTAATATTAAAACGATGGAATACGCTGTGCGTGGTCCATTGGTTATTCGTGCAACGGAAATCGAGAAGGAGCTATCTAGTGTAAGTCTAAAAATTATATCACGTTGTATGCTGTGTACAAAAATCACAATATAGTCGAAGAAATTCTGTAGATATAAAATATAAAGCCAAAAGCATAAATATTTACTAAGTCTCTAAATCCCTAAATTCATTATGTATATAGGGTGCTAAAAAGCCTTTTACTGAAGTCATAAAAGCCAATATCGGTGATGCTCATGCCATGGGTCAGAAGCCTATAACATTCATTCGACAGGTAGTTAATCAATTTATTATGAGTTTTCGAATTATTTGTTTTTCTCATGTTGAGTGTTGAATTGAATAGAAAACTTGTTGGAATAAAAACATTTGTATGTAAACATTTGTGTTTTGATAAATATTTAGGTTCTATCCCTTGTAAGTTATCCGCAACTTATTGATACATTAGATGTTCCATCTGACGTCAAGGCTAAAGCCACTGAAATCTTACGTGGTTGTAAAGGACAAAGTGCAGGTACCTAAGTACATTTGACTTTTTCGTTTCCCAATGTATATGTAATATTTGCTTTTATGGTAAACATTAAAGTTTTTCAATTTATACTTTTAAATTAAAGGTAAGGTAACACATACATATAAGGCAAAACTAATTTTGGTTTGATTTTGATGTTTGGCAAAGGTTCGTACAGTGACTCTGTGGGTATTGAAATTATCCGAAAACATGCAGCGGCTTACATTTCACGTAGAGACGGAGGGATTCCTTCAAATCCTGATAATATCATTTTGTGTGCTGGAGCTTCAGAAGGAATTCGGGTAAATTACGCCGTTTACAGTTTGATTTAGTTTCATTCATTTTTATTTATCCCCCGCTAAGTACTATTTTTACTGCTCAATTTATTTGTCGTCATCATATGTATTGTGTTGAGATTAATGAACGAGGCAAATTCGTTTCAGTCATGCCTCAAGTTATTTAAAAATCATGAGACTGGTACGAGGAAACACGGTGTAATGATTCCTATCCCTCAGTATCCTCTTTACTCAGCAACTCTTGCAGAATTCGACATAGATCAGGTATTGAAATTAATTTAAATTGTCAAGTTAACACGGAGAAGAATACATTGTATGTAATCTTCCCAATTAAAAAATATTCTCAAAACTAAAAAATATTGATTTGGCATTATACAATTGGGAATCATCGTTGATTGATTGAATCTTTATGACTTTATAACAAGATCGGTTATTATTTGGACGAAGCAAACTCTTGGGGGCTGGAAGCTAGTGAACTTGAAAGATCATTAGAAGAGTCCAGAAAAACCTGCACTGTCAAAGCTATTGTAGTGATTAATCCAGGAAACCCTACGGGTATATTTATTTGAATGTTTAAGTCTAAGTCTTTTTTTAAGAATCAGGAGAAAGCATGAAAAAGTTTCAAAGTTAATTTTAATATTTCAGTAAGTAATTATTAGTCGTTTAATATTTGAAATGTATTTAATTTGCTGTTCCAGGCCAAGTTTTGACACGGCAAAATATTGAAGGAATCATCAAGTTTGCTCATAAGAACCGATTACTCATTTTTGCGGACGAGGTAAGAATGAAATTGGAATAAAGGCATTGAACATAAAACTTTTATGTCGGAGTTAAAACTATAAACACATGTTTTTCGAATTAGAAGTGCAATATTTATTTGTGTTACTTAATTGCACAGGTTTATCAAGACAACGTATATGCGGAAGGAAGTGCTTTCCATTCTTTTAAAAAAGTCATGATTGAAATGGGAGCTCCTTTCGATAAGGAAGTGGAACTTACATCTTACTTTTCAGTTTCTAAAGGTTGATATTATATATTACTTACCCAATTGCAGCTTGTTCGAATCATGTAGATAATTGCGGTGGGAGTAGTAACAATGCATGACTTTTTAATAAATAATCAAATCAATTAGGTTACATGGGAGAGTGCGGACTTAGAGGTGGCTACACGGAGATTGTAAACATGGACCCACAGGTCAAGGCAATGCTTCTAAAAAGTATATCTGCAAAACTTTGCCCTACCGTTTTGGGACAAGTCAGTAACTCAAATTTTTTCACAAATTATCAGAAATATCTACTACTACTAACCTACCTAGTCGTAGTACTAGAGCCTACTAATTCTTATAAAAAGTTAATAGGCCGTCAACTAAAATATTGATTTTTCAACTTATTCGCAGGCGACCATGGATTGCGTTGTGGACCCCCCTAAGGAAGGCGATCCTTCATATGAGCTGTATATTAAAGAGAGAACTGCCGTTTTGAGTTCTCTTGCACAAAGGGCGAAACAAATTGCAAACACTTTTAATTCCTTCCCTGGCTTCAAATGTAATGTAGTGCAAGGCGCCATGTATGCATTTCCTCAGGTTAGACACAATTAAAAAAATTTCGCTCCTATTTATTATCATCCTTGTTGACTCCGTCAATTGTCAAGCCGCCTATACAATATCCGTAATTATTTCTAGATCACACTTCCACAAAAAGCTCAAGATGCCGCCAAAGCCAAAGGGCAACAACCAGACGTGTTTTATGCATTTGAGTTATTAGAAAATACTGGAATTTGTATCGTACCGGGTTCAGGATTTGGGCAATATCCAGGCACCTACCACTTCAGGCAAGCTTGATTTTAAAATCTTTACCGTGTACTTACTGACAGCAACTAGGAAAAGCTAGTTTGCATCGTAATTTATTGTAGACCAAAAAATTAATTTTTAACTTATTTATTTTACAGAACTACGATTCTACCGCAGCCTGAAATGTTAACCAACATGTTGAACAAATTCTCCGAATTCCACAATCAATTTATGGCCAAGTATGCATAATCCTTGTTAGCATATAATTTACACGCTGATGTAAAAGCTGACTTGAAGCTTTTGAACCCACTTACAATTTTTGCGAAAATTAAAAAGTTGAAAGTATAATACGTAACATTCGTTTGTGTACGTGTAGCTTGGTGTATTTGTTTTAGAATATATTGTTTAGATTTGTAATACTATTAATCGCAGGCTATACAGCTGTTGCTGCATGTAAATAATCAGCTATACTATACTATACGGTGTCGATCAATTAAGTACCTTTAACTACATCATACGTTGTTTGTTCTACATCTGTACCGGTACCGTATACTGCATGTTAATTGTCCTATACTCACACTCTGCAATAATTTTATCAGCCACTTAACTTGGCCTGAACTACTTTAGGTGTAATGGTGCTACTCGTTGAGCTTCAAACTCCAACCTCAATCATTCAGTCGTCGGCTCTAAATAAAAATTACAAAAGCCAAAAGCGCATTCAGTGTCAAATATACTCACATCATCCGTACTGCAAGTGCAAGTTATTTATAGATGCGTCACGTTTCCATTCCCTTTGTAGCCAACTTAACCTTGTGTACTTACTTGGTTAATTTGTGATGGGTTGAATTTGGATTGGACAAGTATCATTTAGTCTATAAGGAAGTAAAATGATCTTGAAGTATCAGTCTAATGAGTTATTCGGGCGGGATAATACCAGTGTATATTAATACTAACAATAAGTACTTGAGTAAACTGTAAACAATGTTGAGTGTTGTCGGATCAGCTTAGGAGGTGAGGTAGCGTCACATTCTACGAGACCTACCTAAATACAAAGAGAATTGGTGTGAGCGAATTGGACGAGAGGGACAGTGAAAATGTGACTGATTTATTTTGGCAGCTAAAAATGAAAACAAGCCGCAACAAAGGTTAACTCAACATGCTCAGCAAATAGAGAAACGTTGCTGACGTTTACAGTATGCAATCTTGCAGTTCGCATATTAGAAAATTGGAACACTTTGTTTTTGTTTGCTTTCTCCCAGTGCTGTGTCATGAGATCAGTTAGCAGCTCCGCGATTGACATGGATGTTATTGTGTAGCGAATTTGATTAGCAAAATCGAATCCGGTTACCGGCACCGGTACCGGTTAAGTGATACGAATAGCCCAAATTATATTATTTGCTTTCGCGTTATTCACATTGTTACGGTTTGTTGGATTGATACTTTGATACTGGGTCGCACACTGCATTTCAATTAGCTCTATTTCTATATCATAAATTATGCATTATATGATAGTAACCTAAAAGTGTCGTGGATCATTTATAAATATTCCACTATAGGCTCTTTAGCGCATTTTCATACCCGGTTTTCCTACCCAGAACTAGAATTTTAAAAAACGAAAATACTTTTAAAGATAAATTGTAATCAAACTACATAGCATAGTTAATGTAGTACGTCAGTGTGGGTAGGTTGTTGATGTTTTGAATTCGAAAAGGGAAATTAGAAAGCAGTGCAGCGCATTTGTCTCTTATTCAACCTGGTTGTTTTGTTGGCGGCGACGACAATTTTCTGCAGAATATTAAGGCAGTGACTATTGAATGTGTAAATAATTTAAAAAGAATTAAATTAGTAGATGACAATATAAAACTAATATTCTTTTTCTTATCGCTAGTAAGCATTATACAATAAAATTTCTAAAAGATTGTGATAATAGCTTTGGTTTGGTCTGGTTAGCATAAGAATGAATTAAGTGTGTACACGTTGGTTGTCCCGTATTCCGTATTGTATCATGTCGTTTCTTAATTAATCATGGTTGTCTATTAATATAAAGTATTTTCGAAATGAATCGAATTTTAAAAGAAGCATAATTTAAGCTTCAGAAGGAAAAATCGAATGATGACGATGTAATTTAAAATATAAAATAGTGATAATTATTTTCATATAGGCATTCGTGATTATACGGTGAATAGTAATGGGGAATTGAATAATAGGTATGTAGTCATGTTTAGTAACGTAATAATTATTATAAACGGCAAGATTGCGTATGTGCAGAATTGGAAATTAATGGACCGAAGGATCAAATCGCTACCCGTGAAAGGGAATGGGTGTCAATTTGACAATACAAACACAATATGGACACTTGTAGTTGTACTGAATATAAGTGAATATCTAAAACAACCTACATAGAATTATATGTATAATGTAATAATACAAATGCTAGATAGATATTACATATTAAATGGGATAACTTTACTTCAAAAAGCGTCTTCTCTCTTTGTGTCACTTTAATTTTCAATGTCATCTCCTTCGTACTTATGTTACTGGGAGTAATGAAATGGGTTGAATTTGGTTATGAGTATATTATACTGATGTCTACTAACAATAAAAATAGTAGCTATCCATGCTCCAGCCCCAGACGAGAGTTACGAGACATGAATGAGCACGTGAACCTTTTGTGCCAGCTGACGACTGTCAAGTTCTCAAGTTCGTATCGCATGAGTTCATATTAGCAGTCGACGTCCCACGTAAAATATGTGCAAGCTACTTAGTAGTGGGATGTTGGATACACACTGGATAATATAATTAACTATACAATCATGAAATAACTAAATTAGGTAGGTACATAATATGGATGTGCGGATTTATTAATATGCTATTGCATGAAGTGATTTTGCAAATTCAGTGATCTATTATCTCCTATGTACATAATCACACGCTAGTAGTTACCTCATTATGACAGAGTTTGACCTCACTCACGATTTAGTTTAATTCGTTTTATTATTGAAAAAAAAGGAAAAAATCATGCAGTCACTCCTCATTGTATGGACCAGACATTGAGGGAGCACGCTCGTGTACCGTGTTCATTTTTTTTCAATTTGGAAAATTTAGCAAAGAGTAGATTTTTTTCATAAGTTGCGAAGATGGAACACAAAATTCCTCTTCGGTCCAACTGCCAACTGCCAAGACAAATGCCCGTTCGGAGGTAAGCGCATAATATTTAGAAATTAGAAACACAGAAAGTGCGTATTAAATATTCACAGAAACTACCGTGCAGTGCACTCATCCTCATGATTCTTCTACGTAATTGAATTGAACACGAACCAAGAATTTTAAATTTCGGGGCAGTGCTCTACCCGCATGCCTGCGCATTTACGAAATAAACAAATGCCCCTTTTCCCCAGTCCTGATCTTAGCCTACCTCAACCACGACCACGACCACTGGAGAACTCTACTACAACAGCACTGCTGGGTTAGGGTTATTGGAAAAGACTTTGGACCTACTTACGGATTTACTCCATCCATTATCCATAATAATTCCTGTTTTAAATTCCAGCCTTGTATCATGCTACGTTTTCCCCAGCTGCGGATTCATGCGGAGGGGGGAGGGGGCACTGAGGTCGTACCCCCTACCGTGGGAAAACCAGTAAGATATGGGCGCAATTAATTCAACAAAATCGTCGAGTGCATTTTAGCCCTCTCCTCAATCACTATCTGGATCCGCCACTGATTTTAACTTTCATTTTCCCTTCCATTGCCATTGCTCTTGGCTAAAGCAAAACAAGGATTTTAAATTGTTTGTTTACGTTTCCCATCTTCTTGGTTAGTTTCATTCTTCTGGTTCGGGTAATAAATTGTACGGGGAACCAATGGAATATTATCTTGTATATAGAATGTAGGGCATTATTTTATTGTTATTTTGGGTTCATGCCCCTAGAACTGTACTTCGCAGTCCTTTATTTTTATGCAACTGTGTATTCTGTGCTGGTACTGTATGTATATGGTCATATCCATGAGGCATGCAGGATATGCTTCTACTACGCAGCACATTTATTTGTATTTTCTAATATGGTATCGGTCTCGGTCTCGGTCTCGGTAGTGCTGACTTTGCGACAGGGAGAACGTGAGGAACTGAGAGGAGGCGATGGCAGCCAAGTCCAAGTAAACAAGTCAGCAAACTCCCAAATCCAAATCCAAAACCCACCCACCTTTGCAATACTTTGCATATATATCATGTGCATTCGTCAGATACTAACAACTGCTGTATATGACCCTTGCCCGTTTTCAGCGTTACATAGTGACAGTATAGGGAATTACAATGGGATGTTAAAGTAGTTTCCAGTTTTCGGCTTCTAATAAGTTCTTGAGGTCCACATACATAAAAATAATGCGTGATAAAGGATGGAACTCTGGAAGGATAATACGAGAATTGCAAGAGGGGGAGATACAGTGTTTGGAAGAGAGAATGAGCAGAATTTGAGGAGCCGGAGCCGGGGAACATTGAAGATCCAGTACTGCACGACGGGCCTCTTTATTCTGGAAGGACCAGAGGAGGAGAATAATTTTGACAGGACGATACAGGGACCACGTGAGATTTAAAGTGCGATGCAAGAGATTATCATAATATTATATGCAGTGGGTGCGTATGGACACATGGAATGGGGCTTTGGCTTTGGGCAGACACGGTGCCAAAAGGGAAATCAACTTTGCTTTTGTTTACGTTCACTCCATATACTCCAGGACAGGTTTAATTATTTCACATACACAAGTAAGTAGGTACCTACCTATGTATGTAATCTTTTAGTAAATAAGGTGCCTATACGTGTGAGATGGAGTGAGTGTTTTTTTTGTGGACTGTCGAGCCGAGCCGAAACCAGAATGAGGACCATGAGAAGGAGAGGACCCGACCGAGAAGATTCAATGTGTGAAAGAAATCAGCGGAAGACAGACGGTAGGAAAGGAGCTCTCCCTAAAACATTATACAAGTTACTCAATTTTACTATAGCTACACAATACCCTGTCCCTGTCCAAATCAACGACGTAGTTCTTGAGATAGATTATTCTTGCACTACACAACTCACAACTCTATTGACTATTTAAGTACATTACTGTATTACGCACTTGGAATACAATTAATTATTATTGTTGCATCCTGTAATATTTTTTTTGTTGGTCACTGGAGTTGGAGGAGTTTCTCTGATTTTGTTGGAAGAAAAAACAAAGCCTTTGTTCAGTTTGCTCTATTTCTGCTGCTATGTATGAAGGACAAATCGAGAAGCAGAACTAAACTCAAAAGTCAACAAAAACCAGTTGGGGTTCTGGTTCTGGTTCTTGTGTAATTAATAGATTATTATTATTCCTTCCATTGTTCCATTTCATTTCCATTATTTCCAAGTTGAAAACTGTACTTTCTACCAACACAAACACCAATACGAGTCCAGTATAAAATAGATTTTTAAAGCTTTCAAAATGTATAGAGCGTTTGTAATAATTATTATGAGATTTCAGTAGTTCAGTTCCAGTCCTTAAAAGACGTTATGCTTCCTTGAGCAACAAAATAGCAACAAAAGAATTTCACCACATTTTTGTTGTATTTATATTTTTGTCATTAACTACCTGCGTGCATTTCCTTTCAAATAGGAAAATGAATTCCTCATAACACATACATACCTATACTTACATCATACCATTTGGGTTCCTGGCCAGGGGCAAAGTGGAATAAAAGTTTCTAACAAATAAGACTAACTACTTACAAGCACAATAAGGAGTCAATTATTTGTATGATGCACACGTAAGACGTGAGTAAAGTGTACATCCATCAAATAAAATATTTGTACCTAAAGTTTTAAGAGAGAAAAAAAACGAATTGAAGAAAGAGTTTTAAAAGTGAAAGAAAAAAGAAGAGAGCTGCGATTACCAAGACTATACTTATACTGCAATGACAGCGAAAATAATAAGACCTTGATATTCAGTTTGCATTCGTTAAGTTGCCAAAAACTGTATTTATAAAAAAGTGATTGTACTTAGTCGAGATTTGCAAATTTGCATGTTGTACCTAACCTATGCACGTGTCCAGGTCCAGGTTTTTGCGAGTCTGGTATGTGCATCTCAAAACACATCGAAAGTTGTCCATGCACATGAGCACGTAGTTGGGATTACAAAACTGACTATATAGCGTGTCCGTGACCATATGACCGTGAACAATGTCATCAGCAAGAAGCAAAGAGGAGCAGAGATGTGAAAAAGATAAAATTCATGAGAGATCAGTTTCATTTGAATTATTAGAATAATTATTCATCCCTCACCTCATATTCTGACCTGTGTTTTTTCCACTACTCCTACAGATACAGATTCATCATCTCTATCCTTTCAAAAATAATTTATTCTCGGTTTTTGCAACCCTTAATTTTTCAACCTGTATTATAAGTTGGTGACTGTCAAAATGTGTGTTCATGTGCTGTGTTCATGTGATGGATTTCTCAGTCTGAGGAGGCAGCAGCTAATAAGCCCTGATGGGGTTTTGTAATAATTAATATTATATGGGATTTGTTTGAGAAACAATAGTTTGTGAATTTCAATACTTTTGTTATGGTGCTCACCGCCGTCATTTTGAAATAGTTGTACAACACAACAATTGAAATAAAAAAAGCTATTTCTTTCTTTCCCTACTATTTACTATAATTTCGTCCTGCACGCAGTAATGAAGGGAACTGACATTAATATTTAATGTTTCTAAAATTAATAGCCTTAAATATATCAATAGTGCAGATTGGAGTGGGGAAGGAAGTAGTTGAAAATAAAATAAAGTGAATTTATTACTTTTAAGTAAGTAAGTACTACGTAAAACGAGCGGAAATTAAAATACCTACAAGAAGCCACTAAAAATATTGTTTGTGCAGAATTTAAAGTAAAACAGTGCATCTAATCTGCATACTTTTTATCTACGTGAATGCACTCACGTAGATACAGATACGGGGATACGAAGTTTGAGAAGTGCGGAAGACCTGCGTCTCATCTGACGACGTGGGATGAGAATAGCGAAGAAGAGCTCGTGTTTTTGTTGTGTTCTCAGTTCCTCCCTAGCGACTAAAAGTCTCTCGTCTGTCATCATCTCTCGTCTCCGTCTGTTTTGAATGTAGCCTGAGGTTGGGATTGAAATCAGCTGATGAGACGGAGTGGGATTCTGGTTCTGGATCGAAAGCCAGCTGAACGCAGCAGCTCCATCGAGATCCACAGCAGTCGCATTTATTAACTCGGATTCGTGAGAAACAGTCTCACGAACGAGTGTCAGTACACTTTTACACTTGCTACACTAAACAACAAGACCGTGACCGGACCGTAATCATAATCGCAATTGTACTCACTCCAGAACTCCAACCTTCACAGCACTCATGGCTTTTAAACTATTGGTACGAACTTCCTGCCTTCAAAAGTGGTAAGTCTCTTTAAACTTTAAACTGATTTTGTGTCTTGTGTTCAAATTCCAGACTGTAATTTTTTGAGAAATTTCTTTAACGACAAATTCTTCGGTTGTCGTTGAAGTCGTTGTCAATGTTGTTATGTCTTATTATAACCGCCTTTGCACTGTACTGTCAAATCATCGCTCTATCTTATATCACATCCTGAGGTCAGGTCAGGAGGGCAGATTATCCGTTAACTTTGACATTGCGGCTATTACGTTTTGACAAAATGTGTAATTTCATATTTATTTAGTGTTCCTCCAAGGATTATGATAATTTTATTTGTATTATCTTATCAAAAACTGTTATATTATTATTACTTGCACTTGTAAAACCTAATTAAAAATAGATCGGATTCGGCCTTACTAGTTACTAGTTAGTGAGGCATAGGCATAGGCTTGTCTTTTACTATTAGTTAGTTATTTAAATGATTCTGATTTTTTGTACTGTTTTCGTAGACTTGCAAACTTGAAACTTTCGTCTACTGTCACGTTTTGTCGTGTGTGTTAGTAGAGCACATTGTCAACGCAGTCTATCGAAATCTCGAGCCATGGCAGCTAACTTTAGGTATGAGGGCATGGAATATATTGTTCATGCATCAGCATAATAAGGATGATCTGTAACAAACATCATTTGCATGATTTTCTGCAACATGGATGTATAGCTGATCGACCTATTGTATATCGTATTTCCGTAAGCAAATACACATGCAGTTCAGTGCTCTCATAATTTTATTAGTACAGCAGGCTAACCTCTGGTTTTGGTATAAATCCCTCCTATGCATCATAAATTGTGATTCATAATTACTGTTAAAATTAAGTCGGTATAATTTTTTTGCAAGAATAAAAGGGATGTCAGTGCTAACGAAGTTTGTCGTTTTGATTAATTGTTTCTTACTGTGTCTTAATGGCAAACGTTATCGTAACGTCAGTTGTAAATAAATATTTACGTTCTCTCTCTAATTTCATTCAAAGCAGTACTACTTGAGTAGTTTTTGTTCATTGTATTAATTCATACCGGTGCGGTATCCGTAAAATGAATTCTACTTGCATCTAAACATTTTAACTTTTAATTACTTATTCGCACAAGTAAATAATTTGTAACGTCATTTTGGTAAAAATTGAGGAATTAATGTTGGTCGTGAAGTTAAAGGGAAGGGAAAAAAATCGAAGTTTGTGTCTTTAAATGTGCTGCTGAGGCCGAAAATGTTCCCAAATATTTTCTTTTAAGCAACTTTGTCACTGTCAATTTGAAATTCGAAAGGGAGACAGTCACAGCATGAGTAAGTAGGTGTAAGTCTGCCCGTAGCATGACTTTTTCACCTTTATGATATAGAAATATAGAAATATAGACATCTCTGTCCCCCTTACTATTCCGTGTTGTTCTTCGTGATGAGCACGTGCAGTGTACGAGAAAGCCTCTTGTTTTGATCTCTGTGTGTACCTACCTAAGTACACCTGTGTACTGCGTGCTTCTATCTTTCCTCTGTCACTCCGTGCAGATGAAAATACTGATAATGTAATGACTACTCAAGTAATTATTTACATTGTGATGACCAGATTTTATTTTATTCGTCTGTCATCCAAATCCAATCCAAAAACAGCATACAAGAGCGTATACTTGCGCTTATTTGGATTTAATGCAGTATAAGTTGACTGGATTTTGTTGGTAGGGGGGTATTGGGCGTTAATGGCTTTTAGTGCATGTAGATAGATAGGTGCCTGCATTTATTTCGTGTCACTCTTTCTCGAAGTCGAAACTTGAAATAGGTACATCATACAATCCCTGTTATTGTGACTATCATATCAAGGCTTATAATATATACAATTTTGTTGACACCTTTTTACCTGTGCCACATTATGACATTATATAGGAGACAATAAACCTCCTTTAACCAATTTGTCCTTAAGGTTAACTTTTGAAAACATTCTATTATAAGTAGAGGGGTTTGAATAAATATTATGTCGCAATTTATTTTGTCTTTAAGTAGTTATGTACTACACATTATTTATAGTTGTATTTTTATGATGTTGCTTTCAGTTCTAGAGGAAGGAAATGTTTGACCTCTAATGACTGGAATATTGGAGGAGTTCGAGAATTAAATTCAGGCCAAGTATTTACTGCACTCAAACCATTCTTTTTTGCCGTTCATCCGGACCTTTTCGGACAATTTCCGAAAGAAAGGGTCAGTTTGTAGTTTGTTTTTTTTCTCGACTTAAGAAATAAGGATGGAGTTGAGGAAGAAGTGTATACTTAAGTTTATAGTATTAAATGATTAATGATGTGGCGTAAATATTAGAATTATAGAAGCAGCAAGGTAGGTAGTGTAATAGGTAGTTTTATCTTATATGACCAATGTTAATTTTGTTATAAGAGAACCAGGAAAATCGAAAATCAAACCCTCATTATTAAACTTGCGCTGTGGCCTGACTGAAGGAGTAAACTAAACACTTATCTTGTTTACAGCAACATACATTGTAGGTAGGCGGTAAATATTGTATCACAGGTTTGAATTGGATTTTATCAGTCAACTCAAAATTGTTTTTCCCCAAGTAGTATCAATAAAAAATATAAGCACCTGCCTATTATATGGAATTAATGTCATAAGAAACGTAAATTACGATGATAAGATTTTTCTTAGCATTAAATATATAGGTAACTTACTCTGTTTACAAAAGTAGTGACAGGAGTGTGACGAAATCTAAAATTAGCTCAATTTTCTATACCTAATCAAATCGGACAGAACGACATAGAAACTTTATGTACTTAGTTGCGATAATATAATTGACTAGTAACGCGGCCCGTCCTACGGACGGAATGTAACAGCATTTATCAAGACATATTTATAGCTAAAAAACTAAAACATTCTTCATTTTGCGTTGTTTCTTTAAACATACAGTCAGTATTAAATACCAATGTCACAAAATTTTAATACACCTAATACAGAATTTATTTCCCCATCGAACAGTATGTTGCAGGTCGGTGTCGCTATGTTAGCTTTTAAAAAATTGACAATTACATTTGGCAAGGTATTGAAATTGATATTGGTTGGTCTGAAATCATTTGCTTGTTCAGAATACAAAACCTATCTCATTTAAAGTAATTTTACGGTACATAGGAGATATATAAAGTAAAAGAGAAGGACAGCGGACATACACGGCGGACAGAAAGGGACAGCGTTATTTGAATTTTATTATTATTATGTAGATATGAAAGATGGGATTTAAGTCATAAGGATACGACATAGCATTAGTGCATTTAGGTACTATTTACGGAATGGTTATTCGTTATTATCGTCTTCTTGTTATTTTATTTCGTATCAGTTTCTACTATCAGCCGCCATTGGATGTCCTCTCCAATTCAGTTTCAACATATTAGGTATTTTGTATTAATGAAATGGTTACATTATCTTTTGACAAGACTGTTTGAACTTTGTTGGAAGATATGTTCGAGTCGAGTAGGAAATAGTTTTGAATGCAGGAAATTGATTTAGTTCACATGTTCTAAGCCTAAATTTTTGAAGCACGCAACGCGGCTGGACGAATACATTAGCTTTAGGAGGGGGATATTTAGAATTATTTGTAAATACAAACTTATATACAATATACATACTGTATGTCCTGGAGTGGAAAGCTTGAAAATAAAAAATTATATTATGGTGGAATCCATAAGGAGTGAAAGCTTTGTGCCCACCAAAATAAAGTACATATTGACGAGAAACAAATATTACGTAGATGATAAGTACATAGAAAAAACATAGGTTAAAGGGGCGAGGGATTGCGTGAGAGGGCATGAAGAAAACGTGATTATTTGCGATTTGAGGGATATTTTTAATATATTTCTGGCTTATCTTGATTTATTTACAGGCAGTCAATGAAAATTCATTAAAGCAGCTTAATGCATACATTGAATCCTCTACGAGTGATACATCTAGTTACCCTTCCCATCTTACTTTTTATCTGAGAAAACAAAGCAATTCACAAAATCAAGATAAGTTTAGAAATGCCCAATTAGCCAATGTGACTCCTTCCGTTACTTCATCTGAATCAGGTACACTTTCATTATTCATTTAACCTTTTCGTGTATTGATTTCCTTATTATTAATAGATACAGAGAAGTTGTCGTTTTTGTTGGGGTAATATGGAAAAATAGTATGATTTTATTGAGTATTTAAATTGGGCAAAAATTAATACTAATGTTGGCTCTGTAAAATTGAGCGCAAATTCAGTTCAGTTAACTTTGTAATTTAAAAATTCCGTAGGAATATTTTTTATACATATAGTGCACTAATCCAGTTAAGGTGATTTAGTATAGAGATGCTACACGAGGGAATGTAATTCAGTAGATTACTTTAATACTTTCATTTCCAATACTTTCATGATTTTATAACTCGTTGTGTTGTTGTAACTCAATAATTAAGTGATGTATTGTTTGTGAAATCAGTAGGAGGAAGATTTAAAGCCATTCGCATTGACCTGGGTCAAAAAGATGTTCGCAGAACAGTTCATTTAATTTTACAGAAATGCAACTTGTCAACTACGTACATTGACAGTCTTCCTCAACCCCAAAAGACGACTTCAGACCGAAATACCTTCGCAAATGCATTTGACAAGTCCACAAATGCCCGCGCTAATTTTTGGAATAATTTCGAAGACTTTAACGTAGGTGATGTGGAGAGAGACCTTAGTAGCTACAGAAGCAACCCACGGAATTTACAGTTGAGTTTTATTTTTGACTATTTTTAAATCCTGTCCCTATCAAGACGTGTCATTCTGTGCTCAGAATGTTAGTGCTGTATGTCGAACGCTTGAGATTGAGATTGGGGTATGAAGGAGTTTATATGAGAAAGTCTTTCACTTAATCTTTCGCAATAGTCAGTGCTTAATTAGTTTTTACCATTCTTTGTTTTACTTACCATGTTGGAGTATCCATTCAATTCAAACACAGCACTAACTTTACATTTCCAGGAAAGAAAAATGATTGTATTATAATATGTAAGCGAGGAGTCAAACACACAGCGCAAAAGATAATTTTAATTAATATTCTGCTAACTTGTAACTCTGCGAGCTAGATATGAGGAAATAGAACAAGTACGATGGTGTACCTTAGAATTAGACTAAAACTTCATAAATACTTGCTCAGGCTTTTGCCTTTGCCAGTTCATTTACTGTAGTGGCAGTTGGCAGTGGCAAGCGATGGATGAAAAAAAAACCTCTTTCTGATGCAATAATATTTATGCATGCACAATATGCACATAGTACATTCCGTAACAATGGGAATATTTTGACTCACACATGATTTCCTTGTGAATTTTCTTGCAGGACTTGGTTGGACAAAAATGTGGAGGATGCAAAGGCTAAACTTAAGGACTGTTGGCCAACCCGTGAAGAAATTATACGCCTGAGGGAAAACTTGTGTAATTCACTCGGATTGACGGATATCATATGGGACTGTGGATGGGGTACAAGGCATTTTCGTGGTTGCCTAGAAAGTTTTCAAGCATTGGCAGCCCAGCACCCTGAAACTATGGAAGTTTTAAGAGGTTTGCTATAAAATCACGTTTTTTGGGCGTGCAATGTTTTTAAACTTCTGAAGATGATTCAAAAAATGTATTTGTATTTTTTGCAGGCAGACAAATTATTTTTGGCCGAGAAACTGGAGTGAGTTTGGATGGTCAAGTAATCCTTAACAGCGGAGAAGTTCGTACCAATTGGCTGGATTTAATTAGCAATGTCAAAAAATTTGATACGTTAATTTTAAGAATTCCCAGTGTTCAGATGACTTTGTCAAGAACTCTGCAGGATATCAACGTTGTGCATAGGTATATAGTATATAGGATTTATGTTTTCAGTTTAATTCTTCTCAGACTGTGTATTATTATTTGTAAAATTCTGTAAATATTTTGCAAATTGTATGTAACGTATTCTTGTTTTAACAATGCTAGAAAATTTGGCCCTAAAAGATTGGCGGAGACGTACGAGTCACTGTTGAGAAAACTCATTACTTCTATTGGGGATTATCAAGGCCGGAACAGTTTTCCGAAACAATGGCCCGAAATGTTGGACCACTTGGAGTTAGTAGTAGAATCGTAAGTAAAAAGTAATTATTGTAGTACACAATATAACAGTTCCAATATATTATAAGTAGTGACCAATACACATACCTTTGTGCATTCTTGTCCTTCAGAGATGCAGGCCCTCTTATGGTGTCTCCAACTGGACAAATTATTGTCCCTGCAAATTGTCCACCGTTCCTCCTTGTCAATTTTATTACTACTAATATGGAAGAAGCAAGTACTAAATTGGAGCAGTACAAAAGGTAAATCATTTTCATGTTTTTTTCATCATCCAATAATAAATTGTTCAATGGTTTTCACCATAACTGCCTTAATAATTCTAATAATTTATTGTATTTTAATAATTTCAAAGACAAAAATATGAAGAGAAGGATCTCCACAAACAATGTCTCGAAGAATTAGGTCTGGTCGAGTTGCAAAAAGATGATAATGTGACGCCGAACCTCATGATTGAGTGTTGCCAGCGGTTGCTGAGCAGTGACTTGGCACACACACTCAAAGGAACTCATCTTTGGATTACAACTTACTACTCAGTCCTTTCAGATGGAGAGATATGTATTCCATGGAACTGGAAGAGTTTGCAAGATGACACTATTTGAATTTTAACTAAATAAGATTTGTTTTAGTCTCAAACGGATGATCTTCCCCTTCCCAAATTTTATAAATGTTTACTTGACTACTTGATGTGAGTCATTAAAAACCCAAATGCGTGTGACAAATATTATGATGGTGCATGATTGTCTTGGTCGTCGCTTTTGTCTGTGCCATTTTTAAAGGAATTCATTCTCACGCACACAAAAAAAAGCAATACTTTTGGCTGTTAATGTTGATACATTGTTGGAATATATATGAAGGAAGGAGAGTGAGTACGATATAGTGTTCAACGGTAGCCAGGCTATTGCTACCAGTCGGGGGAAGTCTTTATATTGTTTGTTATAATTTTTAAACGTTAATAATTTACCTAATTTGGTATTTTTATTATGTAACATCAAAATATACCCCAGACCCCATGTTTGAGACACGAGTGTTCCCCTTCGCTTGTATTCGAACACTCGCACAATATTTATAATGACATATTAATTATATAGTCAACATGGTGTTGCTAGTTTACTGTAGAAGTTTTTCTTTAAGCCATGAACAGATGGATAATGGAAATGGAACACAGAATGGAATTCTTTGCTGTAGTTGAAATACCACCTAATTTTATACTGTGTATTAGTAGTATTGGTATTGGTAGGTGTGTTTCATATTGCAAAGAACATCTGTTACCGAGCTAGTGGTCACTGTTAGTCTAGTCACTAGTCAGTGGACTATGATATAAAATGGATTTTTGTTGGATGTGTTAATTTGTTATGATTGAAGCATAGAGCAAGTGGAAATAATTTAAGTGACTATCTAGAGTTGATATCGGTTTTCAGTTTTGGAATTTGATTTTGACTATAGGCATACCGTCGTTATCACGAAGAACTATATGATTATATTTTATTTTAAACCAGAGTTGTATTAATTTGTTAATTATAATGAAGTTCATACTGGCTTCGCTAATGTTGCCATAAATTAATATTAGTGGGATGAGTTCATGAATTTCACACTCGTTATGTTTATTTCAACTATAAAACTATTACCTAATGAATTCTGCATTCTACTTGGTTGACCTTGACCTGGATTGTTATTCAAACACGAAACCTGCTGAAAAGCCTGTGGCATTTTCAGATTTTTGTGTGGCTTAAAAGGAAGGAGGGTGAATATTTACTCATTTCTTAAACTACATGTCTTTAGATATTTAAATTACTAAATAAAATTCGAAGAAATCTGAAGCGAAAATAATTGTACATGGTTGTAAGTACACACCAAAAACTCCAATTTTGCTAAAGGGTCCTAGAATAAAGAAAATACTGCGACATCTGTTGTTTCGGGCGGGGCGTATGAAGGGTACAATTGGAGCTTGAGGACGCCATTTTTTAGAAAACCTTTATTTTATTTATCTGCGTAACTTTCATAAATTGGTATGTGTTATGTGTGTGATATTCACAATAAATGATTTTTTAAAGATCCCACTGGAAAAAACGGAATGGAATAGCATAATATGCTAAATGACAATACATTGATGTCCAGTTTAATTTACCATATAGTATTGTACTCATTTAATATTTGTAGCTTTATACCACTGACATAGGTATATTTGACTCAGGAATTGCCTCAAAGTTTTTTATGTACTACGAAATTGTAAGCTATTTTGATGGACATGAAGTAGCAGCAATCAGCTGTGAGTGATCATCAAAATGAATTTGTTGTCAAAGATAAATACTATACGGGGATTACAATAAATACTATGAATCGTCAACCTTGCTTCACGTTATTTATTATTGTTTTGTGGTTACACACGTCTTATAATTTCTACCGACGGATCTACATAATAACGTAAATACGGTGTCCGTGTCCGGTATCATGCGGGTTTACCCTCCCAATTTTAAACCCTTAACCCAGCTGCTTATCAACTCTTATGGTGCGCTTTATTGATGCACAATTTATGATGTACCAGCACCAGTCAACGACACGAGTTACACGGCAAATGAAGGAACATTGAGCTCATAAACGTGTTAGCACTTTTTTTATTCCTTCAAAGTTCAGTATGTTGTCACTGTTAATTTACTAAGAAAATATCACATAGCGACAATAACAAAATATTCTGATACAGACAGATTATAAATTGCATTTTTCACGTGTAAAAGTTTGCGATCTGCGACAAGACTTGTACAAAAAAATATAAATGACTAAAAATATGGAGTGTCCCCCGCATCGTCAATTGCTTATGACTATTAAAATAAAAAGAGTTGAACTGAAAGAAGGAGCCTTCTATGCGATTCCCTATTCTTGACACACACGATGCTTCTTGGCTCACGCGTAGCGATTCATGAAATTCAAATGGAATTCTTGGAACTTTGTCATCATGATCTTGAGTTTATCCATGGAGGGGAGCAAAGTAGTTCTTAAAAAAGAAAATAAATTCAAGCATTTCAATTTTTTAGTCTCAATTCCAATTCCAACGATGAGTTTTACAATTTATAGCCTGAGGTCAATCAGAAGGAGAGCAAAAGAGAATTCATGTGGTACTTAAAAATAAAAGATGATTACCTGAAATGATAGGTTCCTTTAACTTGTCCCATCCCAGACCCAGGGACAACAGAGACGCCCGTTTCTTCGAGCAGCGCCATTGCGTAGAATACATCTGGCTCCATTTTCATCTCGATTGCAGTTTCCACAGCTTTGACTGGTAGAATCACCTGAACATGAAAATAATCTATCAATTTCATCATCACTATATTGCACGACGACGTGGAAACCAAAATTTTGGTTGTGGTGCAGCAAGATTTTCTTTGAAGATGAATGATCTGTATATATAACACCGAGTACGAACTTTACCTTAGGAAACGCGTACATGGCTCCTTCAATGGGCTGGCACTCGATCCCGGGAAGCTTCCTCAGACTTGTGTACACTAAATTAGCTTTCTCGGCCAAATTCTGGAGGATCTCACGTTTCTCAGTGTGGAATAAAGTGTGTGAGGGGTCAAATGACTTGGGAGGGTCCACAATGCAATCAACTGCAGCCTATACGCACCCATTTCATCAAAAGAACCAAATCACATGTTAAACTGCACACATATTATATATTACATGTATTATATGTATTATCATATATATACTATATGAATATTGTCTGTGCACGCTCAGAAATGTTCATAACCGTAATATTTGTAAAAATCAGGTTTACAGTATCCCTGTAAAAAGTAATGGAGGTGCTCGGTAAAAAGATGAAAAAGGTAGTATCGAAAAATTGATTAAATGTTGTTTACAGTGATATTTGTATCTTTGTCACATTTACCGTTACCTCTATTAACAAATAACCGAGTACATTCATAAAATGAGGTTTACAATAATTTTGGTAAATATTTTTCAAATTTTGAATTTCGTGTCTGAATTGCAACCAATGAACTTTGCTGACATTAAAATCCCTCACACAAGAAATGAAATACCAACTAGCGACGAAAAGTAATTGCCGTACCTAAATCAATTTGGTATCATTTCATTTTCATTTCAACTAACGGCTGGAGAGTATTCGTAACAAACAAAGGGAAAACAACGATCAATGATAACAAAAGTCAGAACTAGAAAACGTAAAGTTTTGTGTGGACACAGAACAGATACGCTATTTTCTGGGTTTCACCTGTTTTCTAATTGGTATAATTAAGACTCCGTATAACTTATAGTCCTTAGTTATTAGCGGTTGAACTAATATTGTCTAATAATCAAATTATCGTCTCAACATCTATAGTGACTGGTGACTAATAATTATTAGTGCGACAAAGTTTAGTATTAAAGTGACAAAAAACAAAACCCAGATTTTTTCAGTCAGTGAACAGTGTATTTATATACCCTCATTAAGGAAGGGAGCGTTGTCCTCAATTTGAGTATTACAAATATCTTTAGTATTAAATAACTATTTTTTGTTAAAATAAAGCCTTCAGTTGTCATTGATTGTAAATTCTATTGTTTATTTTCATAATTTGGTTTAATTCTCGTTATTCAATTTTATCGGCATCACTATAATAGCATTTTTTTGTAAATACCTACTTTGTAAAAACTTAACAATGTTGTATGGGCTGACGCCAAATCGACACAATGAATAAATTATTATTATATTATTTATAATAGCATTTAACAAAAAATCTGTTAATTCCTTTTATTGTTTCCTCTATTTTAATAATTTAACAGGAATATTGTTAGAGCTTCAATACAAGATTCCTATTAATCAAGCTAACAG
Source organism: Dicyrtomina minuta (assembly GCA_949802685.1). Classification (NCBI taxonomy): domain Eukaryota; kingdom Metazoa; phylum Arthropoda; class Collembola; order Symphypleona; family Dicyrtomidae; genus Dicyrtomina; species Dicyrtomina minuta. Next base: position 66,232,580 of record OX461812.1, read on the forward strand.
GGTTAACAATAAAGTTTACAGATTCTATCTGTAAATGTCTAACAAACTTTTACGGTTACTAATTCTAACTGCTTTCAATATAGATGCTCACTAACATATCACCTCTACTACTTTTTACAGCTGACGCTGTAAATCTCGGCACTATTTTCTGAGCGTGTGATGAACCAGAATGACCCATATCCAATTGTAGCTAAAAACAATATCCACTATCTACAAAAATATTGAAACATGTCTTGAAAACATGTAAATAGAATACTTTGCACTTTTCAAAAACATGTAAATAGTACATTTTACTCTTTTCAAAAACATGTAAATAGAACATTTAACAATTTTTAAAAACTCGTAATTAACATTTAACGCATGTTTCAAATTTTGTTTTTATGAGTCATAGCTCATTTTGATTCTATCTTCAATTGGATATGGGTCATTTTGGTTCTTTACAGGCGATATTGAAATTGCGTAAGTGAATTGTCTTACCTGGCCTAGAACGGTGGGGCAGAGCTTGGCGGCAATGCTTGCGGTGAGAACACCTTGAACAGCTGGGTCCATGTTCACGATTTCACAGTACCCACCACGAAGACCGCACTCACACGCGAAACCTGGTTATTCAATGAACAAATACGTAAAAAACGGGGTTGACAATTATCAGAAATTAGAAAAACTAATAATTGTTAAAAGCTACACTTAATCCAATACTGTCAAGTGCATTGGAGGAGGTAAAATTTGGGGTTTAATTTATCACCTTTTGAACAGGAGAAGAAAGACACGAGCTCCATTGAATTGTACGGACTTCCCATCTCCATCATGACGCGCTTGAAGGAAAGGAATTCCGAGCCCTCGTAAATGTTGTCTTGGTACACCTGATCCAATCACACGATCCACAAAATTAATTATATTCCACACATTTCAATGCAAGAAACAACACGTTGCACCACAAGCAAATAACAATGTGAATTTCCTCACCTCATCCGCCAGAATAAATAGGTTCTCTTCCTGTGCAAACTTAATTATCTCTTCCATATTCTCCCGAGTGAGTACTTTCCCTGCGAAATTCAACATACAAAAAAATAAAATTCATCGAAATAAGAATTTTAATTACAGAGCGAAAAGAGTTCATTTCATGAGTTGACATCAAAAAGGTTAGTGGATAAAATTTAATTTCAAAAATTCAATCAAAAAGGTTAATTTACCCGTCGGATTTCCGGGATTGATAACAACGATTGCGCGGGGATTACACGTGAGTCTGGCTTCGCCAATTGCTCGTTTCAACTCCGTCACAGACAGCGCCCATCCCCGGGACTCGTCCAAATAGTAGTCGATCTGTCCACGTCAAAAAAAAAGCGGTTTAAAATAGCTTTAGTTTCAAGGAGTCAAGTGTTTCAAATCATTTAAGATCTGTTCTCCCAACACGGACCCCCGTGTGACTAGCTTACCCCGTACTAACACAGAGCCAAGTAAGCCTTTAAGGATATAGATCGCCACACATGTGGAGAGCCAATTAAATACACTAATTATTTTCCCAACCTTAAATCAACGCCTTCCAAAATTTTAATGTGTGTTACATGTACTATATCGTTTGTGAAGAACCAAAAGCCAAAATGACCCATATCCATTTGTAGCTAAAAACAATATCCACTACCTATAAAAATATTGTGAAATATGTCTTGAAGGCATTTAAATAGGACATTTTGAAGTATTCAAAAACATGGAAATGAAGCATTTCACACTTTTAAAAAATATGTAAATACATGCAACATTTTGCACCTTTTCAAAAACATGGAATTAGAACATTTTACGCTTTTCAAAAACTCTTAATTAACATTTTACGCAAGTTTCGCATTTTTTTGTGTTTATGACATAGCTCATTTTGATTCGATATTAAATTGGATATGGGTAATTTTGGTTCTTCACAGACGTAATGCGTTATTTGGGATTGCTTACTGGGCACATGTCGTATTCCCCGAGGGTGGCTGCGTAGAGGGGATACTGCGGAACTGGAGTGAGCACGCCAGATTTCTTCCCGTTGTCACCCACACATTTGAATAGTTTCAGACAGGCCTGTTGGTCAATCAGTTTCAACCATTTTAATAGCAATACCTATTTTTAACTAAGTAGCATCTATATGTGTTAACATTTGAGCCGAGGAATTTTAAGCTTATTCTTATTAGCATAGTCATTTTCGTACCCGAATCCCGTCTGACGCCCCAGCAACCAAAATGATATTTTCTGCATTCGCTGAAATCCCCGCATCTCTCCTCTCAATATACTCTGCCACATGCTTCCGAATTACCTCCAGTCCACGAGAGTCCGTGTACGACCCTACGGATTACGGATTACGGATTACCTCAACGTACCTGGGTGTATGTACATACATATTTACTGCTGATTTGAAGAAGTAGACAGAGGAATTAAATTACCTGCACTTCCTCCACGACATCCCTTCAGAATCTCGCTCGCTTTCTTCTTGACGTCAGACGGAAATGTCGACTGCTCTATTAATTCCGGACACGTCACTAAAGCCAGGACCTGGTATCAGACAGAATTCAATTAATTCCTCCACTAAATTCACTGTCCAGTACAATTAAAAATCAATTTAATTGAAAAAACAATTATTTTACAAAACTACTACAGCTATATAGTATAGTAGCTATAATAGTATAGCTAATTTAAAGTTTGGATTCATTGACAAACCTGTCGAAGGAAGGAGATGGGCTTCTGCCCCATTGCATGCGCATCCCCAATGTTCGCCTTAATTACTTCATTAAATGGCTTCTTCTTCCCCTAAAATGTCATGTTAAAATCCTAATTAAGCACTCACACTCACACTCATCCTCACAAATGGGGACATCGCAGATTCTAGATCTAATGTAGATTTAACGAGGATTTATATATTTGCAGTGCCATTGCCATTGAACGTAGCAGATATTATCCTGTCCCCCCCAAAATAAAACTCAAAAATGGTCTATAACGTCGAAGTCGAAACATGTAAACAATTATTTCTAATGCATCCAAAATGTGATATCTACTACGTCACAAAGTATTAAATGCAGGGCCGGACGAAGGAATTGCTTTTGGGCAGCAATTTGTTTCCATACAAAAGCCAAAATTTTGATTTGATTGATGGTTTTCTTTGGTAAAGCAAAATGTTGTATTTACATGTTTTAGAAAAGTGCAAAATGTTCGATTTACTTGATTCAGAAAAGTGCAAAATGTTCTATTTACATGTTTTGAGAAAAGTGGAAAATGTTTTATTTCCATGTTTTTGAAATGTACACAAAAATTTATTTAAATGTTTTTGAAAAGTTAAAATATTCTTTTTACATATTTTTGAAAAACTGCAAAATGTTCCATTTAAGTGTACAAATGTATTTTGAAATGGCCATTGGATTGGCCACATTATTTTCGCCCCGATTAAATTAATGGAAATTGTCTGTACTGTTGCTAATTTGATTGTATTTTTCTATTTTCCTATTCAAAAATGCTTTTTATAAAAGATAAAGCGTTTTCTCAAAAATGTGAGGCGAGCGTTCTCTGCGTCACTTCTGTATGTACTTACTTGACTCAAATCTTTCTCGATTTCGAAAGCCCGACAAATGACAGGGCCCCGAGCGGCATATTCCATTTGCTTGAAGGACAAAATAAAAGGATTGGCCGTGTGAATGGTGAGTGTTTTTGAGTGGCTTTTGTTTTCTGGACACTTTTCACGGTGGCCAGTCCCATTTTTATATGTGTCCTTTTTCGTGCAGCTCGGGACAATGGAGACAACAGGGGTAACTTGTGCGTGCACCATCTTTCTTTTTTACGAGATTGTTTTTTTGTATATTCAGTTCAGAAAAAATATCAATCAATTTCTTTTTTCGACAGTGGGAAATTTTTTGAATTTGTAATTTGTAATGGAAAACTGCTGAGGCGGGAAATGTGAGACAAGATTAAAGGGTCTGTAATACACCAGTCTGGTGGAAAATTGAAATGGGAGTGAAACTATTTTCGGAATGAAAGCAATCTTGGAAAATGCACTCTATTTATTGGACTGTCATTAAAATCTCATGTTGCATCCTCTCAAGGTAATTTCCATCCCGCAATGTAAACAGTGAATTTAATCTGGAGAATAAGCAAAGGTTTTGCCCCCCTTTTGGGATTTTGGGACTTGGGGCAGCCCAGTTATTGTACAGGGAGAAAAGATGCTGGGCTCAATTTGTATGTCCAAGAGTGAAAGCCATATTAATTGTGGGCATTATAATTAAATGAGACTCATACAATGTATTTTTGGAATGCACTAATTAATCCCACACCCTTCAACTTCAAACACGCCGCACTTCACTTATTACTCTCCACTTAACAGTCTTTAACACAATCTTTTCCCGTTTTACAACTCTAATCTGCAATGGGCATTAATTCTTCTTGTAGCCCTAATCTAATCAATAAATTCCAAATTAGCTAGCTACCGTCAAACACCGAATGCTAATATCCAGAATTATCCAGAACTTAATTGCATGCGGGTTTTGATTTAAATATCAAATTAAAGCTCTTCATTGAATACCGAGCTGATCTTCGGAAGTCGAAGCAGGTTATTAAAAGCACCCAGGAATTATTCCAAATTCCAGGCCATGTGGAACAGAGTAGACGGGAAGAATTCAGAGGAATACGGTGTGTGAAAGTAAACAAAGAAACAGGTATGTTATCTAATTAATATGGGGAATTCAGCATTCAGGAACAAAGATAATTAATGATGCAGATTGCAGGCGCTGTCCAGGAATAGAAACACTTGTACTTTCTCGAGCACATAAATGGCCTACGTGACTTCCTCATCGTACCCGGTTCCTTTTCACCTTTGAACCTCCTCAATTACACTCCTCAATCCACTGCGATTCGTCATCAAGTGCCCACAACTTCATTCCGTCGCTTGTCGGCATCACGTACACCGCTCCTCCTCAACCTCAGACAATTTTATCAATACAAATTAACACACAATTAATTGCGCCGACTAAAAAGCTAAAAAGTCATAACGTAATCACACACTGCGTAAGCAAAAAGAAGCATGCTTCTTTATTGGCATTGGTACTACTACAACAGGCACGGGCATAAAAATATGAATACTATAACAATTATGTAATACGCATCATGCGATTATATTTTCGCGATCACTCATATTAAAATACCCAACAAGAATCAACCCAATATACATTACCCTATTTGCTCTTAATGTTTACTTTCATGATCAAAATAATTCAAAGATATTGAGTTTCTCAAATCTTAGCTACTGTTTTCTGGCTTCTATAAAATGCGTTACCAAAAATATTGGCATTGTATTGTAGAACGAAGCAAAAACGAGAAATTATTATGTAATACTTATTAAGTAGTAAGGAATCGTCCGTAAATGATGTAATCTGTAGGGTTATTGGGTCTAGTCACAGGTATTGATGACATGCCTTGTTAAAGATAGCCGTTTACTCAAAGTTAAAGCATAGCTATTAGATATCCCTACTATTAAAAGGCTATGGTTAAAGTAATGACATGTGGGTGGATGGGCTCTAAAAGAGGGTCAATTTGGGTGACATCATTTTAGGACGATTCCTAATATCCTAATAAAGGAAACCGAATTTGTGCGTACAAACTTACTCTTGCCATTATTGCCATATATTTGAGCTCCATAGAAATAATTGCGCGCGAAGATTTGATTGCCAGTTTTTTTAATTGAATGTCGACTATGTCGAGTCGAATTTCGACATTTTCGACGGACTAAAATTACACTGACACAGACAGAGACTGTGTCACTTCATTCTCTTATTTATTATAATATTTTTAAAACAAATAATTTACAGTTTAAAATTCAATATAATCAGTTGTCACCAGTATAAATAGTATCATAATGGAGAATCCGAAGAACGTAAACTTCATATAGGCACTGAAGAGTTAATGTTTGGGTTTACATCAATACCAAGTGTGCTAGAGGCATCAGTTCAAAATAATTCATAATTAAGTACAGTAAGTTTGAAGTTGGTATTTTTTTTAAAGGTTTTTATTTTTATTTTGGTAAGCCTTGTATGTATATTTTGTTATAATATGTTAATGGTTGTTTGCGTGTGACAGGTGTTTGTGAATAGATTGGGTATGGGTGGACAATTCCGTGTCACAGTTTGGGATCCTAGGCTCATCATTTCTCAAATTGCTACAGTAATTGGATTCTTTTATCTTTCATTTGGATTACTTCTTCTAATTGGCTCCCTTTTTACTGGAACTGATTTGGCATTGTCATCAATCTTTGGTTATCAAGTATGTATAATGTTCACGTACAATTGACATCAATTGGGTTTAAAAATAAGAGCAATTAATTATGTACTGATTTGATTTTCGCCGATCGTGGTAGTAATTAGTGAATGTAATTTGAATTTCTTTTAGGCAATTAATTTTAGTGACAGGAATGGAGTTTTAGCAGTTGTATGCTACATCATCAACGCATTACTTGGGTATGATATTATATTGTAGATATTTTTGAAAGATACAATTATTTAAAACTTTTAATGTGTATGGCTCTACACTGACATTATTATAAGTAATAAACAAGAATCTCAATTATTATCATATTTAATATATTTTGTTTGCAGTTCTCTGGCTTTAAGTATAGTGGTGAAGAGGACAAAGCTATGTCTGGATTTTACTGCTACTATGTATTTAATTCATCTGATGGTCTGTTGGATTTTTAGTGGAGTATTCCCATCAACAGCTTCCTGGTGGCTTCTAACTATAGCGGCTGTCACTGTTATGTGTGTATGTGGAGAATTTTTGTGTCTCAAAAATGAGATGCAAGATATTCCATTACTAGGAGGAAGAGTGGATCTATGAAACATGTTTTTATTTAGCTTTTTCATTACTGTTGTAAAATATCGTTATCCCTTAATGGCAAAACGGATGGTTTACTTGTAAATTCTACAATTACTATTGTTGTAGAAGTTATAAAATCATTGTGATAATAAAATTCGAGCCGATGATCGTACGTCGGATCCCGTTGGAGCATTACCAAAACAGTTTGATGACTTTCAATTTTCATTAAGCATGTTTCTCATTCGTGGCCTGGAATTTTAGGCATAAATCTTGTTAGGTAAAAGTTAAAGTATATATTTAACTGTATTAAATTTGTTTTTGAATTCCGAGTTCACAAGTTAAGTTGCTACAACATTTGACATTTCAAATTTCAAGGTATTTGGTGATGACATTTGTGATTTGTTTCACAAATCAATAATGCATTTTCCCGCGAGAAATAATGACGCGCGAAGATTTGAATGCGTGTGTATCATATGATGAAAGTCGACTTTTGTCGACGGACTATTACCGACTGTTTTAGCTGACCTTGGCAGTTGGCTGGAACTGTGTCACGGTTTACAAATTCTCTTTGTATTTTTTATATTTTTAAAACAAATACAATTTTCAATCAAAATATTCAGTTACGTCACCATTAAAAATCAAAAATAGTATCATTACGGAGAATCCGAAGAACTTACTAATATAGGCATTGAAGAGTAAGTTGTAAGTTTGTGTTTCATAACAAGTTGCAAGTGTGCTAGTGCTAGAGGCGTCACCTCAAAATAATTGATAAATTACATCATTTGTATTTTGGCATGATTCATGATTCATTTTGGAAACTACAAGACACCCGACGCTCAACGGAAATCGGGCCAATCTACTTGACGGTCATCGGGTGAAAGTGCAACTCACTCGACGATTTCCTGCAGTTGACCCGACGGCCGACGATTTTCTGCAACCCACTCGCACTCGACGCCCAAATTCTGCAACTGACGGCAAGGTACGGCCGAATTTTCGTCGGGTAGGATGCAACTGACCCGACGAAAATTTCTGCAACTCATCCGACGCCCGACATTTTTCTGCTACCCACCAGACCAGACGTAGGGACCTGCTTTTTCCACCACCGTTTTTACCACCGCCAACAAAAACTATAGAATTTGGAATTCAATCTCCACCACCACCACCGCCAACAAAAACTAGAATTTATTTCCAACCACCACAACTAAAAAATTGTAATTGTAATTATTTTTAAATACTTACAAAAAGGCGCTCTCGTGGGGATTCTACAGTTTTTGTTGGTGGTGGTGGTAAAAAAGGTGGTGGAAAAAGCAGGCCCTCCAGACGTACGTCGGCACAATATGCAACTCACCCGAGGAATGTTTTACTTTTGCCGCAAAATATGCTATCCTAACATTTCTGAATAAATTGTTTTTTAAAACCATTCCCAGAACTAAACATAAAAATTATTTACTGGACGAGCTTACAAATACCCGTAACGAAGAGCGTAACAGATAGCTGCGCCACACGAATAATTCGTCCCCACACGGCTCAGCACAAAATGTCCCTTGAGGTCTTTTCGCCCCCGGGGGACGAATTTATATTATGAAAATTTTTACTGTCTTTCATTAGACCAATATACATTTAACTAGGGTAGACCTGTTCAAAATTCCCTAGCGATTTAAAAACTTTTTGGGAGGGAGGGAAAATTTGGAATCCCACACAAACCCCTGAAACACAACATGTTTTTATTTTACTTGCTGTTTTTTTTTACACTAAATTTTTGAGCTTTTCAACATAGAATTGTACCTGACATCACGCGACTATGCGTGTTTTTCAACCTAAAAAATGACGTTTTTAGTTGAGGGAGGGGCGGGGTTGGTGGTTTTGAGTGTTTGGCCCCCCTGACAAAATTTGGTTCCGACGCCTCTGCTTTGCAATGTTTGATTTAGGGTATCAGTTAGTAATTGTGATCGGTGCGGGTGTGTTTACTTAATTTTGAACAGGAAAACAGTAGAGTTGAAAGTCCTGGAGTTCGAGCGTAATTCTTTGGAAAAGGATTTGCTCTTTCATGCAAGAATTACTTATTACCAGTGCGAATGTTTTCCTGGTAAAAATCTAGTGGTCACATTCGGCCGCACTGATCACAATTACCCACCAGGCCACTTACACAATAGTCGAACATTGATTTAGTGCTTGGTACATTTGCCCGTTTGACTATTCTGGGATTGATATAATACAGAATCATATTGCTTTTATTTGTTAATTATTTACTTCTGGTGTGCCAGTTTGTACAGATAATAATTATATTTCTTTGTTAGATATTATTGAAAAATACAATAAAAATGTGCATAAAGAAACATTTGTACAAGGGCGTCCAGTAAAATGTTAATTCCGGGGATGGTTTTAAAAAAACAATATATTCAGAAATATGGTACGGTTGGCAGTCGTACCCGCTAATGCCGTACCCTAGTAGTCGCACATGGGTTGCAGATGCAGGACAACGTTGGGCGTCGGGTCAGTTCCAGAATTCGGGCGTCTATTGGGTTGCAGAAAATCGTCGGCCATCGGGTCAATTGCAGAATTACGGATAGTTGCGTAAAACAATGAATGTTTAGCTCTTGAAGTTGACTGTGACTAAATAATAGCTGGCGTTGTGTATAAACTGGCTGATCAATAATAATCAATAATTAATTAATTAAATGTCTTTTGTGTTTAGGCCTATATAACTTTCCAGTCGAATAGATAGTTACTTCCCCACAAAATGAAGATTATTTGCATCGCTTAGTTGAACGAATGTTCTGGAAAATTCGACCGTGATTGTCTGGACTTTCTGTCGTTTCTTTGTTCAGTCCTTTTTCAATTAATGCAGCAAGACATGCAAAGGAAGGGACAATGTCTTGTGCCATCCTTAATAGAGAAAGTTAATCTGTCTCAGGTTTGTCAGTGAAGTCGATTTAATACTTTATACTCTGTATTCGATTCACTAAAAAAGTAGCAATGATTGTTTGTTCTTGTTGCAATGTTTTTTACAATTTTTCTTGAATCCTTTCAATATATTAACTACCTTTTACACACATTGGCAATTTAAAATGTAAACAATAAATTTGGATTCGTATCTTCAAAACATGGAGCTTCTTGATAATTTTAAATATTGTCATGTCATTTCATATAGTGGCATTTGTTGTGTGTTTAGTTATAAGAGTAGGCGTTCTGGAATTGCTGGCATCAATCCAAAATGACAACTTTCTGTGAGCAGCTCAAGCTGCTGCTATGGAAAAACTTCTTGCTTAGACGCCGAAACAAGGTATGTTTCTGTTAGCTGCCAATGTATATATTCCAAAAGGACAACCATTACTTTTTCCTATATCTTTCTTGTTTTTATTTAATGTATATATATATTCTTGTTACAGATTCGAATGGTCATTGAATTCTTTTGGCCACTGGTACTATTCTTGATTCTTGTTTGGGTTCGAACTCGAGGGTTGAAATCAAATGAACCATCATGTACGCTACGTGCTACTACTAAATTTTCTATCATAGTGTTTAGCTGACAATGTACCCGAATAAATGATAACTGCATACATGTAAAGACGATGTAGCAGTAAAATTTGTAAAAAATTTAACTTTCAGGTCATCTTGCTACAAAGCCTTTACCATCAGTAGGAGGATTTGAATTTTTTCAAAGCACGTTGTGTTCCTTGAATAACTCATGCTACAACAAATATGTTGAAGATGATAACAATTTGTGGAAAAATTCTGGGTAAGCCGTACATTTTAGCTTAGCATTGAATTACCTTTTTATTCAAATTGAATTTTGCCAGAAAGTTTTTCGTATGATGCGCAGTAATCCTGAATATCCATAATTGTTGTATAATAATTTGTTCGCAGTAATTCTCATTAGTTATTTAGCAGCAAATGCTAGTTTCGTATGCTGAATAATTCGTTTTTATATTTTCATTGTTTATTTCCAGTATTAATCGACTAATTAACGAGTCTACGCCCATAATTCAGCAAATTTTGAACAATAACAGAACTGTATCTACTGTCAACAATTTGTGGCGTAATATAAATTCATTTGTTACTGTCACAAACGGAATTCGAAGTCGTGCTGAAATCAACGAAATGGGTAACGAAAATTAGTTTAACACAATTTGCATCACTAACTTTACCCGAATTTGTGCATTACAAGTCGGAATTCAAAAAGTCATAACAATAATAATAATAATTGTATAGAACGCATGCATGCCACATAATATCAAATTACAACCATAATTTAATGTTTTCCTGCAGGTCAAATTAAAGTTCAGGATTTGATGAGCGATGAAGGGAAGCAAAGCTTTTTGCTCATTGCACCTTTGTACTTGGGTTTAACTGATGAAGAATTAGATGGATTGTTCAACACTGTCATACACCTGGAAGCTCTGAATACCGTAATTGTTTTATATAATATGAAATGTTAATTTTAAAACCTAAGAAAATTGTTTGGTTTTAACGAATTTTGGTGAAAAAAATTAAAAAGTTCCTTTAAGGATTTGTTACCTGTTATATGAACAGCATTCGTTAAACGCTTTCATGGACCAATTAAGAAGAGGAGATTGTGGGCCTAACACAACTATGGACATCCTAACATTTCCATCACCGCAAATATACGAAACACTATGCAAACTGGGAGTTGAAAGATCGTTTATTTTTGAAAATATTTTTAAGACGTTTATGAGTGGAAACGGTGTAGCCAGGAAAGTAAGTTTTTAATTTATAACATTTTAGTTTGTGTACACTTATGTACTTACTAGTTTTTGTTTTTCCTGCATTGGTCAGTTTTTAAATTTGGAATAAATAAAATTCCTTATAGATTCGATCAGGAATGATTGCTGATGATATCGAAAATGATTCTACTAACGATTCAGCTTACGATCAGGATGTTCTGTCCGCGTATTTTGATTTAATGAAGTAACGCCGAACAATTTTCATTAATTTAACATAATTTTTGTATGAATAATTAGGAACTTTATGAAGTCCTTGCCATAAGGCACACTTTGTTAATTTATTATGCAATCGTTTTGTCATAGTGTATCAAAGATTACTAATTTTCAATAATTGTGTATAATCATTTAGAATCTTCTCCCGTAACGCCATCAATATCAGTGATTTTCTCAACAGTAGTGTACCGATAAGTGGAACGGATACAGCACAATTCTTCACATTTATCTGTGGCTCTGCGGCAGGAGCTTCGAACACTACAATGTTTGGACTAGTACCTGATCAAGCTAACCGGTACCTATCTTATTTAAAAAAATATTCAAATGCTCCTATTACTGTAGAGATGTTCGAGTACATCGCACACAAGTTTCGTGGCTAACATCACAGTGTGTTTAATTAGATATGACAGTTTAAGAGACAACCTTATGCAGTGGCACAAGGACAACCACTATGAACCGGATCCAAACATTTCCGCCGTTTGCAATACAATATTCCTGCGATTCGAAGCAACCCCTCTTTCTTCTATTTTGTGGCGTCAAATTAAGCCGTTTATTAGGTATGTAACTATAGCAAAGGCACAGTCTGGGATTCTATTAGTATATCAATCGTTAATGGACTTTTGTCGATACTGAGAGCAACGTGATTCTCATACGTAATTTTCCGGATTTTAACGTAAAGTCGATTAGAATAATGAATTATTCGGTTGTAGAATGTATGGTAGCAGTGCTGGGGATATAGATGTTTATATTTTATTAACGAATTTAAAGTTTGTGTTGCCTGTTTTTACTGCCATATTTTAACAAGCAATATAGCCTTAGTCAAAATCGTATTCTTACTGGACTAAAAAACTAAAAAAAAACATAAATTTCTCACAGACATAAACCATTTCTATAAATATTAAATTGTATTTTTGTAGGGGATCAATATTTTATGCTCCTGACACAAACTATACAAGGAAAATAATGGAAAAGGTAGAGGAAAAATTTGGTGCGATTAGGGACACTGAGACCGTCATTAATGCATTTGTTAACATTATTCATCGTGTTCGCTACTGGATGCGGAATAATACCGTTGAAGTTGAAAATATTCAGGTAGAATTAAATGAAGTATAATTGTATTAAGTATTTCGTCATTCACACATCATCCTAACAACAAATGTAATTTTTTTATATTTTATACTGAAAGCTAAGTTATATATCGTATGTGAAGAACCAAAATGACCCATTTCCATTTTTAGCTAAAAACAAAATGTACTATCTACAAAAGTATTGAAATGTGTCTTGAAACCATTTAATTAGAATATTTTGCACTTTTAAAAAATATGTAAATAGAACAATTTTAACTTTTCAAAAATATGTAAGTAGAACATTTTGAACTTTTTAAAAATATGTAAATAGAACATTTTACACTTTTCAGAAACTCCTAACTAACACTGTACGCATGTTTCTCATTTTGTTTTTATGAAATAGCTCATTTTGATTCTAGCATAAATTGGATATGGGTCATTTTGGTTCTTCACAGATGATATTTAATTTTGCCATACACCAAACAACAATGAATTGACCAACTTACATGTTATAAATGTCTACTTATATAACTGCTAGGAAATGCTATCGGATCCGAGATTTGTTAAAATGGTCATAAATATGTTGGATTCTGGAATGAGCGAAGCTGATAAAAAACAAGTATTACAGATGTTTACAATGATTGCACAGCAGGATATTGCCAAAACTTTGGAGCGACTTGATTTAGTTGTGGAAGTTGTTTCTGAATTAGTTAGTGTAAGTTCTGAGTTTGCCTATAATATTATTCTTGTCAATATAATTGTTACATGTTGAAAGGCATTGTGGGTTTTTTTTTAAATTCTGAATTGAAGTGATCATACAGCGCTACTAAAAAGTCATTATTATTAAAGTAACCCGACGAATAGAAAGCGCTTACCCTAACATGTTGCTTTTTATAGAACCTTTTTGATATAAGATTATTGTTGTTTAATTAAAGCAGTGCATCAAATACAATAAAACAAGAGGATTTGAAACTGAAGAAGAAGCAGTTGCAGCAGCATTGCCGTTATTGCCTTTAAATTCCTTGTGGGCCGTGGTAGTTTTCCCAGGAATAGAAACAGACCCTCCACCCTTGCATATCCATGTTAAAATACGGTAAATCAAATTCCTTTGGATCGTAATTACTACTTACGATTTAGTTGAGTTGGAATAATTTATGCAGCTAGGCGATTCTTGCAATATTCCTCGTTGATTTGTGGTAATTCTAAAAAAGTATAAGCAAATCAAGACCAATTAAGGTAATTTAAATTATTTTATATAACTTTTATCAGTATGGACAGTGACAAGGTTGACGGAACTGGAGCCATTCGAGACAGGCTGACTTCGAAAACTCCTCGTCGACGACCCATATTTGATCTTAAGTATATCACACATGGCTTTATTTATCTTCAAGAACTTATCGAGCAATCAATAATTGAGATCACGACGGGGAAATCAATGGCAGGAACTACTTTCTATCTTCAGCAGATGCCGTTTCCGTGTCATATTGTTGATCAGTAAGTAAAATGTAAATTTAATTGTCCCGTCACACCGAGTCCCCCTCCAATTCTTCCCATGTATTGTCTGTGAAGAACCAAAATGGCCCTTATCCAGGTCAAATATTGCAGCTAAAAACAATATCCCCTATTTACAAAAATATTAAAACATGTCTTGAAAGCATTTAAATAGACCATTTTGCTCTTTTCAAAAACGTCTAAATAGACCATTCTGTAATTTTTAAAAGCATGTAAATAGAACATTTTACACTTTTCAAAACTATGTAAATAGGACATTTTATACACTTCAAAAACTCGTAATTAGGATTTTACGCATGTTTCTCATTTTTTTTTATGACAGCTCATTTTGATTGTATCTTAAATTGGATATTGGTCATTTTGGTTCTTCACAGGTGATATCACAATTGTCCCTTGTTTCATTTAGTCCCCTGCCACGTTCGTCCCGCCTCAAGGATAGTTTATAAAATAGTAATGCTATACAAAGGCAAAATCATCTAATGGAAATGAAACGCAAAGGTAGGGGCATGAATTCGAAGCTTTTAGTGCATACTGAGCACTAAATTGACATCAAGGATCAAATTTATGGAATTTGACATCAGTCAAACTGAATCATTGACATTTATTGCAATGGGAATAAATAGAAATATGTAATTTGATGTAAGTACAGGAAGTGATGGCTTTGATTATTGCTTTGTGAATTTTCTTAGATTTATCCGTGCTATTTCTCGGACATTTCCTTTATTCATGGTCTTATCTTGGGTATACGCTTCTTCTATGATTATAAAATCTATAGTGTATGAGAAAGAGAAGCGCTTGAGAGAAATTATGAAAGTAATGGGGCTAGGGAATATGGTCATTTGGACTGGATGGTTTATTGACAGTTTTGCGGTTCTGTCCGTTTCAGCTACTGTTCTCTCCTGCATTCTCAAAGTAAAAACTATCTCTGTACCTTTAACTTTACTTACAGCCTTAATTTTAAATTATGGGGCATGTGAGTTTTTTCTATTTATATTTTTAACATTCTAGTGGGGAAAAGTTATAGAAAAAGCAGATTTTTCCTTAATCCTCGTTTTCATGCTAAGCTTCACTGTCTCGGCCATTTGCTTCAGTTTTCTCATCTCAACATTTTTCAATCGAGCTAACTCTGCGGCTGCCGCAGGTTCATTCTTTTCTTGTTTTTGTACAAATATTTTAACTAACTATGTATAAAACTACTAAAGTGACAAGTGTACTTTTGTAATTTCTGTATGATAGTTCTTGTTGTGCTAGCAAGGGAATGACGCGACATGATACACCCGGATTTCAAAGAGACCCATTTCAAAAAGTCAGGCTACTTTTCAATAGCACAGATCCAATGTAACTCGAGTGAATTTTGCGTTGTTTGGTCGCAGTGACCTGCCAAAGTGTAAAACAATTCAAATTTTGAAACTTTGCTTTGCTGTCCCATAACTTCTACAGTTGAGGAGTTTGCTAGCAAAACGCGTTAAGTCCATTTTTTCAGAAATTGAGATTATTGGTGTTTAAGAACGACAAAGTACATATAATTCACACCGTGCAATATTCGGGGTCAAAGGTCACTGGAACTATTTTAAATAATTCGCTCAAAAACCGTTTTCTGGCAAAACACGTTAAGTCCATCAGTCGTTTGTTGGCAAAACACGTTAAGTCCACTAAACCCAATAAAAAAACTGATTCTTATAAAAAAATATCCTTATTTTCCCGAAACTGCTTCTTGTAATGAAACGAAATTTATTCGCTTTAACATCAAATTCACGTGTACTATTTGTAGGGGATGGTCCATAAATGACGTCCCACAAATTTTCACTTTTTAAGGCTAATCCATCGCCATGTCATCACTTTAACATTGCGTTCATCTGTTATATTTCCCAAAGGCATGACATATCATTACTACATGACTAGATTCACATACCCTACCGAAAACGTCATTTATGGACGATCCTTAACAGATCGATATGCAAACTAAATTTCAATTTGTTTGGTACATTTAGATGCTCTGCTGTTTTAATAATACAGAAGAGCATGGTTTACAAAGTAATTAAGAAATTGTACAAAAGAACAGTCGCGCTTCTTATGAAGAAAATAAAGACGTAAGGGGTCGTTCACAAATGACGTCATTGATAGGTTCAATGGGTCTACTTGGCAATCCTATGCTAGGGATAGTCGTTTACGCAATATGATTAATCTGGTGACAAGGGGCAACATAATTTTAAAAATGAACCCCTTTCTATGACGTCATTTGTGGACAATCCCTTAGCAAACAACTTCTTTAAGTAGTAGTAGATTTGCACTCGAAAATTTAACATTGGAATGCAGGATTGTTATAATTAATGCTTACTGTTGTATTTACATGTTTTTAAAAAGTGCAAAATGTTCTATGTACATGTTTTTGAAAATTGCATAATGTTCTTTTCACATTTTTGTAAAAAGTGCATAATGTTCTATTTACATGTTATTGAAGTGTACAATTTATACTTCAATTTTACAATCATAAATTAGCATGCAATTCAATCTAATTCAAAAGGTTAATTTTTTGCATTGTTTCTTATGGGTTTTTTGGCAAAACACGTTAAGTCCAAGATTTCAAAATTTTTAATCATTTTTAAAAAATTACGACGCTGCGTCAGATTTGAGTTATTTTGGCTACTAATACACCTGGTAGTATGCAGTTACTGAAAAAAAAAATTTCGAAAAACTATTCACGTTTTCACATGATTATCAAAATTTGCGGTTCCTGTAAAGTTGGGCAACATGGACTTAACGCGTTTTGATAACAAAGTCCTCAGTTCTCTTCCGATTTTGATAAAAGGTTTTTGTAATCGTAAGTTAATTTTCTAAAAAGTAATTTCAGGATTTTGTAAAGTTCGAATATTTTTTGTGAAAAATTAAAAAAGGTATGTTTTTTAAGCCCAAATTTTAAGACCATTTTTTTCAAAAAATTCAAAATTTAGAATTTTATAATCCTGAAATTACTTTCTAGAAAATTGACTAAAGAGTATAAAAACTTAAATTTTATCAGAATCGGATGAAAACCGTAGAAGTTATAGGGCGACAAAGTTTCAAAATTTGAATTTTTTTAAACTTTGGCGGGTCACTGTGACCAAACAACCCAAAATGCATTCTAGTTACTTTGGATCTGTGCTATTGAAAAGTAGCCTGATTTTTTTTAAATGGGTCTCTTTGAAATCTGGGTGTATCATGTCGCGTCATTTCTTTGTAAGTGATTAAACGTTTTATAGTCACAATAATCTATGAATCTTAATCGTATTGTAATTAATATTGGATTAAATTGGAAAAGGTGGGGTCATATTCTTCCTTATGTACTTACCGTACAACATGCTTTTAATTTGGGAAGACCGTCTGTCGTGGTATCATATCTTCACTGGGGTAATCTAATCCTTTTCTTTTGATTTGTTAAGTACTTAAATAAGCAATTTGTTATTATTGAAGTTTACAATTCCGTTCGCTTGATTTGCCATCGTATTTACAGTGTTTTATTTCAAATGTGGCATTCGGATTTGGGTGCACGTATTTTGCTCGGCTTGAAGAAGATGGGCTGGGAGCCCAGTGGGATCGAATAACATTTTCATCGTTGCCAAATGATTATTTCAACTTGAGTTATTGTTTAATAATGCTTTGGGTCGATAGTATTTTGTACATACTTCTTGCCTTGTACATAGAGGCTGTAGTTCCAGGTTTGTATTCGTTTGAAAAATACAAATATTTTATGGGAATTATTAGTGTGGTTAGTTGCAATTTTTTATGCTTATTTATTACGCAGGTTCTTATGGGACGCCCAAGCCTTGGTATTTCATTTTTCAAAAATCGACCTATTATACGCAGAGTCACACAAAGGGAGTGCCTCAGATAAGTAAAAGCTTGTCTGTTGACTCTGAAGGTGCGTTCGTACTTGTGGCCCATTTAAATACAATTTTCAGAAATAATTATTCAGCAATATTAAGTATAAGTTTATGATATTGAAATTATGAATTTTTTTAACTGGTGGTTTTCCCTGTAATTAAAAATTAAAGGTACCGTGAATTAAACTTTTTCTTTTACTTTAGGGGAACAAGTATTCCTTGACTCGGAGCCCGAAAATGCAACCTGTGGAGTAGTTGTGACTAATCTTTGCAAAACATATTCCAACGGAAAAGTGGCGCTGCGTAACTTGAACTTAAATTTCTATGAGAATCAGATCACATCGTTTTTGGGACATAATGGCGCAGGAAAAACGACGACAATGTGAGACCTTCGTAAAGACTTCATGTGCCTAATTATTAACAATAATTAAGTCCATTAAATTGTTAAGGATTCGTCAGTTTGCTTGCTTGTGTGGTACTATACCTTCAGTAGTTGTAGAATGCGTGACTTTTTTGGCTGTGTGTGCTATTTTTATAAAATTATACTTAATATCTAATTTAAAACAAAATCGACATTTGTGTTACAGAAATGCGTAGCCTAGCTTATGACTATGTATATATTTATTAATTACAGATCAATTTTAACGGGCTTGTTCCCTCCGACAACAGGCACTGCCTATATTTATGGTAATAATATCAAAACAGATATGGATCAGATTCGAAAAGATGTGGGAATTTGTCCTCAGTTTGAAGTTCTCTTTGATCGGTGAGCTACATACTATGCTTTGCTTTAGGCAGCAAATCTTCTGTGAAGAACCAAAATGGCCCATTTCCAATTTATGCTAGAATTAAAATGAGCTATGTCAAAAAAGGCAGTTAAATAAGATACATCCTTACAACGCTATTCACAAGTTTCTAAAATGAGCAAATTGTTCTATCTACATGTTTTTTGAAAATTTAAAAATGTTCTGTTTAAGTGTATTTGAAAAGTGTAAAATTTCCTATTTACATGTTTTTGAAAGGGTCATAATTTACTATTTACATGTTTTTGAAAAGTGCAAAATGTTCTATTTACATGCTTTTTGAAAAGCGCAAAATATTCTATTTACTTCTTTGAAAAATGCACAAGGTGCTATTTACATGCTTTCATGAACATGTTATTTCAATTTTTTTTACTGTAGATAGTGTATTTTGCTTTTAACTAAAAATGGAAATGGGTTATTTTGGTTCTTCACAGGCGAAATAATCTATCGTGAAAGTAAAAATGATGCATATTATGTACCTAATGTGCAACTAAAATTAATTTCTCTGTTTGACCTGGCTGACTAGACTTACAGTGGAAGATCATATGAAATTTTACGCTGGGTTGAAAGGAAACGATGGGAAAGAACTAAAGGCAGAAATAGATAAAATGCTAGACGATCTGGGAATACCTCAAAAACGACACGAATTTCCTGGGAATCTATCTGGAGGAATGAAAAGAAAACTGTCAGTAGCGATTGCATTTATTGGGGGTTCAAAGTAAATCACAAATTTCATTACATTGCTAAATTAGAAATAAATAGGCTTCAGCCTTAACCCTTAAACGTATGTTTTTTAAACCCCCAATCTTATCGAACGTAAAACTGCAACTGAATTGCACACACATTTTAAAATGTTTGTGCAAAAATGTAGACATTGAAATGTGTTTCATAGTTATTTATAAAATTTTAGAACCGTATTTTTGGACGAGCCAACGTCAGGGGTTGACCCTTACTCTCGTCGCTCTATATGGGAACTTCTGCTAAAATATAAACAAGGTAGAACAGTTATTCTGACGACTCATTTCATGGATGAAGCTGATTTACTGGGGGATAGAATAGCCATCATATCACAAGGAAAATTAAAAACTTGCGGTAGCAGTCTCTACTTAAAAAATCAGTTTGGATTAGGCTACTCTCTCTGTCTTGTTCGGACGGAAGAACGCAATGGGAATGGCTTCTCTGAAGGGAAGCAGGCATGGTTAGCAGGAGATGCAAGTTCCTCACAAGAAGTGCTCAATACTTCGGCTAGGGAAAATCATTGGGAAGCTTCACAATTGGAAGGAAATAGAGAGGGTTTGGATGATTCTTCTCGGAGGGTTTACCGGAAACCCACCTCCTTGCTTACTAGCTTTGTTCAGTTTCGGGTACCGGAAGCGACCCTTGTGGATGACGTGGGAAGCGAAGTTGTGTTTTTACTACCGTACTCCCAATCGAAATCATTTTCCAAGCTTTTCGGTGACCTGGATTCGAATCTTGGGAATTTGGGAGTTGCAAGTTATGGTATATCGGATACTACCCTTGAGGAAATATTTCTAAGAATTACTGTGGAAGATATACAAGATCCCGTCTCGTACTATAGTCAAGCTAAAAAGCTGAAAATGCATAGAATTTGTTGTTGTTTGAAGCCATCTGAAAAAACTAAAGTCAATGATTTAGATTCCAATCGAATCCAAGTAAATGCAGGAGCTACTTCACAATCAGCAGCTGCTCAAATCAACAACTCAGACGACGTTACAGACGATACAGTCACCTTAAATAACTCCTCGGAGCTGTCAACTCGTCCAGAGTCAATTGCATTGCTTGAAACGGGATATGATATCCCCCAACGTAGTGAATCTCAAAAGTCTAAAAAACGCAACTGTTGCACGATTTATTTTATACAGGTCTGTGCAATTATGAAAAAGAGAGCCAGAAATTCCTCCAGAAATTTAAAAGCCATGTTTTTTGAAGTAATTTGAAATTAATTCATCATTTGCACAAATTAATTACGTCTAGCCATTAAAATACGATTTATAAAATGAAACTGTCGTGTGCAGCAACAATAATAAAGCTGACTCAGTGAAAAATAATCTTACCAAAATATTATTACTTTTTTAGATAATACTACCTGCTGTTTTCATTGGATTAACCTTGGCGTTTACCTTAATCTTGCCCAGGCCAAATGACGAGGACATACTAGAACTAACGCCATTTCACTATCCGGCTCCAAGTAACATTTTTTTCTCAGATTCAAGTCCTCCGTCTTACTTCCGTGAAAGACACTCAGCCTTTAACATGAGTTCATCAAATGATCCAACCCAAGTAATTTTAAATGTGGATTTTGAAAATGGGACCAGCATCAACTCGTCAGTGGAAGAAGACTATTTCACTGGGATCATTAACGAGCTAACTGGCCCGTTTGGAATGGGGACGGAGTGTTTAGACTTAAATTTGTAAGGGAATAACTATAGTAAAACAGTGTTTTGCTAGTGTATTTTATTTTTGCTAAACGCTTTTGTTTTTTTTCTTTCAAATAGAAAGCGTGGAGTATGTGATAGGACTAAGTGGTCACCTGATCGTGTGGCTTCCTTTCACGAAAGGAGACGTGTATTTACTAAAGAGGATGCCAAGTTAGATGATTGTTCATGTAAAACTGGAACGCAGACTTGTCCTTCTACAAGTGTGAAACGCAAACCGCCGCCCCATTTCCACGTAAGTCAAATTAAATTACAAAGATACAAAAAAATTAAATACGGATTTTAGTAGAGGATAGTTTTTTACCTAGTCATTTTTTTTACTTGTTTTAGACACAAACCAACGATTACATATTGGATACGTCGCAATTTTCGCTTCCGGAGTGGATTGAAAAACGGTACAGCTATTACGACGGACACCGTTGGGGTGGCTATGAGTTTCAGGAAAAGGAGCCTTATGCTGTGAATTTAACGTACTATTTAAGTCTTATTGAAGCATTGACAACGATGAACACGCTTCCGGAAATACCGAAATGGGAATATTTAGCTCCTAACGTGACAAAGGTATTATTAATTTTTTTAAGACGTCAATAATAATTTGAATTTAAAAATACAATTTATCAAACAAGTATATTTTTGTAGATCTGGTTTGAAAATCGAGGATGGATTACTTCTGTTTCGTATCTAAACGCCTTGAATAATATGATACTGCGACATAATCTGCCAGATGATGTGAAAAATGAAACGGGCAGTTATGGAATCACAATGTATAATCATCCTCTCAATCTTACTGAATCTCAGAGAAATAAAGAAAATTTGTAAGTACTTTAAATAACTGTCATGTCAAAGTAGGGATTTCAATACCAAATATTCCTTATTCTCAAATCTAATTTTTTAATTATGGGGTATTCAGTAAGTTTAAAAAATGTATTCATACATACTTTTAGGAGGGTCAGTGCAATGGGTGTAGTACATGCAATCTGTATAATATTCGCCCTGAGTTTCATCCCTGCATCCTTCACAGTATATCTTATAGAGGAGCGGCAGTGTGGCGGAAAACATTTACACCTGGTTTCTGGAGTTAAACCAATAACTTATTGGACAGCTAATTTTTTTTATGACACAGTAATACGACCTCTACTTCTTCCTATTGCAATTGGTCGACATTGCCTGGTCCCGACTTCCTGACTAGGAAAATATGGTCCGATTTGCTGCAGATATTTTGAACCAGTGGAGACAATGACGAACTGACCACATCCTATAATTCCTCAAGCATAAAGTTGCATTAATTATAATTCACAATTCGCTCAACAAATATTTTATGTAACAAATGTTTGAAGAATCTAATTTCATTTTCGTTTTTACAAAATTCAAGTGACAAATAGTAACTACTAGAGTAATAGTAGTCTTTATGCAAAACCATGGTCTATCAGAGCGGATCTGGTTCGACCGGGTCTGTAGTCTCCTACGAGACATAGAACTAGACCGTTGGGCATGGTGTGAAAAATCGGACCATAAAATTGTGACCAGGCTATAGCTATGTCGACAACTACTTCAAACAAATCGTCTGTGAAGAACCACAATGACCCATACACAATTTAAGCTAGAATCAAAATGAGCTATGCCATAAAAACAAAATGAGAAACATGCGTAAAATGTTAATTAGGAGTTTTTTAAAAGTGCAAAATGTTCTATTTACATGTTTTTTAAAAGCGTAATATGTTCTATTTGCATATTTTTGAAAAGTGCAAAATATTCTATTTAAATGCTTTCAAGACATGTTTCATAATTTTTGTAGATAGTGGATATTGATTTTAGCTACAAATGGGTATGGGTCATTTTGGTTCTTCACAGACGAAAAATATAACATTATTACAAATGTTAATCTGCTTTTATTAATTTCAGTTTACTTCTATTATTTGATCAATTTTAGACCAAGTATCTTATTCCTGTTGGCTTGTCTGTGCTTCTCTTTATTGCTTTTGATGCAAAAGCCTACATTTCTAGTGTAAGCATTTGGGCATTCATCCTCCTGCTTTTGTTATACGGGTGAGAGCATCACAAACTTATTATTACACAATAACTTGATGTTTTTGGTTAAGTTCATTATTAAATTATATGTCTTTGGCGAATAATCATTCTGTCGTAAGTCCAGCTTAAGTTACCTGGGTTTACAAAATTACCCTTTACCAACGATGTATAATCTAATTATACTTTCAAGTCCGACTATAAGGGAATTGGGGGGACCGACATTTTTAGTCCCGTTTAGCCGAATTCCCGTTTAACCTTATAAGGGAATTCCCTATAAAGCGAAAGTTATTTACAATTTCAAAATCTGTTTTATTTAGTCAAAAAATGTCAAGGGCAAGATATTAAGTACACCGTTGTTTAATTATAATAAATTATTGTGATTCAACGAAAAAGTCAGTTATAGCAGTTTGTCTCTTTTTGATTTCATTTCGACGCACACAAACACTAATGTTATGAAGATTCGAAAAAATGTTTTCCTCAGTATTTGTCTGCGCTAAAAAGAATTGGCGAAGTTTCTGTATCATTTCCGTAGCTTCAGATACACTCGGAACTGGAGGGGATTCTTCTTCTGCTGGAGTATCTTCGTCAGATTCCTCATCTGATTCGTCACATTGAACTGAAGACTGAATAAACAGTAAAGAATAAGAAATAACAAAAAAAAAAGCTATGTGATCTATAAATAGAAGACTTACTTAAATTAACGATAATGTAAATGCTGAGATAAAAGCAGCCTTGTGGTCAAGTACACAGTAAAAAATATAATAGTATTCTAGAGAGAGATAGGAACTATTTATTTACAACTCAGCTCCGGTTTTTACAATTTCCCTTACATATGACCTAAAAAGACCTCAAAAGCGTAGAAAAACAGTCCCTTAAATCCGAATTTCCCTTATATCGGTTCCCTTAAATCCGGATAATTTTAACATTGGAAGCATAGCTGGCCAACCAAATATTTGAAATCCGTCCCTTGCAGCCGTTTTCCCTTAAATGAGAATCCCTTATAGTCGGATTTCACAGTACTGTGGTACATTAAATTATTTATGGACACAGATACTATAAGTGAACCATTAATTTATATCCATAGATGGGCCAGCATTCCTTTGATGTATCCTGCAAGTTATTTATTTAAAATTCCCAGTACAGCGTTTGTTGTGTTAGCTTGCGCAAATCTATTTATAGGTGTCATTACAACAGTATCAACGTTTGTCCTTGAGCAGTTTGGCGAAACTGATCCAGTGCGTAATTTTTTTCATGACCTAAAACTTTGTACTGATTGATTGTGCTTTGAATTGGGTATTGTAAGTACATGTAGATGATATTATTCCTGCTTACTTTCATTTCCTAGGAATTGGAGGAAATCGGCATTATGTTAAAGAAACTTTTTCTCGTATGCCCTCAATATTGTCTAGGAAGAGGACTAATAGAATTAGTGCGACTAGATATTTTTTCATCAGCGCAAAATAATTTCAGTAAGATATTTACTTTCAAAAAATTGAAATTAAGAGTACCACGAGAGTATTAATTCATTTACATGATGATTAATTATTGGTATTTATTTTTTCCAGGCATAGCTCACCGTGAAGTCAATCGTTTCAGATGGGATAGTTTGGGGAAAATGCATTTTTTCTTGTTCATTGAAGGGATCTTATTTTTTCTATTGAATCTGATCATAGACTACAAGCAAATTCTTTTAATATTGTGTAAACGTAAACGAAATTACGTAAGTTGATTTCTAGTTACTTTCCCCTTGCTTTGCTATTTTCATGTATAGAGAGCAATGCAAAAATGCAATTCTAGCTTGCAATAAACCTACCTGTAATTTTTACCTTGTGTCCTCCTTTTTTGAGCAGTCAAAAGGCACATTTGAAGATGAAGATGAAGATGTTCATGCAGAAAGACTACGTGTGTTATCTCAAGATGAAAAGAACTCGACTCTATTTTCTGAAAATTTGACAAAGGTATGACTGACAACGATGGCGTAATAACTCAGGCATGGCATTTTTAGCTTTAAGTTTTACTGGAATCTGAAAGTGTGTTGCTGTTTTTTGTACGGGTTAAAACTGTAATAATTGTTGCAAGTATTGTGATAAAATGAAACCAAAAAACTCTTATTTCCAGTTTTACAGCCGCAAAAAGCATCCTTCCGTCGATAGTTTATGCTTTACGATTGGCAAAGGCGAATGTTTTGGACTGTTAGGAGTAAATGGAGCTGGAAAAACGTCCACATTTAAAGTAAGTTCAAAGAATGTTGAACTTTATTAATGAAACGTGTGTAAAATTAAATATTAATTTGGTATGATTCTGAATTTTATCAATGATGTTTTTGGTAGATGCTAACTGGTGATGTGCTCATATCCAGTGGGAAAGCTTGGATTACAGGGTATGATGTGGAGCTTGATCGAGACAACGCAAGACAGCATTTTGGGTACTGCCCTCAGGAAGATGGATTTGATTCCTTATTGAATGGATACGAAATCCTTGAACTTTATGGTAGATTAAGAGGAATGGGATTTGCAGAGACCAAGGAAGTTAGTTCAATTTTTTATTTAAAAAACTCCAAGCATCGAATTTAGCTGTGATATATATAATAATTGGAGGAGTGTGATCATTTTTCATGTTCTTAAGTATTGGTAATTTTAATTTGGCAGGCAAGTTTGTTGCTTATACAAACACTAGGACTCTTACCTCATGCTCGTAGAAGAGCTGGAACATATTCTGGAGGGAACAAGAGAAAATTAAGTACCGCAATAGCTCTCATTGGCGACCCAGATATAGTATTTTTGGTATGAAAAAACCTATGTTCCTATTGTGTTTTAGTTCGTGGCTATGACAGATATAAAATGCCCAGGATTATAAAAATTTAGGAGATATTTTTAGCCATTTTCTTTATTAGAACAATTTGATTTGATTTTTTAAGATTTTATTATTCTGTAAATTTTTACACACTTGTTTGTAGCGTATTTTTTTCAATTTCGTTTTTGTTACGCAGGATGAGCCAACAAGTGGCATGGATCCAGGTGCGAGAAGGCAATTGTGGAAAATCATTATACGACTAATTCATATGGGAAAGTCAGTTGTGTTGACGTCACACTCCATGGAAGAATGTGAAGCTCTTTGCACTCGCCTCGGGCTCATGGTAAAGACACTTTTTTTACAATAATTTTGTTTCATATCGCTGTATTTTGCTAACATCAAGTGCTTATCTAATTATTCTGTCTTATTTTAGGTGAATGGGCAATTTGTGTGCCTGGGGAGTATACAACATTTAAAAAATAGGTAATGTTCATTGCTTACTATAACTATGTATGTTATTTTTTTTGTAATTATCCTTGCTTACTATTCGTCTTAATTAGTCTCTTGACAGAATATAATTCGAGATATGTGATTTCAATTTAGTAATGTATTTGTTTTATTTGCAAAAATAGATTTGGAAAAGGATACACGTTGAACGTTCGATGCGAGGAAATCAAAGAAAAAGAGTTTGTTGAGTACATGGAAGCAAATCTGCCAAGTTCAGTTCTTGTCGATTCTCACTGTACACAGCTGAAATTTAGCATTCCGCAAGACAAAGCTCAGTTAAGGGAAATTTTTGAATATATACAGGCAGCAAAACAGAGTAATTTGATTCAAGACTACTCTTTGTCTCAGACTACGTTAGATGACGTAAGAATTTTTATTCATTCATATCTGTGTGTGAGTTAAATTGTAGCTTGAAAGAAAAGGCGTAAATCTTGACTGTGATCGTTTTAATTTTTGTTTCAGATATTTGTAAAATTTGCAAGTAAACAGAGGGACGCGCTGGATCGCTAATCTTCTCATAGGGAGAATATATTAAACGCAAACCGTATCTACTATATAACTTGAAACATTCTTTTTAATCAAATCGTTCCATTATTCTCAAACCACTAGACCTGAACTAGAGCCTTACCGTATACCGTGAAAAAGAGTCTGACTCGCTAAAATAAACAAGTTGTACCTTCCCGGCCCTCATAAGTCATTATTCCCTTATAGTTGTCTATCTCCGCTTTAAGTAATTACTTGAAATATTATTTAAGCTTTTCTTAAAGGGTTTATCTCTCCGAGATATTTTTATTAGGTATATTAAATAAGGAGAGAATGAGGTAAAATTAAATCTGTGGTGGCAAAAAACTAATACAACATCACATGGTAAATAATATATCATCTGTGAAGAACGAAAATGATCCATATCCAATTTAAACTAGAATCAAAATGAGCTACGTTATAAAAACAAAATGAGAAAAATGCGTAAAATGTCAACTAAGTGTTTTTAAAAGATGTAAAATGTTCTATTTACATGTTTTTGAAAAAAGCAAAATGCTCTAATTTCAAGTTTTTGAAAATTGCAAAATGTTCTATTTTCATGTTTTTGAAAATTGCAAAATGTTCCATTTGCATGTTTTTTGAAAAGTGTAAAATGCTCTATTTAAATTTTTTTGAAAAGTGTAAAATGTTCCATTTGCATGTTTTTGAAAAGTGTATAAAATGTTCTATTTACTTATTTTTTAAGAGTGCAAAATAATCTATTTAAATGCTTTCAAGACATGTTTCAATATTTTTGTAGATAGTTGATATTCTTTTTAGCTGCAACTACAAATGGGTATGGGTCATTTTGGTTCTTCACAGGTAATATGACGTGATAGTGTATTGCTAAAAATGACGCATGAAAACAATAGTTTTCTCCAGTAATGAACGTTTAAGTCACAAGATGTGAATGTGAAAGTAAGATTTACTTTCTCTTTCTCCTTACCATGAGCAAGTGGTGCTTGGGTAGATTGAGTGGGATTAAATTACCGTTCTTAGTAAGTATAAGATAGGGGAATAGAACTGGAATAGAGGGACTAATGTTAAATATCTGTGATTTCATGTTACCTTTTGAACAATATTAATTTCTTTATTGACCTTCCGATTAGCTGTACTGGTGCAAGCTGTTAGTTATAATGAATGGACAAAGTAAATGTGCTACTTTATGAATTTCTTTGTTACTAGTTAATGCTTTAAGTGGCTGATGATGTATATAGTATTTAATTGAGTCATTTTTGCGTTTGTCGTCTTTAGAAACTCGCACTACTATATGTCGCAAACAGGATACGCGCACTACTTAAATCACGATTCTCTAAGTCAGTTGACAGTTGTATACGGACAGTATTATTGAATTTATGTTTACTTACATTATAATGCCTCAAATGTCTTGCTGGAATACAGAGTAGGAGTCAAAATAGTATTCACATTAAAGACTTGCTGTAACAATAGTTAAATCTCACGCGTAGCAGTTTACATGTTTTGCTCTGAAGAACAGGACTGCAAACAAACAAAGTAGTGTTTGCGTTGTAGAGTTACAACAAATAAATCTTATTAATTATTAATGGTATAATTAAGTGCAAAAATCAAAGTGTTAGAAATAATTCTAGGTCAAGAGCATCCGTGTTTTGAAATAAATGGGTCTTAAATTCTAGGAATATTTGCTTCTGTAACGATAAGTATACTGTAGTCGATATCTATACTTTACTTTTGGGGACTTTTTCAAGTTGCAATCCTAATTGTTGTAATAAAGCGGTGAAGCTTTTATATACAATTGGAGGGGTCACAAAAACGCTATTTTTTCAAACCGTAAAAGATGCTGGGGTCAATTTGCATTGTTTGTTTTTGTTTTGAATGTTTTTTTCGTAGTTAAAATTTACAATAGAGACAGTTGGTTACTTCGTATAAAATTAAAAGGACCTATATACATAAAAAAATCAACTCGTGACTATAATATATAATACTTCTACAACTAAGCTCTTTCCAGTGAATTATATCCAACAACTATATACTTACTATATATTATTTATATAATGGTTTACAACAATTACAACTAATGTGCGTATTTCCCACTGAAACGGAAATAAAATGTGTTAGTTTTATCTCAACTATTTAACTACGATTACTTAAATTAAATTATTCAGCTGAAGCAATTTATTCAAGCATTTGTCCGGCCGTCGGGTCTCCTGCAATTTCTCATAAATAGGGCGCGCCAATCCGGAAATTCCGGATGAATCCGGAAATGCGTATGACATAGTGACTTGCCACTAAAATAACTTTTATAAAGTTAGATGAGCCAGAAAATGAAAAAAAAATCGGAAAAATCCGGAAATTCCGGAAATTTGAAAAAAATCCGGAAAATCCGGAAATAATCAGGAATTTTGAAAAAATATTGAAATTCACAAGTTTTTAAAATATTTTACCCGTGTGAAGATCGAATTCATGTTACAATTTTAAATAATGTTTTCATAATTGTTATAAACTTGAGTGCACACTATGACACTGTGGTGGACTTTGATGTTGATTCATATTCTATATATGGTAGTAAATAACACACTACTTCTGCGTATCATCTAATGCGTTTGTAAGAAATAACCTTGAAATACAGTATTCTACTACTATTAATTCAAGATTCAAATTCCTATTGTAGAATTTCGAATCATAATCAGGCCATTCGTTTTGAACTTTTCGTCCTAAAATCCGACTAACTGTGCTAACACGAGTTCGAGATTTTCCAAATTCAGGTTTAGAGGTAAAAACAGAAAAACTGTAACTGTGGTGGTTTGGTGTTGCAGTTTTGAAGCATTGACGGTATTGTTTGCAATGCAATGATGATTTTTAGTAATAACATATTCGAAATTTAGTTTTGTTGTTTCGTATTATCAATTGTATAGTTTTTACAATGTTATTACAACAGATAGTTTTTATTTTTTTAAAATAAAAGTATTAATTGAAAAAAAAACATAAAATAATATTGTTTCGCTATTAAAATCCGGAATTAATCAGGATTTTTTGAAGGCAAAATCAGGAAATACCCGGAAATTTGAGAAGTCAAAATCCGGAAATTTGA
The DNA here is from genome assembly GCA_949802685.1 of Dicyrtomina minuta. NCBI lineage: Eukaryota > Metazoa > Arthropoda > Collembola > Symphypleona > Dicyrtomidae > Dicyrtomina > Dicyrtomina minuta. The sequence goes on from OX461812.1 coordinate 66,262,975, forward strand.
AGTCAAAATTCCGGAAATTTGGCGCGGCCTGCTCATAAAATAATAATTAGCTAATCATTGGGACAAAGGATACCAACACTTGGTTGTTATAAGGAGGATATCGAGGGTGAAGGATCAAATTGTCTACGTTCCACTCTTTCTTAAAAGCAAAACAGTTTCCTTCCATTTTCTGCTGCAGACAGCCTTTATCAGCATGCAGGCGTAGACACAAGGAAGGCGCGTAAGACGTATTTCACGGTTTTATTGGGATGACACATAATTGGCGTCACCCACATTAGGGATTGTGCATAAATGATGTCATGAAAATATGTTAGTGTTAATTGGGATAAATTTCGATTATTTTAAAGCTTATTATATTGGGGCATGAGTTATCGAAGTGGGGCATGAGTTATCGAAATTGGGCAGGAGTTTCCGAAGAAACCCCTTGGGTATGACTTACCGAAGTTGGGTATGCCTTATCAAAAAAACCCTGAACAAGGGAGAAGGGAATATGGAAAATTTGAATTTCCCGTCAAATCTAAAATGTCAAATTTATACCGATAACTCTCTTTAACTATGGACAAGTGATAATTAGATCAAAATAACGGCAATGACGAGTAGTGTAATATTTATTAACATTAACGCGCACAAATTAATAAGCTTTAATTTAAAATTGCCAAAAAGTTAATTATAATGTTAAAAAAAAGTAAATAAAATAGTTTTAAATTTTAAATAAATTTTTTTTTGAAGAGATTCAAAATGATATATTGCATGTCAAATTCCATTGAGAAATGCAAAAGTAACTTAAATTATGCATATACTTAAGTATAGGAATAGAAAGTATAACCTTTAGAATATTTTTGATTTACTGATACTGAGTCCATTGGGCTATCCTAGTTGTAAGACTGTCAATTTTTTTTTTAAGTTGACTTTATAAAATATACATGGGTCTCGTATAAATGCCTTATTAGTGTACCTGATTTTATTGGTATCTTTAATTGAACAGAGTTCGCGGGAAATATTTAAGTTGCCGAATTTCCAACATCTGAACAAAGATTTTAATATAGGCTCCTATTTTTTTTATTTTGGAAGTTTACAGGTTTCCCCAAACCGCTACGAAAGCAGATTAATCGATTAATATTGATAGGAAAAACTGTTAAGTACTGACTAACTACCTTTAAAGTGTTTGCAGGAATCCATTTGAGATTTTTTCTAAACTTGTAGGTGGCGCCGACGATTTGTATTAATTAATTCGTAACAATCGAATCGTAATAATCGTTTTCGGTTCGGTTTATCGGGTTTATTTTTATTTTTATTTTAAAAGCTAGCTTGCAGCAAAAATGTGGTTTCTTCAAGATCTACTTGTCTGATGAAAAGTTGGCTGGGAAAAGGCGGTTTCTTGTAAAGAGCTGATCTTCTGTGGAAAATCAAGTTTATACAGTATGCGCAATATGTCAAATGTTGAGAAATGTCATTCTTGGTCTTTGTTTTACATACCCACACCGACTTGGTTACTTTTTTCCACTTCCATGTTAATTGGTCTCAGATTTAAATCGGAAAGTTAAAATGAGTGTAACTACTTACCTACTTGAACTATTTTCCCTTTGAAATTGATGAAGATTAAAAATCTTCTGTATAAGTCTCAATAAGTTGTAAGTGAGGAAAAAAACTTCTTCACCTGCGTCAAGTCTGTAAAATCTCCCCCGATACTTAAAGTTGTGTGTTGGTGTATTATTTTATTGTTTGTCTGTAAATTGGCTCATTTCGCTTTGAAGGATCAAATCAAAATAATCACCACATGTACATGTATGTACTTAACTTTTATAATTTCGAAAATGTAGATAAATTCTCGATAAAAATTGTGTGCATTTTAATTAATCAAGTATTGTTTTGTATTCTGAGCTGTAAAGCTATTGCAATTGTGCAACAGTGTCTTAAACAATGCAGATAAATTCTTGATAAAAATAATATTAATTTTCATATTATTAAGAAATCACTGTTTTGTTTATAGTGAGCTCATCAGCAATCAGAGCGGCAAGGCTATATTGCAATTGTGCCACAGTGACTTAACTGTGAACTGCAGATAGATTCTTGATAAAAATTGTGCTACCTTTAAGAAATTATTATTGTGCATACTGAGCTGTAAAAGGCCAGTTGTGCCACAGTGACTATTACTAGAGTTTTTCTCCTTTTAAAAATTTGTTTATTTTAACGCTAAACGGCACACTTTTTTAAAATCAAGTTGTTTGTAGTTAAATTAAGAAAGAAGCAAACATCAAAGTTACTCTAGCTCTCGGTCGCAACATTCTAATTTTTTAAAAATGAGTGGAGGTTGGCACGATACTGACAGTGAAGATGAGCTTCCCCCGGGGTGGGAAGAAAGGATTCATTCGGATGGGAGAGTCTACTTTGCTGAGTAAGTTCAAAGTTAAGGTCCATGGTTTTCATATTAATAATGTCACCTATAACTTAATTCATAATTAAAGGCTTTCGGTAGTACGGTACTATTGTATTTAAAGACAGTGTAAATATCCGTGTTTGTGTGCTCTTTTAGCCATGCAACTCAATCGACGCACTGGGCGCATCCTATTTCTGGAAAGAAAAAAGTAGTACCCGAGAGTAAGTACAATTTTGTACCCTATAATAACGTTTTTAACAACTAATTTCTACCTATTTACGTAATGTTTTATTCTATATTTAAAACCTATTACTCCGTAATTTTCTAATTTTCAAAAATTATATCGCTGTCAGCGTCAGCTATCAAATCTGGCAATACTATTAAAATCGTTTAACATTTCTTATTGATTGAATTGTGTCCTTATTATCCATAAATATCTTTTCGCGATCACTCATATTAAAATTCCCAACAACTACCAAGCCAAAATATTTGCTCTTAGTTTTTACTTTCCGGATCAAAATAATTCAATCAATAATTATATTGCAATTCTCCAAATCGTAGCACTGTTTTCGCTTCTATAAATTTTTGCGTTACCAAAAATATTGGCATTGTAGAAGGATGCAAAAACGAGAAAATATTATTTCTAAATTTTGGAACATACTTAGTAAATGGAAACGGAATTTGTCCTTACAAACTTACTCTTAGAATTATTAGAATTACTAGAAAAGTGCCGTCAACATGCTTTTTTAAACTGGATTTGCAGATTTACCTTATGGATGGACCAAAAAAGAAGATAAAGATGGGGACATATTTATTGAGACATTTAGTGGGAAGGAAACCCGAACGGACCCCAGGCTGGCTTTTGCAAGGACTGCCAAGCAATTCCTGTATGACTTTAAACAAAATTTCGATGCATCATCAACCGCTAGTCAAGTTTTACATGGAGTTGATCTGACATCAAAAAAAGCTTTAATTACCGGGGCAAACTGTGGAATAGGTGGGTTGCAATAATTGGAAACAAAAACGTTTTTCATCAGAATTATAGCGCCGATTTCCCGATTACTACAGAGCGTTGCACTCTTGAATTGTTTTTCTCATTTCAGTTTTTTTTTCAGTTCAGCCTTATTTGGCTTAACAATACTATTTCCGACATCGATAGTAGTTCTGAAAGCGTATTTTGCCTTTACGATTAGTATTATAAATTTTGACGCATACCAAGTTCCAAATGCATAGTTTAAAAGCAATTGTAACCTAACTCAGAACATATTTTTATATAATTATGCATTACTCAACACTTTAAATTGATGGTTTAATTTTTTTGGCAGGGTTCGAGACTGCCAGAGAACTTGTCAAACATGGCTGTGAAGTCATTTTCGCTTGTCGAGATCAGTGTAAAGCAGAAGAAGCCATTAAAATTATTAAAAGCGAGAAACCTCTAGGATTGTGTCATTTCGTACATTTAGACTGCAACTCGTTGCAAAGCGTGAAATATTGTGCCAACGAAATTCAGCTAAAATTCAGGTATGCATCGCGCTACTTAAACAGTTTTTATTTGACAGCGGCTTTATTGCTATACATTTTTGGAACGAGTAAACCAAGGCTAAATAATTATTAAAATGTATATTAAATATTACTGGGTAGCGATCTAGACATTCTAATTCTCAATGCCGGAATTTTCGGCGAATCATTTGCTCTCACTGAAGACAACTTTGAACGACATTTTCAAGTCAACCATTTAGCTCAATTCTACTTGACTCTACTGTTGAAGCCCATATTAACAGCTAAATCCACAAATCGCATTATAGTACTTTCATCGGAGTCGCATAGGTAAGTTTCGAAGGAATTTCTGTCTTTTATGCAGTCTGTTAAGTAGACATTATCAATGGAAAATAAAACGTTGTCAATGCGCTGCGCTGTCGTTTGACTCCGGTTAATTAATAGTATAGAAACCAATGTAAACAAATATTAACTTAAGCTTTAGTACACACTGGTCTATTCATGCCCGTCTATAACTGTATAGGTTTTCGATGCTGACAAAGGAAAACATTAGTAAAGATTATCTGTCTCCATTAACATCAAAGAATTTCACGGGATTCATGGCCTACAACGAGTCAAAGCTTTGTAATATTTTGATGGCTGCAGAAATCAATCGACGCTGGTCCATCCACGGGGTAACTTGTAATTCGGTTCATCCGGGGAACATGATTTCCTCCAGCATTGCGCGCCACTGGTGGCTTTATAGAATTATATTTGCCTTCGTTCGACCATTCACCAAATCACTGGTAATTCTTTATGTTTATACTGTTCTGTTTTGCCATCCTATGGTATTTGTATTGTATGTGAATACAATTATATAAGTTTTATTTAATACTGTGCATCTGCATATCGCTGAAAAATCATTACGGCGTAAAAGGAACATAAGCTTACTGGAGTTAGCCAAAATGCTTCTTCACCGACGAGACACGCACACTTAATTACATAATAGTCGCCTATGTAATATCTAATGTCGTCTGTGAAGAACCAAAATGACCCATATCCATTTGTAGCTAAAAACAATATGATCCACTATCTACAAAAATATTGAAACATGTCTTGAAAGCATTTAAATAGAATATTTTGCACTTTTAAAAAATATGTAAATAGAACATTTTGCAATTTTAAAAAACATGAAAATAGAACATTTTGCACTTTTCAAAAACATGAAAATAGAGCATTTTGCACTTTTAAAAAAAATGAAAATAGAACATATTCCACTTTTCAAAAACTCTTAATTAACATTTTACGCATGTTTCTCCTTTTGCTTTTATGACATAGCTCGATTTGATTCTAGCATAAATTGGATATCGGTCATTTTGGTTCTTCACATACGGTATGTTCTATACCCATTACTTACGTTCATATTTCATGCACAGCAACAAGGAGCAGCTACTACTGTATGGGGAAGTTGCGCGTTGGAGTTAAAAGGAGTCAGCGGTCAGTACTTGAATAATTGTTGGATATGTAAACCGTCGGATAAATCCGAGGATGCAGATTTGGCTAAATCTTTATGGAATTTGAGTGTAACTATGATTGAAAGTGTCATGGGACCAATTCCCACTCTCACGAATGACAGTCCGGAGGGAATAGAAGACACTCTTTCAAAGCCCGAATTTACTTCCAAAGGAACAGTGGCTGGTTCAGGAGATGCTGAAGATTGAATGTATGATTACACCACCACTCACTTACCTACCTAAATTCCAACTACGTCACGGTGAAAATGTGTCCTAAACTCGCTCATCCGCTTCTGTCAACAACTCTAAATCATTTTGTGATCCTAAAGTGTTTTTAATATTAGTAACATACTTACATAATATGCATAATCTCCCATTTGGAGCATACCACAATTTTAAACTTGTTTGACGACCTGGAAAATTAATAAATGAATATATTTCGATTTGTTACAATTCAAATGATACATCCATGGAGGGTACAGCACGTTTTTATCTCACTAGTCAGCCAAGTTTTTTTTTCCTCTTAATATTGTTTGAATTCGGAATTTACAAACTAAAAGTAGGTAGGTATCTACATACTAGTAGACGCGTTACGTTCGTCTAATGGAAAATTGACATCAAGAGATGAGGATGAGTCCGACAGGGCTGATTGCACTTGTCTTTCCCCTCTCATACAACTATAATCCTAAGATGCACCGTACTTACGTTGTTCTCGAGCATTATCCTGAATCCATGACAAGCAAATATCTTAGATCTATCACAGTATTCTTCCGCCTCCTCAACTTCAAATTTCGCACATGTATCCGTTCATTTCCATGCTATAGGGGAGTACCTTATGTGAGACCTGAGACCTAAGATGCCTGCATATTGGTCATTACATCGTCTGCAAAGAACCAAAATCACCCATATCGTATTTTAGCTAAAAACAATATCAACTATCTACAAAAATATTCAAATATGCCTTGAGAGCATTTAAATACAATATTTTGCACTTTTTAAACACATGTAATTAGAACATTTTGCACCTTTTCGAAAACATGGAATTAGAACATTTTGCACCTGTTCGAAAACATGGAATTAGAACATTTTGCACCTTTTCGAAAACATGGAATTATAACATTTTGCACCTTTTCAAAAACATGGAATTATAACATTTTGCACCTTTTCGAAAACATGGAATTATAACATTTTGCACCTTTTCAAAAACATGGAATTATAACATTTTGCACCTGTCGAAAACATGAAATTAGAACATTTTGCACCTTTTCGAAAACATGCGGAATTAGAAAATTTTGCATCTTTTCAAAAACATGGAATTAGAACATTTTACATTTATCAAAAACTCATAATTAATATTTTACGCATGTTTCTCATTTTGTTTTTATGACATAGCTCATTTTGATTGTACCTAGCTTAAATTGGATATGGGTCATTTTGGTTCTTCACAGACGATATAACATAATACAGTATAGATTTTGGACATTTTGGAATTTTCGAACGGGAGCCTGAGCTGCTGGTCCAAGTTGTGAGTGGGATGGGGATGGGAAAGTACCTACCTACGAGAGTTTAGTTGGGGACGGGAGGGAAATCAAGTCAAGTTTCCTCTTGACGGTTCCCACTGAGAGGAGGAGATGAAGGGAGAGGGAATCTTGACTGAGCATCATAATATCATCGTGGTTACACATGTTTAAAATTCAATAGCCTGTCTTATTGAGCTTGTGTCAATTAATGCATATTAATGACTCCTTTACACTATACAAATATAGACTCGTTCCATGGACTGGAATCCTTTTTCATTTGTCAATCGCCTCCCCGGGATACACATCGCACTCACTCCCTTCATAGTTACCAGCCCGCACCACTCTTCTTGGTCTCTCATTTCGCTCCCAGAGTAGGTAGTACCTACCATATGTATGTACCCACTACATCCAAAATCCAAAATACTTTCATTTATATTCCCGTTCGTACGTATACCTATACCTGTGTAGAGTTATGGAGGACGTGGCGTTGTAGTGTGGAGACTGAAAATATCTCTCGTCCCGGTCTCGGTCTCTTGGTTGTTGTTCAAGAAGCTTTTTGAACGGCCAAAGACGTAGCTCCTTCTGCATATTATCTGTGTGTAACATCGATAAATGTCATATTTATAGGTTGTAACTCAATTCAATCACTTACATACAGTTTCCTCTCTAATCGTCACATTCATCTTTTCTTCTCTTATCTTCCACGTCCTCTTCTCCTCTCTCCTACTTGTTCTTTTACCCAAACCAAACTTCGTCAATACGCTCGCCTCGAACCTGTATCTTCTACTAAACTACGAGCTCCTGGGTGAGTCAAACGAGTTACACACATTACTTACAGAGAGTTTCTCCAGCAATATGTATGTATAAAGTACAGGGCCGGATAGTGCGGCCAGCGCAGGCAGCCCCCGCTGCCTGAATTTTCTCAAAACGTGTAAATGGAACATTTTTCACTTTTCAAAAATATGTAGAATACAATATTGAGACTTTTCAAAAACATGCAAATAAAATGTTTTGTACATTTGAAAAACATGGAAATAAAACATTTTCCACTTTTCTCAAAACACGTAAATAGAACATTGAGCACTTTTATGAATCAAGTAAAAAGAACATTTTGTACTTTTCTAAAACATGTAAATAAAACATTTTGCACTTTTAAAAAACATTTAAATAAAACATTTTGCACTTTTCTCAAAACATGTAAATAGAACATTGAGCACTTTTATGAATCAAGTAAAAAGAACATTTTACACTTTTATGAATCAAATAAAAAGAACATTTTACACTTTTCTAAAATCTAAAACATGTAAAAAGAATATTGAGACTTTTCAAAAACATGCAAAATAAATATTTTTGCACATTTAAAAAATATGGAAATAAAATATTTAACACTTTTCAAAAACCATGCAAATAAAACATGTTGTAAATTTCCAAAACATGGAAATAAAATATTTTCCACTTTTCTCAAAACATGTAAATTGAACATTTTCAACTTTTCTGAATCAAGTAAAAAGAACATTTTGCACTTTTCTAAAACATGTAAATACAACATTTTGCTTTACAAAGAAAGCCATCAATAAAATCAAAATGGAAGTTTTTGTATGAAAACAAATTGCTGCCTAAAAGCAATTCCTTCGTCCGGCCTTGATAAAGTGCCTATGCAATGTGAGGACACACAGTATATTTCACAGTTCTCTTTATTTCCTCTGGCTCTGGCTTTCCCCTTAGTTGTTCTTCGAAACAAGCTATTAAACCTGCATAGATCTTTTCTTTCCCTCATGGCCTTCATTGTAGCGATCCTGATCATGTTATTTAACATGGTTAGTTCCTAAGGTGGTTCTCCTTTGAGTCATTAGGACGAGAAATGTGGGGTGGCGCTAGAAACTTTCTTGGGGTGGAATATTGACTTGACTTGACGATCGTAATGGAAACAATTTTAATCATAATTGCTATTCCTATATATTTAATATATCAATATCAATATTTTGCTATAGCTATATAGACCTTAGATTCTGCGTCTGCCAATGGAGCATTGTGAATTGATGGCAATTTTTTATACTGCTCTGGGCTCTGTGTTTATCTGACAATTTAAAAGCTAACTTACATGAAAACTGAATTACTCGTAGTACTGAAAACTGTGGGATTATATGACACTTTTAACACGCTTTTTTTTCCCAATTTAAATTTGTCAAATTTTATTTGTTTTTTCAGTTCCGATCCGTCTATGTAAATGTTTCAGATTCTTTAGACAAATATATCTCCGGTTTCAAAAGTTTTCCCTGTTTCGGTTGTGTTTTTCAAAAAAGAAATGCATTTGTTTCTGCCTCCAGTCTGTACGTCACTGTCACCCGAACGTGAAAATATAGCTACAAAATTGACAAACTATGAAGACGAAGAGAGAGAGAGAGAATGAATGTGTGTGTGTGTGTGTGTGTGTAAAGTTTGAGTTTGATTTGCCTCGAGAAAGAAAGAGAGAGAAAAAAGTACGAAAGGGTTTTATTTTGTTCTCTGTCGAGTTTCCGTTGAAATAACATAGATTGAAGTTAAGGTGGCTATTTAGTGGTGAAAGTTTTTTCAGTGAAGGAATACCAATGCAATGGTTTGGCAATGGGAAAGAAGAGCATTAACTATGAGAGAGAGAGTCTCTGAGAGAAATTCAAGTTACGTGTGTCGTGTGTGTAGGTATATGTATAGATTTGTGTTTTCTCCCTACATGTTGGTCCTTGGTACTTCGTGGACCGTACACCGGTCCCGGCCCTGGTACCGGTATATCCTACATACTACTTACAAGCAGGCAGAGTATGTTCGCGAGAGCGTTGGCTACTACGGAAGATGCAAAGAACGACAGAGAGAGAGAGAGAGAGGGAAGCGGGGGGACCTTGAGGTTAGTTTTTTACTCTGTGCCAAGTCAATAATGGACGATGAAAAAGTTCAATTGGGGCAATCAGTATTTTGGATCAGATCACTCAACTGAACTTGTTCTTGTTCTCCTTCCCATTTTAGTCTTACCCAACTTATCTTAGCCAATAAGGCATGCTCTCCAAAGTCTCTAAAATCTTTTCCTCGTTTTATTTTATTCTTTCCACTGTACATACGACGAGAGAGCTCCTCCACTTTACATCTAAGCTTTCTCACCCCCTATAAGAATAGTCCAGAGTAGACGACGGTCTCCGGTAACGGTAACGGTGCCGGTCCCGGTCCCGGTGACGGGGACGGGGACTGTGAGCAAGGGGAGCTTGCAAAAATAACTTTGGACATTTTAGAGAGGGAGGGGAGGGTAAGCTCTCCTATCCGTTTTCATCCCAAAAATAATTGACCAAAAAAGAGGGCGAAAACTGATTTTTGCATAACGTTATTGTTGGAAGCTCCCCAGTTCAATAGCTTCTCATTTATTTCCACGTCTTGTTATACTGGATCCATGCGTCCCTATATGACGCTGTATTGTCTGGCCGAATAGCATTGGCCCTGACCGTTAATCTTTGTGCAAAAATTTGTATCACATGTAATGTTAAAAGTAACGTCAAGTTCTACTGCGCATGTACAAAAAGTCCAAATCTATTCGGCCAGACAATACTATTACTACATTACATTACTCACAGCCTCGACACTCGGCGGCCTTACTATACTGCGTACTCACTTGAAAATCCGTAGATATTCGAATTCGAATCTCATTCTAATAAAATACTAACCACGCGATAGGCGAGACGTAGCTTCAAATCTAAACTCAAAAAAAAAACGGAGACGTAGTACGTTGTACGTTTATTCACATTTAGTAAAAAAAAAATAGAAACAAGCTTCAATTTGACAGTTTCTAGAACGATCCATGTTTTATTTGTCTATACTGTATGTAGAATGCATAAAAGCCTCATGTTATGACGGTAGCGTTTAAGAAAGACCGGGAACTGTAACTGTATAGGAAAGACGGGAGAAAAGGCGAAAAATAAAGTAAAAATTGTGATATGAATGGAAATAGTATTCCCTGGAGTATTTTTATGGAGAGCCTGTGGTGTATGTATAGTGTGACCAAAAACGATGTGGTCAAGTTATTGACCCTCCAAGAATCACACATTGTAGGAAGGAGAGGCTGTGCTATATGTGGTCCTTTCGGTGTCCGTGGTCACCCTTTTTATCTGTTTACACTCACTGGACACATTTGTGGGAGGGAGACTGTGAGAAGCTTCACATTTCTATTCTTCTTGTGTAAAAAGTTCCATGAGAAATCTCCGTCCGATATATGCACACAACTACACGTCTTGTTCCATGTGCTAGTTCTTATTTTCCGCATTTCTTAACTCTCCGAATCTGTGAGCCACAAACCCAGAGTCAAACTCAAACTCAAACTCAACCCGTCATGTACAATACGGAGGACATGAGAACGCATCTAATTATAGACGGACGCACTTTCCCTTCCGAACATCATCCCCGCATATCGCTGTCATAAGGATGAGATACCGGAACTGGAACCGGACCGGACCGGCTAAAGTATTCAGTACACTTGCTATATATAAGTTTCAGTGCTTCCCAGGGCCGGACGAAGGAATTGCTTCTAGGCAGCAATTTGTTTCCATGCAAAAACCACCATTTTTGATTTTATTGATGGTTTTCTTCGGTAAAGCAAAATGTTGTATTTACATTTTTTAGAAAAGTGCAAAATGTTCTATTTACTTGATTCAGAAAAGTGCTCAATGTTCTATTTACATGTTTTGAGAAATGTGGAAAATTTTGTATTTCCATGTTTGAGAAATGTACAAAAACTTTTATTTGCATGTTTTTGAAAAGTCTCAATATTCTTTTTACGTATTTTTAAAAACTGCAAAATGTTCCATTTACATGTTTTGAGAAAATTCAGGCAGCGAGGGCTGCCTACGCTCGCCGCAATATCCGGCCCTGGTGCTTCCTATATACTCCTATACTCTAGCGTAGCCTACAAGATGACGGACGGACTTTGATTTCCATGCTGATAGTGAATCTCCCGAAGCCTATAATATGTGTTGTAGTCCCTGCTACTCTATGAATAAATTTCTTCACTGCCTCTTCCTCACATCCACATGACACTTAACCAGGCTCCCAATATATTTCAGTACTTCCTTTTGTCCTCCCGCATTTTGTATATTTGTCCTGTAAGACACTTCCTTCACTTGGGCGTCGAGTCCTTGCACTCTGCTGGGCAGGGATGAGTTGGCTTTTGTTCTTGCTCGAGTTATTTATGAGCTTTTAGACGAGGAAATAAAATATGAAATGAGAGGACGAGACACTTGCATCCCCAAATACATTGAGCAATACGTTCGTAAAAACTCTGATTGTCCATTTATAGGAGCATCACCCTGCAGTGTCATTCACGGAGGAGTCTCCCAGCCATTTCCCCGCTCCCAGTCCGACGTCCCTCTTCCCGGGCATCCTCGGTGTGGCACTGACTGTGAACTGTGTGAGGGGATATATATGTGCTACTTCCACACTTGTTCATGTAAATGGAAATGGAAACGGCTCAACATTTATTTGCGTGTAAACAAGGAGAGTATATTAGGCGGGAATGTGATGGGAGATGAACTTGAGGGGGGTGAAGAATGGAATTGAGTCGAGAGACAATACAGAGACGCACCACTTTGGTTCCATGGGCGATTTGGATGCGACGACGACGACGACGGAGGTTGAATCTGACTTTGACTGTGGGCTCAAGTCGCTCAAGTGGTTCATGATAGACCACATTACTTGTCAGGCCAATATATATGTAGATCACGAGTGTATGTACCTCTGTGTACGGGGATGGGGAAGGAAGAGGGAGACGAGTCTGAGTCCAGGAAAAGAAGAAGACTTTACTTGTCACACATAAAAATGGCCTGGCTCTGGCTCTGCAGTAAGACATGGCTGTGTATAGCATGCAGTAAATATAGCCAGTGATATTTGCCCTGGATGCACTGTATCCGAAGGTGTAGGTGGAAGTGCTGGAGTTGAATTGATAGACTCTGCCACTCATATGCTATATCTGTATAGGCCCCATAGTGTGTGGTATATGGACGGGGACGACAACGACCGGCACCGGAGCCAAGTTGATATGTGAGAAAGTTGAGATAAGCTCTCATGTAAATTCCCGTCTTGATGCATGGTCACTTGTTCTCTTCCTTCCGCTCCCAAAAAATCTAATTCTCCCGGAAATATTTTCTAACCCGATTTTTTTTACCCGACACTCTCAAATACACAAACGTCATAATATGGCAGGGCCGGATAATGTGGCCAGCGCAGGCAGCCCCCGGCCCCGCTGCTTGTATTTTCTCAAAACATGTAAATGGAACATTTCGCACTTTTAAAAAATATGTAAAAAGAATATTTTCACTTTTCAAAAAAATGGAAATTTTGTTTGCAGTTTTCAAAAACTTGGAAATAAAACATTTTGCACTTTTCTCAAAACATTTAAATAGAACATTTTGTACTTTTCTGAATCAAGTAAAAAGAACATTTTGCAATTTTCTGAAACATGTAAATAGAGCATTTTGCTTTACCAAAGGAAACCACCAAAAAAATCAAAACGGTTGTTTTTGCATGGAAACAAATTGCTGCCTAAAAGCAATTCCTTCGTCCGGCCCTGTAATATGGGATCCACTCCGAGTTCAACTCAGGCTCTGGTCTCACCCTCCTCCCAAAGTCACAAGAATCAAAATATTTATATTCCTCTAAACAAATTCTACTTTAAAAGTCATCATATTGTAGTGTCAAAATACGGCGTCGTACATTTCTCCTCCAAATTCCAAATCCGAATTTCTGTAGCCATTTATATTTATTTTCCCTTCTACTCACAACATAATATACTTTTGTACACTGCAAAAGTGGGAATGACTTTTGCATAATTTTTCCCAGTTTCAGTTTTCACAAATTATCAGATTACACTCCAACAGTTGACAGTATAGGAGAGACTCTTTACGCTTTCGTATGTACATTGCCAAGCTCGTATTTTATGAGGACGAATAATTTCATAGAAAATAATAAGTCAGTGCTTTCCTTGATGTGCACATTTTTGAGCGTCCATCCATGACTCTCATGGATTGTACAAATGCAGCAGAAAATAAAGTGTTTATTTTTCTAATTTATGTGCGTACGTACCTATTTGTTTTTCTGAGCAAAGCAAACCAACGCTCACTGTACTCATATGGATTTAAATTATAAGAAAGTTAATGATGGAAGTCCGGTTGAGGTGCTCCTGACACGTGCATACTCATCCTTTGCGACACACGTAGTTTGTACGGACGAGGGAGTTAAGAGATGAGAGATGAAGATAGTGGCCATATGCAATTGCCTTCACAGAGCCGGATAATGCGGACAGCGCAGGCAGCCCCCGCTCACTGAATTTTCTCAAAACGTGTAAATGGAACATTTTGCAGTTTTCAAAACTATGTAAAAAGAATATTGAGACTTTTCAAAAACATGCAAAATAAACATTTTTGTACATTTCAAAAACATGGAAATAAAACATGTTCAACGTTTCTCAAAACATGTAAATAGAACATTGAGCACTTTTCTGAATCAAGTAAATCGAACATTTTGCACTTTTCAAAAATATGTGAAAAGAATATAGAGACTTTTCAAAAACCTGCAAATAAATTCTTTTTGTGCATTTCAAAAACATGAAAATAAAACATTTTCCACTTTTTCAAAAACATGTAAATAGAACATTTTTCACTTTTCTGAATCAAGTAAAAAGAACATTTTGCACTTTTCAAAAACATGGAATTGCAACATTTTACTTTATCAAAGAAAATCATCAATAAAATCAAAATGGTGGTTTTTGTATGGAAACAAATTGCTGCCCAAAAGCAATTCCTTCGTCCGGCCCTGGCCTTGAGATGAAATATTTGTACTGTGACTGTGAGGAAGGAGAGAGAGGAGGGCGATGGGATGCGATGGTGAGATGAGCTGAATGTGACAAAGAGGTTGAGGTTGGCGGGAGTGAGGTGGGAGAGAAAATCATGGTCAATCATGGCATCGTAATTTGGAGTTGGAAAATTGGGGGGAAACGCGGAGTCAAATCAGAATCTTATCGGTGGACTCTATGGGTTCCCTTGTCGAAGGCGTTTGAAATTTGTGAGCTTCATTTTTTACCCTCCTTCAACTTCCACATCTCCAGCCACAGAGACTTTCTCAAAACCGAAAACCGAGTCTCTCTTTTTGTCCTCTTTTCAGTCCAGTCCCGTCTCCCGTACAATGAAAAAAGTTGCTCTCTCTCTCTCTCTCTCTTGCTGGTCACTCAGTTGAGACTTTCTTCCCTGCCTCGCCTCTCCTCCGAAAAAGTCCGTTCGCCGTTCGTCCTTTTCAATACATCTTCTCATTTTTTTTCCTACTATAAACTTCGTCCGAGACCCGCAAAATCCTGTAGCACAACTTTCTCTCACGTAATATGTAAGCAGCTTATGCTAAATTATCCAGATTTCCTATATATACTCAATGCACTACTGCAACCGGGACCGGTACCGGTACCGGTACCGGTAACGGGACCGGACCGGTGTGTCATTTGTATTTATTCGCATCTCATTGTTGGACTTGTAGTTTGTTGTCTTTCACAATAATTCCAGTGGCATTATACTGAGAGATGCGATGGAATGGCGTGTGAGTACAGATGAAAAGGACGATCGAGGGATGTACTCAGATGATATTGAAAATGAGCGTAAGAGGAAAAAATTCTTGGCTCGGCCCGCACGAAGGAAGTATTCTATGGAAATTCAGTGTAGATAGGCCATTATAGGTAATCCAAGTGGACAGTGTAATCAATCTCCTTAGCATAGTCTCGTGTAGTCGTTCTCGTTGTCATTGCAGGTTTTTTTTGGAGGGACAGGAGGGGACGAAACCACTGAGATCCTTCCTTCACTTCCTTACAAGTCATCGGCATCCGCCTCTTTAACTCCAGTCTTTTGTACTCCTCACAATGGTCATCTCATCGCCGTGCTTTTTTTTTGCGTTGCCTTTCCCCTATACTCCTCGTTTCAAACTGAAAAACTTAACGTACCTAGCTCCTCTCCAAAAGTTTATTACTTTCCCCTGGTGAGTAATGAAGATGAGGAGGACAAGTCCATGTAGCATGTTATGTATCGTAATGCTATATCTGTACACATTTCTACAGTCTCCAATTCGCTGAATTATTGAACCGGGAGTGGGAGCAGTTTTAATTTCGAACCTTGTACTCTATGTGCTATTGGAACAATTGTGATGTAGCTAAGGATCTCTGGCCATTTAAAGCGTGTTTATAATTGGATTGAGAGACCCAAAAGTTAGAGTGGGATGGGCAGGGCCGGACGAAGGAATTGGTTTTAGGCAGGAATTTCTTTCCATACAAAAACCACCATTTTGATTTTATCCATGGTTTTCTTTGCTAAAGCAAAATGTTGTACTTACATGTTTTACAAAAGTGCAAAATGTTCGATTTACTTGATTCAGAAAAGTGTAAAATGTTCTATTTACATGTTTTGAGAAAAGTGGAAAATGTTTTATTTCCATGTTTTTGAAATGTGCAAAAAAAATTTTTTTCTCATATTTTTGAAAAGTCTCAATATTCTGTTTACATATTTTTGAATAGTGCAAAATGTTCCATTTACATGCTTTTTGAAAATGCAGGCAGCGGGGGCTACATACGTTGACCGCATTATCCGGCCCTGGGGATGGATGACTAGCGTAGTAATAATTGTAAGACACAAATTGTATAGGAAGTAACGCATTTTTTTATTTTTGGTATTTATTTACGTGTATATTGATGACTGGATTTTAGATTTGGGGTTTGACATGTTGAGATTTGGTGGGAATGTATTGGACGGGGATAGATGTGGATGGGAGATGTGGTTCGGATTCGGAGGGGAAGGGTAGTGCGGTGGTGGTGGTGGTGGTTGTGTAGGGAGTGGACAGTGGAATGGACGACGACATGGAGATGTGGCGGGGTGATGAGAGGAGTAGAGTGTGTGTGATAAGTCCCCGACTAACTCAATCTTGACCAAGAGATTTGTTCAACGACCATTGTAGCCATCGAATTTTCTTTATCTTGGTCACATTATGGTCCACCTCGGAGGGAAATTGACCTCGAGATGGCTCAAACCCCATTTCACTCTCCGAATCCGTCAGTCTTTATTCTCCTTCTTATCGATTACATTCTCAACAATCTGTCTGCTCCTCGCCGCCCCTTCCCTCCTATTTATTCCCACCCATTCCCCGTGTAATCGAGCCAAAAACTAAATCCACACTGACTTTCTCAATCACACTCCCGTACATAAGAAACTCCTAAACTGTCCATATACATCCAACTGCCCCTACGGAGGTCTGTCCGCTCCCGGTACCGGTACCGGTACCGGTACCAGTCTCGGCCTCGGTAGCCCACCAACGAAACTACCTACACTAGTTACCTTCCCGACTTACACTCCAGCACTATCTCTCACTCAGAGCCATGCCATAGCCATACATTCTCCAAATCATCCATTTACTTGAGCCATCGTTCAAAACATACATTACACATACTTGAGCTTCCGCAATTCAGATTCCAATCCTCAGCCAGCTTCCTCCAAATTATCTCCGTCTCCGTCTCCAGGTAGGGCCCATGCCAACATTGTAGACTCCCGATTAAGATTCCCCATTTCTTTTATCAATTATGCGTTATACCTGTCCAGAAATTTATTTATGGTTTTAATGGCATTCTTACATCGAGTAAACAAAATATCTAAATACATTTGCGAAAGTAAATTTCCTCCTATTAATTAAATACGGTTCTGTGTAAGGAGAATTTGCTACCATTCCTGTTCCAATTCGTATAGTCAGAGTCTCTGGAGCAGCTCCTCCACAAAGTTGGTGTAATTGATAGTTTAAATTTTTATATTCTCCCAATCCGCATCTATATCCATCGAGTGTAATAATTTTTGAATCCAAATCCAGGGGTGTATTTGGCATTTGGCATAGACTGTATAGGAGTGGAGGGGCTATGGTAGAAAATGAGGAGCAAGTCAATTGGAAGAAACTTGGTTCAATAAGAAAAGAAGGTTCGTTCAAATGTATATTATCCTACGACTACGACTACGACTTATATCCCAAAGGCGCATTACTATTTCATTTTTAGACAGGGCCAGACGAAGGAATTTTTTTTTAGGCAGCAATTTGTTTCCATACAAAAACTACCATTTTGATTTTATTGATGGTTTTCTTTGCTAAAGCAAAATGTTGTATTTACATGTTTTGAAAAGGTGCAAAATATTATTTTTACTTGATTCAGAAAAGTGGAAAATGTTTTATTTCCATGTTTTTGAAATGTGTAAAAAAATTTATTTACATGTTTTTTGAAAGTCTCAATATTCTTTTTACATGTTTTGGAAAAGTGCAAAATGTTCTTTTTACTTGATTCAGAAAAGTGCTCAATGTTCTATTTCCATGTTTTGAGAAAAGTGGAAAATGTTTTATTTCCATGTTTTTGAAATGTACAAAAACTTTAATTTTCAACTTTTTGAAAAGTCTCAATAATCTTTTTACATATTTTTGAAAAGTGCAAAATGTTCCATTTAAATGTTTTGAGAAAATTCAGTCAGCGGGGGCTGCCTACTCTGACTGGCCGCATTATCCGGCCCTATTTTTAGATAAAAAACTGATCATTCCCACGGCATAGAAAACCTTGACTACATCATACAGTGCATATGGGCATTAGGTGGATTGGAGATTTTACTTTTACTATGTTATGATTGAGGGGAAAGACAAAGACTTGCTACAAAATATGTGAAGAACTGCCTGCTACATGCATCTACATTCTATCTATGTACATGGGCCGGATCCGGCTCCGGAGATTACACGTTTGATATGCTCCAACTTGTCCCTCGTGTGTCTCGTGGCTCAGGACTAATTCACATAACAATATGAAAAATACGGGGACTCAACTAACCTATGGTAATATTGAAAGTCATAAATAGAGAGAAAAGTAGTTCATTGTTATGATTTATAGGAAATAAAAGTTATAATATGGATCCAGAAAATTGTGGATGTTCCACAGGTTTGGTCATAAATAATTGAAAAACTTACACATGAAGTGCTCGGGCAGGAGAGGGAGATCGAAGCTGAAGGAGGGGGGTGAATATGAATGGTAATGCTCTCTCTACTACTCCCCATTTTTAGAATGGTGTACATACATAGGGACGAGGACGAGGACGAGACAGAGATTTCTGGATGAACCAAAAGGCAGGACAAATATGATGTGAATGCCATTCAACTAGCAATTATTTGAAATCCTTACAGTCGATCTAAAATCTCTCAATTATTGCTCGCCATGCTCCGCTCATATCTGTGCCCTCTCCTCCGTCTCCGTCCGCGTGTACTTTCTACTATTCACATTATGACGTCCAAAGTCTAACAAAATGCATCATCAAGCTCCATAAAATCTTTCCAATGGTTCCTTAAAATTTCCTATAAAGCGATAAATAGTCCCGTTAAAGAACACATTCGATCAAACTACACTTACTAACCTAACCTTTTTTTACTTTTACTTTTACTTTTTAGCCCCTTCAATGTTTCACTACACTTTCACTATACTGACATCACTATTAACTCTGGCTATTTTTTAAATGCAAAATACAAGTACATTTCTGTGTGTATAAAAAAACTGTACAAGTCAAAACTATAAAGAGGGGACATGATTTGGGATGTATGTATGTAGCCACATTTTTCCAAAAGTCCCGCGCAGTCAATCAATTAAAATAATTCTTACAAGTGTATATGGAGCTGGAGAGACACTGAGTCTGAGCTTGGGAGATACTGTACAGTGTACAGGAGTGAGGAGTAGATACCCAGTCGAGATTAAAGTGTCATTGGGCGCGAGAGGAAAAGAGTTTTGCGGGAGTCGTGGAGAGTGTAGGAGATCTGTGGTGAGAGAGAGTAAATGTGAAAGAATCGTAAAGTGTAAAGGGTGGAGGGTGGATATTTGTGGATGATATGCAGTATAGTCATAGTCATAGGTATAGGTATAGGAGGCGCATAGTGAAGTTGGAAATGAGGAGATGGTTGGCTGGTTGGTTCGGTTTCGGTTTGGGTGTTGTTGGTGTAGTTTGGACAATTTGAGTCAGCATTTGCATGTAAAGTATCCCATTAATCAGGGAATTCATTCTTATTAATAAACCTGAGTTTATCAAACACGAAATGGAATTTGAGACTAAATGAGTAGTATTTATCAATCCACTTTGAATAATTTTGATTACGAGGCAACTTGGGAAATGGGAATCAAGTTCTTGGGACTCGAAATGAAACTGTAGAGTGGAGATACTAGTCAACTAGTTCCACTTGCCACTCTCAGTATACGGAATTACACACACGCAGATTCCCATGCAGAATCAAAGATGTAGACCGTGTACACATCAACCATGAAAATGAAACCAGCTTCGGCTTTTGAGCTTTTTCAAATCATAATCACACACCATAACCGCACTCACTCACCACACCACAACCAGAGGCTCGAGCCGAGCCGCATCCGCATCCGCATCCACATCCAAGACTACATTCTACATACATAGTGCTAACCCACCGAACCAATCTGTACTTTTCAAATTTCAAACGGGACCAAAGCATGCACCTACATAATGAGCACACATCTTCCTATAGATATATGCCTGCTTCCAGTTCGGTTTTGGTTTCGGTTTTGGATTGGGGTTTGTGCTGGAAGCTCCTGAGACTACGTAATAACGGTAACGGTAACGGTCCCGCGCTCAGCCTGGATGATGAGGCTCCTTGTGAAAATAGAGAATCAACTTACCACTTTGTTTCGAGTCGGTTGTAGATTGTAGACGTGGACGGCGAGGAGCGGAGATTCCCATTATCATCAAAGACGGTAAAAAGTAAAAAAGAAAGCTGCGGAAAAGTATGAGAAGGAAAGAATTGAGAAGGAAGCTGGGAAATTTTAAGACAAGTCCAAAAGTAGGCATTGCCTCTTGATTTTTCTGTATGTGTAGCCCCGTGTGGAAGTTGGTGGCTAAATCTCTTTTTATGAACGACTCCACTTTATTCCCTCACACTCCACCAGTAAGATCAGGGCCGGACGAAGGAATTGCTTTTAGGCAGCAATTTGTATCCATACAAAACCTAATATTTTAATTTTATGGATGGTTTTCTTTGATAAATTAAAATTGTGTATTTAAAATTTTTAGAAAAGTTTAAGAAGTGTTACATTTTTTATTTACATGTTTTTGAAATGTTTAAAAATTTTATTTGCATGTTTTTGAAATCTACAAAAAAATTTATTTGCATATTTTGAAAAGGATAAAAATAATTATTTGCATATTTTTGATATGTACAAAAAATTTTATTTGCATGTTTTTGAAAAGTGCAAAAAGTTTTGTTTGTATGTTTTTGAAATGTACAAACAAATTTATTTGCATGTTTTTGAAATGTATAAAATTTTGTATTTGCATGTTTTTGAAAAAAGTGCAAAATGCATGATTTACATGTCTTTGAGAATTCAGGCAGCAGGGGCTGTCTGCGCTGGACGCATTATCCGGCCCTGATTAAGATTCTGACTAATAAGAGTGCATGAGTTTGCTGTGGGTGTAGCTACATATGGAGGCCCGAGCACATGACAAGCATTGGGATTGGGATGGAATTATTGTCACTCTCCTGGTCGTGGTCCCCGTTCCCGTTTTCCTACTTAATACTTCCAGCCATGGAATTTAGCATATTTGACTGAGAACAAGGAGGGAAGGAATTGATGTGAAATGTTGATGATGAAGTGATCACTTTAAACCGAAAATTAGTTGTCGTCTTGTTGTTATCAACGTTACACATTCTTCATTCTCATTTCTAATCCATAATAGTTACGGGATGCTCCCTCGTCCGGGTCCGGGTCCGGATCCGGATTTATTATCCCTCAGTCTCCCAGCAAAATAAATGCACGTCTCACTCACTCAAACTTAGCCTCATCTCCAAGTGCACCATCTCACTCCTGTATTATTTCCATATCCCTGTCCCTGTCCCTGGTCCTGTCAGCAGCTGAGCTAGGAAAGCAGAATTATTGCGGGAAAACAAGGGTTAAAGCCCTTGTTTAATGGCAGCCTTAACAGGAACGTTAGGCAGTTTAAATTTACATCCTACTTTTTACTACATATTTCATTTTTGAAAAAATTTGTTTTTTGAATTTCCCGCGGAAACTTAAAATCCAAATTTTAACATGTTACTGAATGGAATTGAGCATAAACAATACACCATTGAAACTGAAATTATTTAGCGAAGCTAATTAACTTAGTGTGACAGCTCAGATCATGATTAAGTTTTAATTGTAATTAAAAAACTTGATTAATTTTTTGTCAAAATTGACCGATGTTAATACATGATATATCATTTTAAAGGCCTTTTATGCACCAACATTGTTCCGTAGATCTAGATGGTGACTTAGATTAAGGTCGACTACGATGATTTTTAGTTTTTCAAAAGTAAATTTTTTTAAATTTCGCGCCAAATCTTAAAATCCAAATTTAAACATGTTACTAAATGGAATTGAACATAAACGATACACCATTCAAATCGAAATGAATTAGCGAATGTAATTAACTGAGTGTGACAGCAAATATGATGATAAATTAGTAATTGTAATTAAAAAAGTTAACTAATTTTTTGTCAAAGTTGACAGATGTTAATGCCTGATATATCATTTTAAAGCCCTTTAAAAATTAGGAAAACAGGTATTTTGTTTTAGGATGTCGACGCATAATAAAAATTTTAGGCGGAATTTTCAAAAAAAGTAACGTTTTTTTTTGAAAAAAATGGCAAACGTTTTTCGATAAACTCTTAGCTTTTGCGTTATTTGGAATCTAATCGTCATTACCTTTCTAATGGTATATCACACGTTGAAATTCGTCAAGTATTTCGATATCGTGAAAAATCCGGTAAATTATGTAGATAGGTAGTAATGACACGTACGAAAACTAAATTGAAATCAAGAAACAATGAGGCCAAAAATTAAAAGGACAAAGCGATTGATCCTGACTACAGAGGCAGGTGCAGAAGACGAGAGGAGGATGGAGTGGTTTTTCGGTTTGGTTCCTCTGATTGCGATTGTGATGTGATGACACAAGAAGTAGAAATACTGATAGTTGCGTCTTCCTTCCGGATGCGGACGAAGGGAAGATGATGAAGAAAGAAGAGGGGGTCTTCTGAGGCGAATGTTGACTGTGGTTGTCCTTGCCGTTGGTTATGGTTACGGGAGCTCGGTGAAGATGATGATGATGATGATGATGATGTAAACACGGAGAAGCCCAGAAACCGAAACCGAAACCGACACCGAAACGGAGCGACGGAAGAATATTGCGTATGTAGCTGTCCGTGGAGTGGAGACGGGGAAGGCGGAGGTTGAAGCATTCGAGTTGGTTACTTTACTTTGACAAAAAGGGAAGCAAAGGGAAGGAGATAATTGTATTTGAGACGCACCGTTTCTTCTTGTTTCACTAAAATTCGATTCGACTACATTAGACTGAGTGAGTGAGTGAGAGAGAGAGAGAGAAAGAAATGCGAGTGGGATTGTGACCAGTCATGTGTGTGGTGTCGTCGTCTGTCCCCTATCTTCATCACCGTACCGTACCGTTACCGTACCGTTACCGTTTAAGAAAATCTTTCCAATTATTTACACTCCACAGTCCCAATCACATCATCCTGGCATATCGATGTGGATCCTCTGGATCCTGTGGATTTGATATGTGACGTGTGGCCTCCTCAATATGAATGAGCCACGACTCCGAACCAGAATCCGAATCCGAATCCCAGCACCCTCCTCTACATATGTTCACAATCCGGGATCCGGATCCGGATCCAGATCCGGTGAATTCGAATTGAAAATCAAAATCCACCAAATATCTACATGCATACAGGTTGTGCGACGACGGGCCTCCTTCTCCTTCAAACATTTCCTTCTCCTCATATTCTGATTTATTACTTGCTCAATTTTGATATTTATGACGGGACGCATGGATAGGCGGCTGTGGAGATGGGAGTGTGTAGCGGGGATGTATTTGAACGTGAACTCAACAGCCCGTCTAATGAGAGTCTGAGGATGTGTGAGTTGTACTCATCTTGTATTTGATGTAGTGCCCTTTGAAGTTTTAAATCTAACTGACGATTAGAATTCATCTTTTACCCATGCATGAGCATCAGTTGGAAATCTCAGTTATGCGTGGGGAGGATGTAAATAATGTTGCCCATATATAGTGCAGGGCCTCATCCTGTGTAGATGTCCTTCATCTGGATTTTAATTTCACCTCATTTCATCCCATGGATCTTCTTTTCTTGGAATAATTATGGAGGCCCCTACCTACCTTTGTATTTTCGATCCTGTGTCTTGAGACATGCATCTGCTGATTCTGATTTTTGAGGCACTACACATGATATGATAATAATGTAGCTCGTATAGCCTGCACTACTCTTGTTTGCCATTCGCTACATTAAGCCCCTGTAAATTATGTATTTAGGAATTTTTGAGCCCAAGTTTGTCTACTAATACAAAGAGGATTGAGTCAATAGTCAATGGAATCTCTGAGCACACACACTTTTTTCTTTTGTTTCGCGTAAATATTTGTATTTGTAGTTTCAAGTGAGGCGAAAGGATTTTCATTTTAGCTTCGGCTTCAAGTGTGTGCATGTGTACAGTAACTAGAAAAAGAATGTAGGGAGGCGGGGATATTCATATACATAGTGGCATGCACTGTGTACTCCTGGAGCGTTGGAGCAGGTAGCCTCCCTTGTTTTTGACCGGGCCGGGGCCGGGGTAGTGCGGGCGACTCACTCACTCGGCGTCTTGGAGTTATAGGATGCGGTCCAGTGAATGACGATTAGGCTTCCTGCCAAAATCTCCTTTCAAAACTTCCACTCGGTTGTCTTGTCACCTTGTGTGTCTCGAGTCTCTATACTTTCATCTCGTACTTCCCTCCCATGTCCATTCCATTCCCATGTAGCACCCCATCATCCCACGCCTTCAGAGTCTTCCCTCCTTTCTTCCCGCTCAAAAAATAATACTCTGTAGCTTTCACTATACATACTACAAAATAAAATAGCCTACCACTAATCATCATATCGTCGGTGAAGAACCAAAATGACCCATATCCATTTGTAGCTAAAAAAAATATCTACTATCTACAAAAATATTGAAACATGTTTTGAAACCATTTAAATAGAATATTGATCACTTTTGAAAAGTAAGAACATAGAATGTTTTACACTTTTCAAAAATCATGTAAATAGAACATTTTGCACTTTTAAAAAAAATTTAAATAGAGCATTTTACACTTTTCAAAAAACATGCAAATGGAACATTTTACACTTTTCAAAAAACATGCAAATGGAACATTTTGCAATTTTCAAAAACATGAAAATAGAACATTTTGCACTTTTTAAAAACGTGAAAATAGAACATTTTGCACTTTTTAAAAACGTGTAAATACAACATTTTGCATTTTTCAAAAACTCTAAATTAGCATTTTACGCATTTTTCTCATTTTGTTTTTATGAGATAGCTCAATTTGATTCTAGTTTAAATTGGATATGCGTCATTTTGGTTCTTCACAGACGATATGCCTTGGCGTTGGCCGTCTCCAGAAATCCCAATTCCCATAGACTTTCTTTTCTCCCCTATATGCTATGCCTTATGCCTCCCTCTATATGCATGCCCCAATACATAAAGCAGACAAAATTAACTCATAGTTTGAACAACAAAATCGATATCCGTATCAAAATCGGATTAATGACAAAATGGTGGTGGTGCAAATACCACGAGCAAAAAGTTACGCGAATTTACCAATAGCAAATCAATAGAGCAAAATTTTTATGCTTTATTTGATTTTTTTTTGCAGGGGTTAAATGTGTGAATATCTGAGGGCAAAAGTGGCCACGTACTGAATACGATTTAGACAATTGCCGGGCGAAATATAGTATCTATTAAACAAATGGGGGGAGGAATTTGCTTCGAAAACATTCTAAATTGAAGGGTAAAAAGGGTTGAATTTCTCCCTCTCGACTTCAAATCCCTTTAGTGCTATACATTGATTTTTTTTGTGGATCTGTACACGGCATCACAATTACGGTTACGGATTTCAGAATGAGTGAGAGAAGCAAATGGCAGATTGTGTGTGGTTTGTGGTTGTAACCGAATGCTAATGAAATGTGTACATATTCAGCCGGGTCCTTGGCTGATGAGTGATATTTGATCCGTCTACTATTGACTCTTGTTGACAGTGAACATGCCCTCTTCCCCCAATGTCAATGTCAATGAGAGTCCCGCTAGATTACAATTTGAAGGATCATCTCTCCGATCCAGATCCAATAAGACACACGCTGGAATAAAAGATTCAATTTTGACAAACACTTCATTTGAATTTTTAATAGCGCTCCGGTTCCGGCTCCAGCTCCAGCTCCGGCGCCGGCCTCTTCAGTAAAAGTTAAAAGTTTATTTGCACTCTCTAAAATGTTTTCATCAATCAAATGCGTGCTTTTCTCTTCAAATTCCTCAGCGGGTCACGTGTTCATTTGCATATCCGGTCGTTGTAAATTGTAGATTTTATGGTGTTGAGTGGAATGGAAAATGGAACGGAGAAATTATTAAAATGCAGGAGGATGGGAAATTATACATCTTTATTGACCTGGATGTTGTTGACTCTTCTGGATGTGTCCTCGATTAAAAATGACGCTCTTCATGTGATGGTGACGTTTGACCTGAGGACATAAAAGAACAAGAAATCCATTACTCAGCAGATGCGCAGTGTTCAAGATTTTTTGTACGGTTATTTATTAGGTGTAGTTAGTCAGTATTTAAGCTCATCCTATTATGTATTAGTATTTATAGTTGGATTTTTTCATACGATTAAGTGAGTGCAACTTCAAAGGTATTTTTAGACTGTAAGCTTTTACATAGTAATTCCTACAAACGGGCTCCACCATCATGTTATTTTCTGTCGCAATTTTCTTCGTAATAAAGAACTGCATGGTTAGAATTTTACAATGTTTTGCATGCTCGGAAAACATGGAAACTTACTAATTTAAAAGTATTTATGAAAGAAAATTATTAATTTTAGCCAATGGTTTAATTTTGAAGAAATAAACGTATTGCCTCTTGCATGCTTCCCTCGTAAGACAGAGGATCCTCCCCCCTTTTCTACGTTAATTTCTAACAGGGCCGGACGAAGGAATTGATTTTAGGCAACAATTTGTTTCCATACAAAAACCAATATTTTGATTTTATTCATGGTTTTCTTTGGTAAAGCAAAATTTTGTATTTACATGTTTTAGAAAAGTGCAAAATGTTCCATTTACTTGATTCAGAAAAGCGCAAAATGCTCTATTTACATGATTCAGAAAAGTGGAAAATTTTCATATTACTTGAATCAGAAAAGTGCTCAATGTTCTATTTACATGTTTTGAGAAAAGTGGAAAATGTTTTATTTCCATGTTTTTGAAATGCACAAAAATTTGTATTTGCATGTTTTTGAAAAGTCTCTATATTCTTTTTGCATATTTTTGAAAAGTGAAAAATGTAAAGTGCATTTAGGTACATATTATTTGAAAATTCAAGCAGCGGGGGCTGCCTACTCTGGCTGGCTGCATTATCCGGCCCTGATTTCCACTGTTTCTTCTCCCTCCTGCTTCTCCTTGTAATTGTAATAATTGCAAGCTGTCAATAATTGTGTAATTTTATCGTCATGTTTAAGACGGATTCAGCAATATAAGTAGCGTGGAACTTTTGATTTTTTCTTAAAAGATTATTTGCACTCTTATCAAAATTGCACCAGCTGCACTTTCAAGTAACTTGGTCTCTTTATTTATTGTCCTGGATCCTGTTTTTTATTTTATTTTTAAATTATTGCAACTATTGCAAAATTTCTTTTTCTGTGCAGAATCAAAAATCGTAATTAAAATTATAATTAGCATTAATATCGTTTCATACAGTTATTAAAATACCTTCGATGCATTGTGGTTATGTTCTAGCATATTTAATAATTACAAAGTGTAGCTCTCGATCATTGTAACATGCATTAGTGAATATGCGAATTGATTTGGAAAGTAGTTAATAATTTGAGTATAATTTTCTTAGTAACTTGCCTACTGCCTTTATTGTCATGATATAATTTCCATAGATTTATGATTTTGAAGGTATGAGAGAGGTGGGCGACGACGACGGCGAAGCTCCAAACGCATTCATACGCATATAGTCTCGGTGTAGGACAGGTTGTCTGGGTCTGGACAGGGAACGGAAGTAACGGGAGGAGAAACTTTTGAAAGGGAATTTTTGCGTATCCCCTCAGCTGAATGGAGAATATCACAAGATCGAATGTTGGTCATAAATTGGCCAAAAGTTGAAGGGTGCGAGGGGCTTCCTTGCAGTTTATCGAACAATCCCAAAACTCACACACACGCACACGACGTCCGACAGAGACTCAGTCTCTTCTCCAGTTCCAGTTCATCTTCTCCAAGAAGCAACGTGATGCACATGGACATCGTGTTCTATCTCCTCTTCCCTCATCCCTCCCCATCACAGGCTCCATACTCCATTCAAAGCCGTCTGCATTTCCTACACTTGTAAGTAGTGGCTATATGTACTGTACTGTAAGAAACCCTTATTGGTATGTATAGCATATCACTATGGGAAGACCAACGAACCGTTCTGCTTATTCCCTCCAAGTCCAAAATCTGCTCAATAAGACCATATAATCCGTTGGAAAAATAGGGAAAAAATGCGAAAATACCAACTTAGGAAGGAACTTAGGATCGTCTGCTGCTACATAATATCTGTTGTAATAATGCTTTTTGAACGTTTTACAATTCCGTATATTTTGCCTATGGTGTGTATAGTAGGCATAGGAGAGGCTGAAAGCCATACCCAGTCTCTGTGTATCTGTACATCTCTGAATTTGAGTGCATCTAATCGTAGGATTTCTCGTGTTCATCTTCCACATTATCTGTACAGAGGAGTCGCTTCAACCGAAAACTACAAAACTACAAACTCTTGGAGCATTGGGGAAAAATCGAGGGAGCAGCGGAGCATACATTACATATTACTGAAACTGCGTTGAGAACTTGCTTTTCGTTTCCTCACAGCCTTGTGGTTACCGCAGCTCAAGTCTAGCACGCCAAGTCACTTTCTCCGTCTCTGTCTGTCTGTAGTAGTAGTAGTAGTAGTAGTAGTAGTAGTAGTAGTAGTAGTAGTAGTAGTAGTAGTAGTCTCACATCATTTGTAATAGGAATGGGGAAAGACAGTGGCATAATATGGCATCACCACTATGAGCATCGCCTCTAAAAAAAATCCCTTGTCTAACGTTAACGTAAGAATCAATCTGAATACTGACTATGTTTCCGTATTCTGACTCTGCCTCTCTGTCTGTATGTAGTCTGGCTGCGGTGGAAAGTGGAAATAGAAATTCAAGTGGTTCGCAAATATGTGTGTAGTAGTTGAAATCAGGGTGGTTATACCGTGGTATATAGATACCCTTTCATGATGTATGTAAGTAGGTACGTGTGGAAGTTGGGAGTTGGACGTGGAAGAAATCTAGGAGCTGATCGACATACATTAGAATCCAGAGATATGGAATTCACCCAACTACGAATCAAGTAGGTACCTACATCAAAAACGGATTGAGCAGAAATCCATTGAATGCGGATGCTGGGACTGGGACTGGGACCGGGACCGGGACCGGGACCGGGACTGGGAGAGAATAGTACACAGAGCAGATATTATGATAGATTCAGTGCGAAGGAATCCAGATCCACATCCACTCTGCTCATATCACGCTTGGGATGAAACTTGAATTTCAATCAGCTCTACGTGTTGCTTGTCTTTTCCCAAACACTTTCCCTCCTCCTCCTCCTTCTCCTCCACCTCCTCCGCCTCCCTCGCCACCGAGATCCGTCCACCGTCCCCTTCAATTGTATTCCCTATGAATGGCCCACATTCGGATTTTAAATAGTATTTGTATTTTTGGCGGCAATAATAATTTAAAAATAATCAATAAAATGTTCAAAATTCAAATATTTGAGTTGTAGAAGATTGTCATGTGTCAAGGATGGAGCGCCCGGGGGGGGGGGGAGGAGAAGGGAAGGGAGATACGGTGGAGGATGCGGGACTGAGCTCTAAAGTAGGATTTAGGATGATTATGAGAAGATCATCTCAAGGATGAGAACAGAATTTGAAGAACTTTGTCGTCCACTTCCTTCCCATGTACCTACATACAATACAAGTACAAGAGGAGACAATGAATAGGAATACCTTTCCCTTCCACGTATGACGTATATGAGAGCAGTGAGGGTTTTGATTTTCATTGTGAAAATCTATAAAGCAGATCAAACGTGGAGATGATCTGAAGAGAGAAGAAATATAATTTATAGATGATGAGTTTTATAGGAAAACATAAGATGGGGATCATACTCTTGATATGAGTCCCAATAAGTCCCGTCCCATCCCATATTCCACACAGTCATGTTATTCTTTTACGGCACAGAATCTCCCTCCATGCAACTTCTCCACTTCCCTCTGCCTACACACGCTAAGCTCCTCACATCCACAATCCACTGGTCTATGGTTCAATAGTTTTTTTGGGAAAAGAGGCAAGCGACATCCACATCGCATCTCAAGTCGTACCTACATGCAGAGGCATAAGTAGGAAGGAGAGGAGGTTTCCGTTTCAGTTTTTGGATCCGTCAAGGGGAAATGTGCTACTTGGTCTCTCTCTACTCTCTTGTGTGTCAGTTTTTTTGTATGTATTTTTTTATCCGTCTCAGGGACGCTCACTCCACTTTTGGTTCCATTTTCCATGGTTGTGGGAACGGAGTCGGAGTCGGAGTCGGATTCGGAGGAGGGAGTTTGAATTGGTCCGGTCTTTTTTGTGTCCAGGCAGTTGATGATACAATGTAAGGTCGAAATGGTCAACAGCCGTTGTGCTCGTTGGGAATTGTTGGGAACAGATGAGAAGCTCCTGTAGTCGTGATTGAAACAATAAAACATTCGCTGTGTGGAGGACACAGTTCCCGTCTTTTTTTTTTTTTTTTTTACTTTTCTCCCTCATTTTCCTCGCGCTTCCTCGCTTCAAATTCACACTTGCCATTTCACAATGTCCTCCAGTTACAAAAAAAATCTGTAAGTAGAGACGATGCTCTCATTCATCTCTATATGGTCCCTCTTCTCATCCTCATCTCACTCAGCTCCATATATCGAGTATCTCGGATCGCTCGTCCTTGCACTCTGCTCTCTGCTTTAGTATGCTGTAGGATTGCTGGAGGTGTGGCTTCATTTGGATGGCTTATAGAAGATTGGTCTTTGCCTCGTGAATAGAAAAGCTAAAGTGGAATTACAAAATAGAAGTTGAGTAGGCAACGGTGGTAGGGTGTAACTTTGTAGCAGATTTTTTTTCTACGAATATTCTATAGGAAAGCAACATTTTAGGGATTTGTTTCTAAATTAATTTGATTTAACAAAAAATTCGTAATAAAAATTAATTTACACCTGCCAAAAAATTCATTCTTGTATTTCCATGCTAAAGATATATGAACTTGGCACGTTTTGATTTTTGTCGTTTGATTCTGTACTGCAGTGAGTGCATGACGCATTATATGTTCAATTCCCAGGCTGATCTTACCCTATGTTTTATATTTGTTTTATGCGCTACCGAGGGACGAAACCGAAGTGAACGTCCCGGTCCCGGTTCTTATTGTGAATGCTATAGGCTGTCGTTGGTATCGGTTCTGGTTTTGGCTAAACTGAAGGCTGATACTCAACTGGAGTGTGTGGGGATGATGATAAAAAAAAGGAAACATAAATAGGAATGGAAATGGAGGGAAGTGTTTATGAGGAGTTTAGGTCACTTTTGTATGAATTGGAGATAGTCATCGACATGGAGATAACGTGACCATAGTTGTTCTCATATGTTCGCCCCTCGCACACGCTTTCATCCCAAGTTCCTCATCTCCTCTGCCTTTAACGTGATCTTTCTCTTTCTCACCGTGTGTATAAGAGATGCCTTCATTCATTGTATTCATCTCTCTCGAAAAAAAAATCATGCATTTCTTCCCCCGTCTTTCCTCCCTGTCAACAGTTAACATCCGCGTCAGCATCTTTAATAAAGGGTCAAAGTCAAACCAATTGCATCTGTGGACTGTACATGCATTGAAATATGGAAATAATGTACATTTGATAATTAATCAATGAAAAATAAGACAAATTATGTATGCACAATGCAGGTATATGCAATTATATACACGTGCTACGTAGGTACACATGAGTATGAACTTATTGGAAATAGTGATAATTAATTTCTCGTCTAAATACTGTATGCAAACATACCGAGAGAATGACATTCCAGGGGATCATCTGTGATGCGGAAAAAGTTACAAAAATATAACCTACATTCGCCTTATCGCTATTTTTTTTGCAATAATAATTGACTTGTTGTTCCTTTTATCTGTCAAATGTAGGTGAAATAATTTTTTGAATGCAGTTTTCATGTACCTACAACGAATAATATTTTATTAATCACCATTTATTGAGAATATATGAAAAATGAATGAAAAAATAAATTTAATTTCTTGGCACAAAGTAGAACTCGGAGTGTAGGAATTGGGAGTTGGAAAATGGAGGTCAAAATGTTATATTTGCATTTTTATGTTTTTGTTTTTTTTTTCAATTTTTATTGACAGAGTTCATTTCTTGGTTTGACATTTGAATTTTCTAGAGTGTATGTACGACATAATAGGGACGCTGGAGGGAGACCCGCAACTGCTGTTGCTAGTATGCATTGCCTATATACGCTATTACGCCGCTATACATATACTACTATGTATTAATCCTGACACGAAAATTCCAGATTAGAAAGTTGCTGACGAGGAATTTCTCTTGTTCTTCGTCTTCTTGAGTTTGAGTCGAGAAGCAACATGTTAGAGAGATGAAATGGTGGAATGGAGTGACGGAACTGAACTGAACGGGGGACGCGCGTGTATAGTCCAACGTACAACTGAACTGATCAAGATATCACTCTATTTATGTGTGTAAATAAAGATTTCTGGCTCTGGTTCTGGCTTTGGTTCTGGTGAGCACTCAATTTTAACGGAATACACTATACTGTATATTATATTTTTATATTTCTGCTCGGTTTGAGTGAGAGAGTGTGTGGATGAATGGGGAAGTGTACAATGTGCAGGAGATACTGGAGGAGATCTACTCTGACGTTATGTCCCTATTACTTTTACTATTTACTATACACAGTATACAATAAGCGAGCAGTGCCTCGACGTCTATGTGGCCCACTCTTCACACAAAAATGTTACATGCTTTACAAAAGTACAAAAATTATGCGATCATAATCATAAATACATAAGCATCTCACTTGTTTTACTTATATATTTCATAAACAAACTTAAATGCTGCCTCTGTACAACTTCAAATAAAGTTTACGAGACCTAATTTGCATTTCCCCTTATTTGGATATTTTTTTTTGAATGTGTAAACGAATTATAAATTTACGATTACAATGTAATAGAATATACACAATAATTTTGTTCCTACCTATCTACATAATTTACCGGATTTTTTGTTGTTATATTTTCCAATGTTTATTTTGTATACAATTTGCTATGTTGTATTCCAATCTTTGAATTTTGACCAGGTAGCAGTATTATACTTGGAATTATATTAGATATTGCTGTACACACGTCTTTCCAGTTTTGCCTTTGCATCGGTATCGGTATCGGTCTATGTACCTAGCTTATAATGGGAAACACTTCGTTTAAATGGGGCAGCTTGAACTACAGTTTTGTGTTTGTGAGACACACTGCATTAGGTAGGTATGTGTAATACATGGGAGGCCACTACAACGAGGACAATATAAAGCGTAGATGTAAATCGCACAAGTTTCAATCTGATACGCAAATTAGGAAAGTTACATATGATTATTGGAATTAGGGATATTCTGGTTAAACTTTGTTTATGCAATATAAAAGATCATTGATGTCAATAGATGTGTAAAGATTGGCATTTTTATTTTTATTTGTATGCACTAACAATAAGACGTTCATAGCAGAATCAATGAAATTAGGAATTGCTTTATCTAAGATTCGACAGTACAGAATATGGCTGCGGGAATTCATTTTAGAGGTTATAAACTGTGCAGGGGCTTCCATATAAATAGGTATGCACCTACAGTGTGCTTTTGAATACTGTGACTTGTATTTTATACACTACTCTGGCTGTTCTTTCTCTGTATTTCTAAATTGCATTGATTTTTTTTCTTTACCATAAAGATTGAAATGTAGGCCTAGGCAGTAGGCAGTAGGGTCTAATCGCGGTACTTGAAGTAGAAAAGTTTTTTGAGAAATCTAAAATATAAAGCAGCTCGATTATGGCGACTGCTTTCCAACCAGTTGGCGTGCAAAGTTGAAACTCGAATCAAAAAACAATATTGTCTGCATACAGCTTTTCCGATTTAACTTATCACTTACAACCTGGCATATACAACTTATGGCCAATTCATCCTATTCCGATACAACTTATGACCGATTTAACTTATAACCGATACAACTTATGACCGATTTAACTTATGACCGATACAACTTATGACCGATACAATTTATGACCGATTTAACTTATGACCGATTTAACTTATGACCGATACAACTTATGACCGATACAATTTATGACCGATTTAACTTATAACCGATACAACTTATGACCGATTTAACTTATGACCGATACAATTTATGACCGATTTAACTTATGACCGATACAACTTATAACCGATACAACTTATGACCGATAGAACTTATGACCGATTTAACTTATGACCGATACAACTTATGACCGATACAACTTATGACCGATACAACTTATGACCGATTTAACTTATGACCGATACAACTTATGACCGATTTAACTTATGACCGATACAATTTATGACCGATTTAACTTATGACCTATACAATTTATGACCGATGTAACTTATGACCGATACAACTTATGACCGATTTAACTTATGACCGATACAATTTATGACCGATGTAACTTATGACCGATACAACTTATGACCGATTTAACGTATGGCAGATTTAACTTATGACCGATACAACTTATGACCGATTCAACTTTATTATTATTTGATTTTTATGCTAAATTTTTACAACTTTTACATTTAATTTTTATAACTTTTATTAATTTTCATTATTTTTGTTTTTCTCTTATGGAAGTGCTGTTTTATCCATAACTGCAATTTATGCTACTGTTTGTACCATACATGCCCGATCACTTCCGTAGACAGGGACCTAGCTTCTAGTCAAGACAGTAGTCAGTAGGATGGTTGACTGTTGGTCGGTTTTAGTGGCGAGGCTACTTGTAGAAAAGGCAAAAGGTGATTTGAGTTTTGAACTGGAGCTCCATGTTGATAGTTTGGCTTGTCGCGTGCACTTATCTCCTCCGCTCTAAACTAAACTCTGTCCTGTTGTCAGTACAAACTGGAGCGGTTGTACATAGTCTATGAAGTTTGTAGTCTTGTAGTGTTATTGAAAATTGTCAGGTCAATTTAAGTATGTTTAGAATGATGACCTTTTATTTATTTGAGAAGACATCCTGAACTCAATGGAGCACGAATAAGCAGGAGGAGGAAGTGAGAGCAGTAGATTACTCAAAAGTGTTCGGACAGAACGGAACCGTTGACTTGAGCAAACCCTTTATCGCCCCAACTTTCACTCCAACCTCAGCCCACTGCATAAACACATACAAATAACAAACTATCATTTTCCCCAGCCTCTCATAAGAATAAGAAAGAGAGAGAGAGAGAGAATCAGATGGAGTCCATTCCACAGTCAGAGTCACAGACGGCGTTTCTCTCATATATCTCCCATCCAATGTACCAGTAGCAGTACCAGTAAACGTGGAGCTAGTAGGGCAAACCACGAGACCATGCTGAAACCAGCCGAAGACCAAGTCCGCGTCGTCCGCCTCTATCTCCCTCGTTTTATGAAGGAACTTATTTGGCTATGTGAAAGAAAATCCAAATCTAAATGGTCTATTTGATCTGATAAGTGCAGAGAGTGAAATAGGACAGAGAAAAGGGAAAAAAGTCTTCTCCCGATCTCACTCCAATTCGAATTCCAAGTCAAAGTCCACCACCAGTTCCAGTACCGGTACCGGTACCGGTACCACCACCAGACTCCGACTCTGCTGCACCATGTATTGTACTCTGCGCTGTAAAACATGTAACTGTTTCTCTATTTTTTTTTACACACACACACAAGAACCACGAGAACGATCTAAATAAACGACACACAACTGCATTGACATAATCGCGCCATAGCTATTTTTCATTGTATACACTAAATTCCCACACGAACTCTCCAAAAAATCTACACATTCCAGATTTATGGAAAATCCCACACATTTTTTTTCCCGACCGATGCGATGGGGGTAAAAGACGGAGACAATATATACGAGAGGGAAACCAAGTAGTACATTGTGTGTGGAGGCAGAGCGATGACATTTTGTATGGGAAGCTCAGTGAGAAATGTTGTCCAGGACCCAAGAAGAAGACAATATTTTAGGTTGCTCTCTCCACACGTATGTACGTATGTAATGGATGTGCTCGAAACACGGTGGAGATTGGAGCGAGAGAAAGGCAGTGTTAAATACCCCGCTGTGACTAAGCAACCCATTAAAGATGCCTCCCCCCACTTCCACTTAAGTAGCCGCTGGGCTTTGATCATTCTCGTTATTACCGTCTATTAGAGCCTTTATACAGCTATCATGGCTAGCTCATTAGATTCCCTTTGTTTTATCACAATTGCTTTGTTTTAACACACTTTCTCATGATTTACTCCTCACTAATAATTGACCACAATAAGTTTCTCCGGATCCGGTCCGGATAACGTTGTCAGTTAACGAGACAGAAAAGGGGCTTCTTTCCTCCAACTTTTTCGACTGTTCAATGTGGAATCATAAACTGTAGAATTGCGCTCGTATCGTCCAAGGGCTAAAAATTGAAACGGATGAGACCGAGACCACAAGTAGCATTTAAATTATTATGCTAACAAACAATCTCGGAAATGTCTGATCTGATCTGATACGATCAGGTTCCTTTTTTTCCGAGGGATTTTGTCTTATGCTCTGTACAGTGTTTTATTATATTGACACGGACCAAACTTGAGAGCTCGCGTGTCATATTTTGTGGGAGATAGGAATGTAGCCAACATAAATGTCTAATTTGGACATTAGAAAAACTTTTTTTCCATTCCACATTTTTTTCCCCTATCCAGTCAAGTTCTTTGCATGTAGTAGGATGGAGAAAACAGCCCATAGCATTTCAATCCAGTAATGCAATGGTTTTCTTGGCTACGAATTTGGGGCTCTCACTCCGTCATGGATTTGGAAGGGCGTACAGATGCGAATAGAGGTACCTACTTACAGACGCCTATACCACGCTGATCTGTATGAAAGAGACACTGTATGTATGTATGTGAGAGGAGGATTATGGAGAAGGGAAGGAGGGAATCTCTGTATAGGGGAGCTTCTCAAATAACATTCGTATCTATACATAAGAGATACGGTCTGTTTTTTCTTGTGCTTTTCCTGGTTTTGGTCCCGAGTTCCGTATCCGCATACTCTCCTCGTCTATATTGGTTCCTTCCAGCTGATCGACATTCTCCTCATAAAAATGACAAGCTGAATCTTAGTATTTTATCTGTTTGTATCAGTGCATAATCTACAAAATTCTATAATATCCCTCATTCAGATAGTCGTTTATTTCTGCCCCCTTTTTTTATTTTTTTTTAGATATTATTCTACTTTCATTCCGATGTGGGAGTCCACGACCGGGACCGGGACCGGGACCGGGGCTCTGGCTGTACAGATATGTATCTCGTATCGTATCTGTTCTCTCATATAGAGCTGCCGTCGCCGTCGCCGTCGCCGCTGTGTTGAAGAAATTCACTTTTTTGTCTACTTAAACGCTCCAATACTTTCTACGATATTAAATTTGTCAAACAAAAAAAAAAGACGATTTTCTTCATCAGATTTTCCTTTTTTTTTATCTTCCATCTTACAATCCTGATTACATGCTATTAAAGTATGACTAATTTTCTCTCAAAGTCCCGGCATCCCAACCAATGGAGTACATATTATGGTAATTTTCAAGGAAAGTTATTCTTTGACTCTCACTTTTCCAAAAAATATTCATTGATCTTTGTTGTGATGGTGATTACAAGAAGAAAAAGAGGAAAGCTTCTTCCCATTTGAGACGGCAAATTTTTTAAACGATTCTGGTTCTGGTATCGAGGAGGTCCATAATTTAATTTAATTTGTCTCGTTATGAGTATTACACACGGGGAAGTGAATTGAAATGATGCATCTTTTGAGTGCGTCACTGCGTCATGAAATGATGCGTGGTGGGGGTGGGTTGCCTACGGTACGTACAGATATACATACGTATGGTGTGTGAGATTGAAATGAACTCGTCCCGGAGTTGTTATGGTTGTGAGTTGGGAGACTAATAATAATTATTGTAGGATGGGAATAAATTAGAAGCTTGTTAGAATACAAGAGTTAATTATAAGTTTGGGTGATATTTTGATTCATAGGATCCTTGGAATCCATGTTCATTAAAAAGGTCGAGGAGGGAGCAGCGGAGCGGAAAAAGTGTTTTATTGCTCCAGCCTCCTCAGCGGCTATACTCTTTCATATACGGAGCTACATTATCTCCCTATCCTGTAGACTGTGTGGATCTGTATGGATGGTCCGCTTGAGATTCAAGTTGAGCATCCACCAGGATCGTTATGTACATTTAGTGGGGCTGCTATAGGGCGAGCGATCTTTGGATTTGGATTTGGATTTGGTTTGGTTGGGTATAGGGTAACGGTGGTGGCTGACAAGACTGTGGGGTGCTCGTTTGGCGTATGCACACAATTCCTCGTCCTCGTCCTCGCGTCTTATTACCGTAAATGGTCCCAGCTCAACTCCTCGCATTCACGTGGATGTGGATGTGGTATGTACATGGGATGTGATTGGGCCGGGAGTAATGTCCGTATGTCGGAGGGTCTGCCTGCCTGTGTGTGTGTAGTTGAGGTGGCTATGGGGTAGTGATAGTGATTGGGAGTGTGGAGTCGCCGGAGCCGGAGAGCAGATGACTATGGGAAGAGCGGGGGACTAAGTGAGAAGGGAGAAGAAACAACTCATTTTTTTAGTTGGTCGACTCTGCCATTTTGTCAAACGATCCGATCCGATGCTTCTATTCGATTCCATTGAATTGCACTGGGCCAGTGGATGGATCTTCACGCGGATAAATTGGATTACCTTGTCTTCTCAAGACTTGACTAACTTGTAACTTGGACCCGGAGTGGAAGTCAGGGATTTTCCAACAATAAGTATATATTTTTTTAGTATAGCATCTACATTCCAGTATCCAAGGATATGGCCTCCGCATCTCCTTAGAGGACTACATACGGAATACGGATACGGCCCGCGCTACCTCCACTCCTGATACATACTAAAGGCAGAGTCGTTATTTATACAAGCAACATTTGCCATTTGCCTTACTTACCTTCAGCGGGGCAAAGCGGTGACTCTTGAGGGAATGATTTTAATGTAATGTAGTCAGTACTCACTTCAAATGTCATCTCCGTCCAAACTCCAAACTGAGACCGAGAAAAAACGGAGAGAGAAGGAAAGGAACTCGTGCCTAGAAGTTACCTATAAACTATAAAAATGTAGGTGCCATATAGGACGGGAGCCAAGTGCTTAAGACTGGGATAATGGATGTAGAGCCTAAGTTTATGTACGTCAATGACATGGATCCTTCGCATATAATGTACCATGTATTTAAGATTATTGGAAATCTAAGTCGGAAGTAGATGAAAGATTGACTTTTTCCCTTGACTTTTCATTCCATTTTACGATGCACTCTCCTCCATTGAGACAATCCCGGCGTCGGGCTCAAAAGTGAATTTCATATGAGCCACTAAGCGAGCGGTTAGTCTCCAGGACGAGGTGGTGTGGTTTGGTTGTGGTCCTCAAGTTTTTTAAGACTGAATGTGATTTGAGTAAAACGCGTGTTCCCTGTCCTCCCTGTCTTTTGGATTTTGGACTTGATGCATAGATTACATGCTGGAGCACATTCCGCACAGGCCGTGCTCCCCATTGGACGGGGAGTGTGTGTATTAATGGGGATGTCATGATGGGACCTGGACTCCGCGCTCTTCCCGATGACCAACCTGAGCTCGTTCCTCAGACCGGATTGAAAGTAATTTGACCCATGATGGGCCATCGTCACCGGTCGTTGCGTTGGTCACACACACTAACCATTCATCGGACTAACTTGAAAAGCATTTAAGCGTGAAGGCGAGACTAGAATTTGACTTGCTACTCCGTAACCACGCAGGGTATACGGTACGGTATACTGTAAACATAGAGGGCGAGGGACTCTCATACGCAGTAAAGTACGAGTAAATTTTTGGCAAGCACAATGTTCATCCATCCAACCTGCTGTCAGCCGGGAGATAGTGTCCACGGATGGCCAATAATGGTCACACTTTTATGAATTTCACAGGATCACCATCATCATTGATGCTGATTTATTCTTATGTTATGAATAATGGCGGTGGGATGAACCAAAGTCTATGCGGAGGACGAGGGTTCAAGACGAGACCGTCAACGACACAAGTCATTTCCATAGTAAAAAAAAAAACCAAATAGTTTTTTTTTCTCCTTCCCAAATTCCCAATCTCTGTCCCTTCAGTATCGTTGAATGGAAACGGAACCGTTAACTCCAAATGTTACTTCCTCTCCCACTGCACTGTCTCTCTCCTCATAGCCTATTTTCTATGCATTATCCTGTAGCTCATGAAGAGAAAGCCACATAGAGGAACTGTTTGTCTCGTCCAAATTCATTCACTCGGCCTCGTCTCCTTTTTCGCCTCCTTCGCCCATGTTTTGGGTCCAACTGGACGACTCTCTACTGCTGAACATTAATATTAGGAATCATCCTCAACCACATTGGAATTATTGTTTAAATATGGATGTAGAATACCCCACTCCTATATACAAATACAATATATATCCGTTCTCTCCAAATAAATCCCCAAAAAATACAAATATATTTCATTCCAGATTCCGGATATTCTCGTTGTTATCATAGAAACTGTGAACATCTCCGGCTCCGGCTCCGGCTCCGGCTCCGGCTCCGGCTCCGGCTCCGGCCGACGACAGAGCATCTCATTTGTTTTTTATGAGCATTGTCACTCTGACTGCCCCCTCAATTTTTCCATCAAATAATATTATGATTTGTATTTTTTTTTTGTTGTACGTGTCTCCTTACGCTAATTCTTATTAGCGTGTAATCGCGAGAGCTGAAGCATGTGTGAACCCACTCCCACAGTCCCACTGTCCCTTTCCAAAACGTTTCAAATGTTCAATAATGTAAATGGCATTTTTTTGTTCTGCCCTTGTGTACCGCAAGTGCAGTATTATTCCTAGTAGGTATAGGTATATAATAGTTTTTTTCCACCGGAATACTACTGACTACTGGAGCTGGAACCTTGAGTCGTAGTGGTAATAAAGAGCTTCCAATTTGTCATTACAATAATGTTGTAAACTATTCTCTACATTGTCGAAATAATATAGCTTCACGGTTTACACACACGCTACTCTTTTAACGTCCCGTTTCCATCTTATATAGTCTCGTTCTTATTGCGTAAACAAAACTTTGTAAACAAAATCCAGAGTCATAAATCAGGGATGTGTTTTATGTGAAATTTAAAACTAATGACAGCTTAGCTTGACTCGTTTAAAAAACATTATTTTTTAAGTCTTGCTATACATGAAGGCACACACCTACATAATAATATAGATTATGGTGCTGCCAGTAAACGGCACGTAGGCCACTAACTAATAAAGTAACCCAACCCACTTCTCGTTCTCGTTCTCGTTCTGGATCTCTACAGGATTGCCTATAAAACGCTCCTATAAAGTTTTTGTTATAGTGAGGCGCTCTAATTTTCAAACTTAAAAAAATCTATAAACCTTGAATTAATTTTTAATTTTTTAAAAAATGAGCTGATAAGGTAGCATTTTAATCATAGGGCAGCCAAATTACGTACCTACCAACGTTACACTAGGTTAATGTACCTATACGTATAACTAATTTCTTTTTTTTAATTCCATGAAATACAATTTTCTTTGTGTTTTTTTGTCAACCTTGAAATATGAGATGGATATTGGCTTTTGATATTCGCCTGATAATATTTTTTGTTTTATTCATTGGACCATTCACGCTTCCATGTGCATAATGCGTGCCCAAAAGTCTAAAAGGTCCAACTTGTAATTTAGTTCTTCTTACTCCTCGTGTAAACGGGGAGCAGTGCTGTGAGAGAAGTAAAGTATAACGACTCTGCGGACAGTTTAAATTTCATCTTCTCTCTTATCACTCCTTCGCCCATCCGCATCCGACTCCGACTCCGACTCCGACGTCAGTCCTTGACATGAATAAGAAAACGCAAACGGTGGGAGCAACTTTGTTGTCAAATCAATTTTACGAGCATCTTATTTATGTGCAGCACCTCCACATGTGTGTGTGTGTGTGAGTAGTGAATCTGTGTGTTGATAAAAGCGTAGAATTTCCTCTGTGCAGGAGGACGCATACAGTAGACAATCATCCCGAAACCGAGACGGAACTTCATCACACACAGTAGTCCAATATATGATTGTTGCTTATCTTTATGTACCCGTCAAACGACTCGGAGATACATTTCATTTTACTTAATCTTTTTTTAAACATCTTGTGTTTCAATCTGCTCACTCATAACGCCTCTACACATATGACATAACCATAGCTTCTGCTGAACAATCCCTCTGGCCTCTGAGCAATGTCAGCATAAAAATGTCTCTCTGTCTTTCAGTCTTTATCTCTCTCTCTCTCTCCTCCAACTTTGCAATTAGCCAAGATTCAACTTTCAAGGATCACTGATCAGCCAGTGCCAGTGAGGTGTCTCTTTATCTCTATTTTGTTTCTATTTATATTTTATGTGATTAACTTGTGTCACACGAGTAGGGCTGCGTGGAACTGAATAAACGAAACTTTATTTTTATTATCACCACACCATCTACGGACATGATGAGGAGGACGATGGACAAGGCTTTTAATTTATGGTTAATTAATCATTCCTATCTTTAACTTTTATTAGATTCATTTTTCTCGGACCGGTTTAGGAATGACGGAATCTCTACTACTGCTACAGTGCTGCTGGAAAATCCCCGTCTCAAATTTCGTGTCATGAAACGAAGCGATTACAAAAACGAGGCGTAATTCCGCAGGGCCGGATAATGCGGCCAGCGCAGCGCAGGCAGCCCTCGCTGCTTGAATTTTATCAAAACATGTAAATGGAATATTTTGCAGTTTTTAAAAATATGTAAAAAGAATATTGAGACTTTTTTAAAACATGCAAAATAATTTTTTTTACACATTTCAAAAACATGGAAATAAAACATTTTCCACTTTTCTCAAAACATGTAAATAGAACATTGAGCACTTTTCTGAATCAAGTAAATAGAACATTTTGCACTTTTCTAAAAAATGTAAATACAACATTTTGCTTTACCAAAGAAAACCATGAATAAAATCAAAATGGTGGTTTTTGCATGGAAACAAATTGCTGCCTAAAACCAATTCCTTCGTCCGGCCCTGCGTAATTCTGACGCAAAAATGCATGTAAGAACATAATATGTACAGCTACGTAGCTAGGTAGATCCATGTTAGTTACTGGCACTTTTGTACTACGGGATGACCAATGGCCACAACTACAACTGGGCTCGGCTCAAGTTAGTGGCAATTTGAAAAATCAGAGTGAACGTGGTGGTGGGAGGAATTGTGGACACTACTGGACGTGGGAAGATAAATCTAATTGTTTACTCCTAATGAATTAAATTAGTGTTAACAAAATGGAGATGGCTGTGTTTGGGATCTGTGGAGGAGACATCCTCAATGAGTCCAGTGCTGTACATACTGCAGACTGCAGCCAAGTGGTGAGGTGCATCTCTGCCAAACAATTCCAATGAATGGAGAAAACAAAGGAGCAGAAGGGGAGTGGGAGAAAGAGAGAGAGATGAGGAAATGCTCATGTTTTTCTACACACTCACATCTCACCAAATAAACCCAAAGCCGGAGCATCTTCCCTCGTAATTGTACAGATAGATATCGTCTGTGAAGAACCAAAATGACCCTTTATCCATTTTTAACTAAAAGCAATATCAACTATCTACAAAAATATGTCTTGAATGCATTTAAATAGAACATTTCGCACTTTTTCAAAAACATGGAATTAAAACATTTTACAATTTTCAAACACATGGAATTAGAACATTTTGCACCTATTCAAACACATGGAATTAGAAAATTTTGTAACTTTTCAAAAACATAGATTTAGAAATTTTTGCACCTTTTTAAAAACATGGAATTAGAACAGTTTGCACCTTTTCAAAAACATGGAATTAGAACATATTCCACCTTTTCAAAAACATGGAATTAGAACATTTTGCACCTTTTCAAAAACATGGAATTAGAACATTTTGCACCTATTCAAACACATGGAATTAGAAAATTTTGTACCTTTTCAAAAACATAGATTTAGAAATTTTTGCACCTTTTTAAAAACATGGAATTAGAACATTTTGCACCTATTCAAACACATGGAATTAGAAAATTTTGTACCTTTTCAAAAACATAGATTTAGAAATTTTTGCACCTTTTTAAAAACATGGAATTAGAACATTTTGCACCTTTTCAAAAACATGGAATTAGAACATATTCCACCTTTTCAAAAACATGGAATTAGAACATTTTGCACCTTTTCAAAAACATGGAATTAGAACATTTTGCACCTTTTCAAAAACATGGAATTAGAACATATTCCACCTTTTCAAAAACATGGAATTAGAACATTTTGCACCTTTTCAAAAACATAGATTTAGAAATTTTTGCACCTTTTTAAAAACATGGAATTAGAACATTTTGCACCTTTTCAAACA
This sequence comes from Dicyrtomina minuta, assembly GCA_949802685.1. NCBI lineage: Eukaryota > Metazoa > Arthropoda > Collembola > Symphypleona > Dicyrtomidae > Dicyrtomina > Dicyrtomina minuta. Next base: position 66,307,858 of record OX461812.1, read on the forward strand.
CATGGATTCAGAACATTTTCCACCTGTTCAAAAACATGGAATTTTATTTTACGCATGTTTCTCATTTTATTTGTATGACATAGCTCATTTTGATTGTAGCTGGGTCGTTTTGGTTCTTCACAGAAGATATCCGCCTCGTCTCCTTTTCATATATTTACTTAGTTCATAGCCGTATACCCACGGAGCTTGAACGTACACGTACAAGATGTGCCTTTCTAAACCTAAACTGAGATATTGACAGGACGAGACAGGACGGGGTGAGATGATGAGACAATGCATGGAAATGGAGTTGGTCCCAAGTCCGAAATGCTCGTCTGCCTCCATACTCCATGGGAAACTGTGTCTTCGCTTTTTTATGTATGTACCATATGGTGAGGATTGGGGACGGGGAGGAGTGCTAAGTATAAAATCATATTATCTAATATTACTGGATGAGGAGTCTATCTGTGCCGCGGAGACCTGAGCACCGTCACCGTCCAGTTCAGTAAAAGTAAAAGTGAAAATTTGTGTGGGGGGAACTACAAATAAGCTACACGGAGAGAGAAAATACGAAAATAGGGATAGCATGAGAGACGCTCGTGGAATGGGAAGATGAGAGTAAATATTGAGTGGAATTCGGATCGGAGGAGATGAGGACGGTGGACTGTGAGGGTTTGGGTTTGGGCTGGTCCTTGGCCAACTATTTATTTGGATGCGAATAAGACAAGACTCAGAAATCCAAATCGGAGATGGATATTGCACTCTCCTTTATGTGTGATCGTAACTAGAGTTATGTTTTTTATCAGACCATCCAGTCTACACTCGGATATTTACTCCGTCTCCGACTTCCCATCTCCCTTATCCCTCCCGCTGTCCCTGCCCCTGCCCCGCTGTCCACGTCCAAGACGTCTCAGTCTTCTTCCTCAGCGGCCGACGCCGGTACCGACACCGACACCGACAACAGACACACACACACTTGATGGACCGAGTTTTAGTGTGGAGTAAAATCTACAACTCTCCGACGGAGTCTCACACATATATGACTAAACCTTTTGAGAAGGCATCAATATAACAAGAGAAAAATAAAATATTTCTCATCAATTTAATATGTGTAAACGTCAAGGGAGAACAATCAAAAGTCAACTTCAATAACTTCCCAACGTCCCAACAATTTCCCTCCCTCTTCATTTTCATCTCCAGTTCCAGCCTCGTAAATTTTATGGATGGACGACTCTCAATTCAGTCCACTTTCCCCTCGTCCCAGTCAAGCGGCCAGTCCAAGTCCAACGAACAATTAACAAGCTGTACATTTTTATGAGGACAAGCGACATTTGGATTTCGGGATATGCAAGTCAAACTTTATTAATTAGTTCTTATATATTATGTCGTCGTCAAAAGTTTAAATGGCAGACATTCGCCTTCACAAAAGGAATGCGAAATTCTGGGGAAATATGGGCTAATACCATTCATCATTCATCATAATATGTGTACATACTACGACTACGACTACGACCACTACTTACGTTCAATGTAGAGCATGACATGACCCTGACCATGGCCATGATCAAGCTCTACCCAGGCCAATAGTGTATCCTTTCAGTCGTAGTGGTAGTGGTAGTGGTAGTCAGTCTCTGCACTCTTTGCCTGTGAGATAAAGGAACTCGGATTTCGGTTCGGGGTTTTAAACGTTGTTGGAGAGAGACGGGGAAAAAATGAAAGAAAGTCCGTATATCACGAGGAGAAGGGAAAGCGAAAGAAGAAGTCTTCATATCTTCATGTATCTGTCTCTTTTTCTGGTGCTGGTACTGGTAGAGCCTATGTTCGTAGTAAGGAAAGTAGTGCGTGGACATCCCCATGTCCGTAATTTACTCTGTAGACACATACCCGACCAAGTTCACTGGTATAAGCGCAAATAGTTGATTTCCCAGCTCCAGTTCGACGAGTATTGAAGGGAAAAGTATCTCTTCCTGCACCCATGTACGTACAGTGCATTCCTTCGGTTCGGTTCGGTTTGGTTTGATCTATGTGGGCATGTGAGTTTGTGTGTGTGTGTGTGTGTGGGTAACAGAGATGCTACAACAGAGCAGGACACCCCATAATTCATGCTTCCCTAACTTGTTCATGATGAACATACGAGACGGTCTGGATTGGCCGCTGTACTTGTTCTTTTGGATTTGGAGTTTTTTTTTAACTCCAACCATCCTTTTCGTCTCTCTATTCACATGCCTTTCCTCCCTACAGCTCAGTAGTCCCAGAGAGGTCCTATTCACAGTATTATATTTCTTTAAACGAAAAGCCCATATAGACTCCATCCCAGAGATTGAGACCAGTCACAGTTTAGCCACCGAGTATTTAAATTTCTTGAACGAACGCTCAAACACAAGAAAAATGTAGGGCAAGTCTCCGCAAACATGAGGAGCTCCACCCTAGATTTATTTCTGTGTGGACGAAGAAGGAGTAGAAATCCAAATATTCCCGATCCGGATCCGACTAAAGTATAAACACACAAATTTTTCGAGATAAAAGTGAAAAAATATTGAATTGGAAATAAAAGAGGAGAGTAAAAAGTTAATTGGGAGATGAAGATGAGATGATGTGATACTGGGACTGAGCGAGAGTATAGTCTCCATTTTATAGGTAATTACGTTGGGAACATGGAGAAAAGTTATTCTGTAGTCTGTCTCTCTGAGGAGAGTACCTCCGGCGCTGGGTAAACTGGAACACTGGAGAGCTGGAGACGGGGGAGAGGGACACATTGTGTAGTGCTAAAAGTCATGTGGACACTGCATATATCGGGGAGAGAGGATATAGTGGCCGGTCCCGGTGCCGGTACCGGTACCGGTGGTGGTGGTGGCAGTGACAGAGATGCTATAGGGAAGGAAGGAGCTGCAGTCCGCGTTGAGGAACTTGGAGGCGGGTCAAGGTTTTGTTCGCAGATTTGTTGGCGGTGACTCTCTGTCCAAATCTCAGTTGATGTTCCGTTCCTGACTTCATTGAGTCAATTGAGAGAGAGTAGAGAGCGAGAGGAATGGGGAAAGGAATAAAAGATAATATTGGATGTTGGAAGCGAGGGAATGTATAGTCTTCTATTGACAACTATTCACCCAAAATGTATTAACGCTCCACACACAGACACACACACAGTTTTCTCGGAAACTCCGACTCCGATGTGTAGTGTACACAATTGGGTTTGTGTGGACATTTTCCTGGGGTTTGGTCTCATGTTGGACGGGGGTAGTTGAGCTGAGAGGGAAAGTCGGAATAAAAAGGAAGGACGTTGACCATTCAGGAATGGAAAGTTAGCTTTTTCCAAACTAATTAAGTTGCAGCCAAGAGATTTGTCCCACTTAGATTTATTGTGATCGAGAATCCTCCTACTCGTCCGTTCCCTCACCATTTTTTGGCTCGACTTTCCTTCAACTCGGATAAATTTATTTCCTTCTCTCTCCATTCTCCACATTATATGTTGTGCTCCACGATTACGATTACGACAACTAGTCTCTCAGTTTCTGTTTTTTTTTCTCTCCCTCCAATATACTCAACTATCGACTATCGACAAGGAGCCATTCTTTATCTTACTATTTCTTCCTCATTTCCCTTTTTTCCTTTCTCTCCACGAGGGATGTCATATCTGCCCGGTCCCGGTCCCGGTCCCTACCCCTACCACTCCTCTGCATACGCACCTAGCGTCTAATCCACATTTCGTCAGTGAAGAACCAAAATGACCCATATCCAATTTAAACTAGATTCAAAATGAGCTATGTTATAAAAACAAAATGAGAAACATGCGTAAAATGTTAACTAAGAGTTTTTGAAAAGTGTAAAATTTTCTATTTACATGTTTTGGAAAAGTGCAAAATGTTCTAATTCCATGTTTTTGAAAAGTGCAAAATGTTCTAATTCCATGTTTTTGAAAAGTGCAAAATTTTCTAATTCCATGTTTTTGAAAAGTGCAAAATGTTCTAATTCAATGTTTTTGAAAAGTGCAAAATGTTCTAATTCCTTGTTTTTGAAAAGTCCAAAATGTTCTAATTCCATGTTTTTGAAAAGTGCAAAATGTTCTAATTCCATGTTTTGGAAAAGTGCAAAATGTTCTAATTCCATGTTTTTGAAAAGTGCAAAATGTTCTAATTCCATGTTTTTGAAAAGTGCAAAATGTTCTAATTCCATGTTTTTGAAAAGTGCAAAATGTTCTAATTCCATGTTTTTGAAAAGATGCAAAATATTCTGTTTAAATGCTCTCAAGACATATTGAATATTTTTGTAGATAGTGGATATTGTTTTAGCTACAAATGGATATGGGTCATTTTGGTTCTTCACTGACGATTTCCTTCTATTTATGTAGGTACAAATTACTTTTTTTTCCAGCTACACTCTTATAGAATTCCCAGCATTACTAGTATGTACCACTCGCTATAGTCTTTCTCACCCTTCAAACTTCAATACAGTGCACAACGTAGTCTGGGCCTGGCCGCTGGCCTTATACAGTGGCTCCTTCTTCACCCCGCAATGTATAGCAATTTTTAAAAAATTGCCGTATATAGTACAACAAGGCGGATATAGATATAAGGGCATAATTATTGACTTTTCTCTTGTACTACAACTACACTTGTGAAAAGTTGAGTATGTAGGGAGAAACAATACGATTTTTTTAAAACTTTTGTTTCTCAAGGTTTTCCCTTGGAAATTTTTGCGGCAGCATAGCAGAGAGAGAGAGAATGAAATTATTATTCTGAGCAGCTACTCTACATCATGTTTTCCACAGCTTTTCTTTCTATTTTCTATTTTCTATTTTCTATGTTTCTCTCTGTATTTCTTTTCTCCTACTCGCTACGACTCCAAAAACTGGGAGACTGTGTTGGAACTCGTGCATTTTGTCTCTGACTGTTTTGTATTTCGTATTTGAAACACATTTGGAATGAGCGCGGTGGAAGCAAGTACAAGTTTTGCATTATCAACGATAGGCTATTTTTATTATTTTTCAGCGAATTGTCTACTCATATTAGAGAGCTTCACACAGTTTACTTACTACGGTTATCATTGTTGCAACTGCTTAAATATTTATTGCAATGTTTTAGCTTTGTTTATCCAAAATCCAAGTATATAGCGAGTGCGTCAGTGTGTTACAAAATTGCAATTATTGATTGGAAAATACGTCATAATCAAAGGGGTAACCTACATTTTAAACTTTGTGTTTAAATTGGGGGCACTAAAAAAATTATTGGAAAATACTGTTGCGGATCTGAAGAATGGGCTATGTGTAGAATGTACTGCATAGCTGTTTAGGTCTATATAGGTAGATAGGCCCTTTACATGGTTGTCTGTGGTAGATGAGGCTAAAAAAAAGTAGGGAAATAGATTTGGAATTTTGGTTAAAAAAAGGATGAAACATGGACTGAAGAGCGAGAGAGAGAGTACCTACATATGTTTTTAATGGAAGTCACCGTTGACACGTAATGGAAAGATTGTGCGGAGCCGAACATTGAATATAGTGAAGCATGAACTATGAGTTGATTTTATGCGTTGGGAATACTAATGATGGCATTTATTGATTTCTCCCATCTCCCTCACCGTCTAACCGATATCTCAAAATCTGGTTCCTCCAACCCAACAAAACTAACCCGTGAAAAGAAGGATCCCGACGACGTAGTCCATCCATTCATCTCAACGCAACGGTAACCGTCAAGTCCACATCCTCGAACAAAAGACACGAAGACGAGGAGCAGGAACTCTTCTCACCCTTTCTTGTCACTCCGCACCCCGACACCCTGCGACACTCGAGTCACATCCCCATCTCTCTTATGTATACCTACCTCTCGCCTCCCTGTAATGTCCCACCACTCTGGAATAAATACCAGAACCAGACTGCAACAAAACAAAGCAAAACAAAAACATGCACTCAAGTGTCAAGGAAACACGAGAGCTAAATAGATTTGCATTTCTATGTGTTTCCTCAGTCAGTCCTCGCCAAGAGAAATACCTCCAAATTGAGAGAGATAAGTAGATTAGGGATCATCACATAACTTTTTTCTTACACTCGATCCTTTTCCCCTCATCCTGCACTGCTTTATGGAGTGACCAGGGCCGGATAATGTGGCCAGCGCATAGGCAGCCCCCGTTGCCTGAATTTTCTCAAAACATGTAAATGGAACATTGAGCACTTTTCAAAAATATGTAAAAAGAATATTGATACTTTTCAAAAACATTCAAATAAATTTTTTTACACATTTTAAAAACATGGAAATAAAAACATTTTCCACTTTTTTCAAAACATGTAAATAGAGCATTTTGAACTTTTCTGAATCAAGTAAATCGAACATTTTGCACTTTTCTAAAAACATGTAAATACAACATTTTGCTTTACAAAGAAAACCATCAATAAAATCAAAACAGTGTAGTTTTTGCATGGAAACAAATTGCTGCCTAAAAACAATTCCTTCGTCCGGCCCTATAGGAGTGACACTGTATTCACTTAATTTAATTCATGTTGACATGAAAAGGATTTATTGTGAAACAACAAATAATTGTAAGTACGACTTTAAAAAATTCCTAGTATGTATTGTGCCCATGCAGAAGAGACAGAACCTTATGATTTTATGATGATGACTGCAGACTGCAGACTGCGGGATGGTAGAGATGAGGTCGTCCGTCTGTTTGCATAGGCGATACATAATTGTTGCTGCAGTCATCCGAATCACAGAACCGCAACTCGCAACCCTTAACTCTCGTCAATTCGAATTCATGAATGGGACTCCGGGGAGGGACGCTCGAGGAAAAAACAAATAAATTGTAATGGGGAAGACGGTGAGACGCAGTGTGTGGCTGGGCATAAAGTAGTTGCACAATAAAAATTGTCAGAGATTGAGCATGACGATACATGAGCTGATGAGTACAATTACAAGGAGTAAAATATAAAAATACAATTAGCTCTTCTTCTCCTGTCCCATCCACAATCCACACGTTATGGCCGTAGCCCTGGGTCCATTGCATTGGTACTGGTCTGGGCTGCCATAAACTGTAGTTGTAGTTGTAGTGGTACATATGTTGACGCCGTCCTTTTGTCCCTTTGTCTCATCGCTCGGTCGGAGCGTTCAATTATAATTCGATCCTCAATTTATTTCTCTGTATTTCTATTTTTGTAGCTCTTTATTTTCTTGTCTCTCCGGTCCGACGTCCGACGTCCGACGTCCGACAGTAGAAATGTAAAAAGGAAACATTGAGGAGCTCCTATAATGAAGTTCCGTCGCTCGTAATCTCATTCTGAGTATCAATCCCAATTCTCGGTGACGGACCACTGTGTGGGACTGTCACCACACCGTGATTGGGACTCTGTCCTAAATGAGTACACATTATTTCATGCGCATGTAAATGGCCCACTATTAAAAATTCCCCTATGTATAGTTGATAGCATAGACGTTCATTTTTGGAGGTATTCAATGGCGATAATGCAGAGAGTGGCTCCCAAAGTATAAGACACAGTTGTATAAGAATTCGTTTGATTAATCATAACAAAAAGATTAATTACTTGACCCGTCTGCAACCCCGCTGCTTCACTCGAACAATTTCCGTGTCAAAATTTGGAGGAGTCCAAATCAAACTGATTGTGAGCACAAAACATGGACCATTTTCATTTCTGCGTTCCGGTGCCGGTGCCGGTGCCGGCCCTCGTGTAACTGAGGAAGCTCTTAATGGACAGATTAGCGGTAGCTTCTTAGTATTAGTTTCCAACCTGCATTTCTTCAATTTTTGAAATGCATGCTATCAAATATAAACTATGATCTTGCGATACCTATAAAAAGCATAATAATATGCTAATCATGAACATAAATCAACACTATTATCAAATTCAGAAAAATTCGTATATGTTACAGCAATATTATTACCTACCTATATTCATTGGAATTCCCATGAAATGTACATACTGGCCAACGGCCTGACCTGGCCGAAATTCTGATAGGAATAACACATATATAATAAACATTAGAAATTAGGACTATAAGTTGCGGGTGTGAGGGGAAAACTTTTGTGAGTAGATCAACATAACGTGATCAAATGGCCTTCCTCTGGCTCCGCATCTTGTCTCTATCGTCTTATATTTCAGATGCCTACGCTAATTTTCCATAGTCCATTTCTTCATTTCTACTCCCAGTGTCCTACACACATTACTGATATTCTTTCGCTCTTATATTCAGACAGTTACCACCACTCCGATTCCGATGCGATGGTCACAGGCAAAAGTTGCTCTTGGGTAATAATTACATTGTTCACAAGTTGGCAGATCCAGAATGACAATAATTACGCGGAGGAAATCCAAACATGATGAGTACGTAGTAGTGAACATACCGGCGGCAACACGGGAGCGCGGTTTCCATCATCGTCGCATAATGTAATACAATCCAAGTGAAGTAATTATGGGAGTTGGGAGAGATAAGGACGGAGAAATATTCCCCTGCGAGGTATGTGAGTGAGGAGCCAAAACCAACAAGACAGAGCAAATGCATAGTTAATAATAATAACGAATCAAAATGATATGGATTGAAATGAAATATTTTTATTGCTCGAGTTTGTCTCAAATTTAAACTCAATCAGATTTTATTTATTTTTATTGTTTGTGCGAGGACTGACTGGAAGCCGATGCCGATGCCGATGCCGAAGACGAAGACGACTACCGACATGTGTCATCTGAAAATCATCCCAGCCGCAACACCAGACAATCTTTGTGAGGACGTCAAGAGGCAGACCATTGACTGGGCCCTGTCAATCTTCAATCAGAATTTAGACTGTGCGAATTATGAATTGTGAGGTTGGACGCAGGGAATAAAATTTATTCAAATTACACGAATGAGTAACAAGACGCAGCAAGAGGGACAAAAGTGTTGAGTGTGGAGGACTCACGTTCATCATATTATGAGTATTGAGGGCAGAACTATGTAAATCTCCAATAATTATTCAATATATAAACAAGTACAAAGGATTTTTAACCATTGCTACACCATTGCTTTTAATTACATCGAGTCTCTCACCACCATAAGCAAATACATATTCGATATCTCTCAGCAAAGGAAACAAAAAGCAAGTACAGTGTGTCTGCCTGCATAAGGATATGAGATGAATTAAAATGGATTGTGGGAAGACTGACTGACTGACTGACGACTGAGGATGAGAGAGTAAAATCCGAATTGGAGATCTCAATAAAATATCTCCGCGATTCTATCTCGAGTTAAATCATCTCAAGTGAACATTGTGCTCTTCCGTTATGCAGTTTTGCTTTGATTTGGATTCCCTTGGGAAGCTCCACATACAGATACTTCACTCTTCCACAAAGTCCCTCAGTCAAATCTCAAAAACACCAAAAAAAAACCACCTTCGCGTCGTATATCCATTCCACATTATAAAGAGATACAGTAGCATATAGGAGTCGTAATGCATACATGAATTATTATAAAAGGAATATTATACTGAATACCCAAAAGTGAGAGAGGTATCATCGCCCTCCTGGCAGACTCGTCGTCCGGTCCCGGTCCCGGTCCCGGTCCCGGCCCCATGTCCCATGGCTTGTATGTGTAATCTTTGACTGGTTCTCTACTGAATTGGCTTTGGCTTTGGCTTTGGGAGAGCGGATTTCTATCGTTCCGCTGTATTTATCCGCATTACCCCTTTGAAGTGTGGAGCCGAAGCCGGAGCCGGAGCCGGAGACGGGAGCTGAAGTGGAAGGTATAAAACATTATAGAGATTGAGTCATTGTGCTCTGTGTGAATTAGGCCTTCTTTGTGGGCTGTAGGAGTGGACGAGAGGATGGAGGTACGGAGCAGAGTCTTGGAGTGATCCCTGATGGGAAGATGATAGAGCACGCTCCCGCTCATCCCGCTCCTCTCCACAGCCTCAGCTCCCAACTTTGTTGCGGATGACGAGATGACATGAGTCTCTCGATCCTCCGCCAGTCCTCATCTTCCTCCGTCTCCGGTCTCCGTCCCCGCGCGCCTACGTGCCTAATGAACTAATATGCTAATCCATTACATCGTAATGAATCCAAATCTCTTCCCAGACTTTTCCGCTATGTCCTATACACCCCGACCGAATCTTGTCCTTTTACTTCCCTGTAGTATCTCCACCTCCATCACATTAGTCACATTTCATAGACTCCCAAAATTTTGACAGGGACGCGCGGATACAATATATCAATACTTGGCGCTGATAAAATATTGTAGTCTCCATTGAAAAATCATTACAAAAAACAAAAATATTAAAATCCAGATATAGTTACCCTTACCCCCATCCCATAGGTAATCAAAAATAATACAAAATGAATTCCACCCCATTAAAAAGTACTGCACTACACTTTGTGTTAAAGTGTTGCTCGTCTTGCTTAATGTATTATAAATATTGTAAGATGGAAAAAAATTGGTTATATTGGATGATCAAATGGCGAAAAGGGAGGTTGAAGTTGAAATGTGGTATCGAGTGTGTATAGTATTTTTGGCCTGCCATTATGCACCCTGCACAAATCAATGTGATAATGAGATGGCGATAATAATAATTCATTTTGACTTTGTGATACAGAGAGATGGATATTTGCATGCATGGGGAGACGGAGCATAAGTTGTGAATGTGCTATCTTGGACGACAGGATGATGAAGGCTGGAATGGACTGTAAATAGAGATGTAATGGAGGAGGAGAGATCATAATGGTGTGTGCATTTGCATTTCTTAGATTACATATTGTACTACGTGACGATAAGGGGGGTCAGAGGGCAATTGACGGATAAATAACCATAACTATAGATGACATGGTAGGAGCGCATCGGAGCACATATCCACTATTCCACTACTCCGTCCACGTCCACCAGCCCCGTATTTCCAAAACTGGGAGATACATATAGAAATGAAGGGGCAATGAGAAGTTTCCTTGTTCCTCGCTTCTCTTACATAACATTGTATGCTGTAGGACACTTGAAGACTCGAGTGCAAATTATGATTGAAGCTCGAACATTATGATAAGGCGACCCCATAAATTGTAATACTTTGTTTCTTTTTTCAACCATCCATCCACCCACCCACTCCCTCAGTCATAGTCAGGGGCAACGGTGTCATTTTACATTTGGCAACAAAATAATAATTGCATCCGTATAAAATGCTCCTCGAAAGACAGTTGGATGCAGTGTACATTGCAAAGCATACATCTAACAGAAGTCTATGTAGGTACCTACCTCCTCATCTTATTTGCGCACATCTCTCTGTGTTGAATGCATGGAGTCAATTCAAATGATTATCAATAGTCATACAAGTCGTAGGTAGGTACATGGCTCTGTGTAAATATCAACATGCAGCACTGAGTATATCTCTCTCCAGGGCCGGATAGTGCGGCCAGCGCAGGCAGCCCCCGCTGCCTGAATTTTCTCAAAACGTGTAAATGGAACATTTTTCACTTTTCAAAAATATGTAAAATACAATATTGAGACTTTTCAAAAACATGCAAATTAATTTTTTTACACATTTGAAAAACATGGAAATAAAACATTTTCCACTTTTCTCAAAACATGTAAATAGAACATTGAGCACTTTTCTGAATCAAGTAAAAAGAACATTTTTCACTTTTCTAAAACATGTAAATACAACATTTTGCTTTACAAAGAAAGCCATCAATAAAATCAAAATGGAAGTTTTTGTATGAAAACAAATTGCTGCCTAAAAGCAATTCCTTCGTCCGGCCTTGTCTCTCTCTCTTCAAACGACCACGAACGAGTCTAAAATGCTTCAAACAAAATGCACATATTTGCATCCTCTACACATATTATGAATTCACTGGAGCATTTAGTGATATTTCACTAGAGCAGGCAAATACAGATACGGAGCAACATAGTGCAGATAATCCTTCTCCCTTATTTCTGCCGCTCACAATACCGCACAGCAGTTAGTTGGATCTGCAGCAGGGAAAATCGGGAGCTAAAAAGTAATTCATGTAGGTGCCTAAAAAAGGTAAAAGTATAATTGTAGCACACTAATTTTTGGAAGTATTCTCCACTTTGGGCCTCTTATCTCATCGCCAGTTCCTCAGTTGAGTTTAATTTCCAGTTTCATAACGAGCTTCATCTCTCTCCATAATATTCAACACTGCTCGTCTTCGGCTTCGGCTTCGGCTACATACAAAATGTAGCGGGGACGTCACCTGCACTCGGTAATGCGTAGGTACATCTATGAATGGTTAGGGGGTAGTCCTACAGATATACGCAATCAGCTGAGCAGGGGGTGGACGGAGAGCGTTTTTAGTATTTGGCATCCACTTTGACACAAAGTTTCCAGCACTTGTTTCGTTATGTATCATATTGTCATTCTTTGTAATGTGTTCACAACTGTGAAGGTGTACATAATATATACAATGTCAGAGCAGAATTTGACGTGTGACAATGTGATCTCTGAACTCTAATTCAATCCTCTTTTATGTATGTATGTACATGATATGTAATGTTGGCCTGGCTATATATACCTAATATGGCATGGGTAATTTCCCTGGAAAAATTAATTCAAATCACTGTATATTCCCAGTGTGTAATTATGCAGTCCGTTTTACATGTTGTAGGTACCTACTTACCTACACATAGGACTATCGGCTCATTGAAAATAATATATGAATCACGTGTGGTGTTAGTGAATGCAATCCTAGATTTTAGCCGGTATTCATACAATGTATCTAAGGAATCGTCCACAAATAATGTCTTGGAAAAATCCTTATTTTGTCGTCAGCTTAACCATTGATCAGTAGCCAAGTAAGCCCATTGACGCTATACCGATGACGATGACGTCATTTGTGGACGATCCATGATAGAAATTCTGTGATTTGTTTCAATCAATACGTTTTGAGTCCAATTCAAACTGATGTGGATGTGACAGTTACAGTTATAAAGGACGCGTGCATGCATGTGTGGAACTGTATTATGAAAATAATGTAAATAACGCACGAGGAAGAGATGATTACATATTATTACATTTTATGTATGTAAATGGTTCTGATAAAAACAAATACTCATCTGACTGAGGGAAGAAAGGATCAAATCAAAACAGCTGGTAATGCAAATGCATAGTGGCAGTGATGGTACATACCACAGTATATGTAGCTCTACTAGAGATGCATAATGACGTGCATTTATTTCTAAATGGGAGCAGCACAAGTGCGGATAAACAGCATACATAATACTGCATGATATAGCGGTTGAGAGTTATTATACGACTTTGTCATGGAGTGATAAATGCGGAAAGGATTGGGGTTTGGAAATTGATACAGTAAAATGATTTGTGCAATGATTTTTATTTGTGTAGTAGATTGACGGGTATTTTATTCAAATTATTATATTGACTTTATTCTTGACAATTTATCACTCAAGTAGTGTGTTATTTGTGTTTCGTAGATTACCATGTCATAATGTAACCTCATTGATTCCACACCAGTATTTAATTGTCAAATAATTTCCCAAATGACAGATATATTTTTAGAGAATATAGACCCACCATCTTTTTTTTTTACTTAATGTTAATAATAATAATCATAATTGTTATAATAATTATTATGGAGATATATTTATTTCACCGTCCACATTCCATTGAAAACATTCACTTTCATACATACTCACTAAATATAACTTAATTCATATTTATTTAATTAGTCCTCGCATCTTATTTCTTATATGTATACGCAATAATAAATCATTCAATATTTCAATCTTTTATGTAACAATCTTTCAATTCCTCCTATATCGTTGGAGAACTGTACGATACGAACTATATAAATTACAAGTTAAATTAAATCCAATTAAAATTACTCAAACAATTTACTCTGAAAAAAACAAACAAACAAAAGCAAAACAAAAATTTAACATATTTTATACTTAATTGCCCATCGCAAATACAACATGAGACTTGCCCTTCTCTTACCATTACAATTTGTCTTGTAATAATAATTATGTGTAGTTAAATGGCCTTTTGTTATGTGCTAATTTACAAACTTGATTTTTTGGTCATGTCATGTCACGTATATTGGAAAAAGGCAATTTTAATATTGACAAAATGAGATTTCTTTATTTGAGAACGGTCACTTAATTACTTAATTTATAGTAATTATTACTAATACACTATAATTAATTTGATAAAAATTAAATTATTTTATTCGGCAGTATATATGAATCAAATACGAAAATGAACATTATAGAATTTTTTATCCCTCTTTTGTGTGGGATGAACTTGAACTGCTACCGGTACCGGTACCATACCACACCATAACAATGCCACTGACTAAAAAGTGTATTTTGTAAAATCCGTCAAAATTTTAATTTTTGTAAATTTTCCAAATTTTACCAATGTTATAATACGACGTCATAATATAGTACTAATTAATGCTATATCTTATAGTAATAAAAATAAATAATGCTGATAAATTTTCCTAATAGTAATTCGCAGTGAGTCAGAGAACTGAGAACCCTAAAATTACATACCTACTTATAATACATACTTTTTTTATCGTCCATCCTATAACCGTAACCGTAACCGTAACCGTAGTAGGTCATATCATACAAATTTAATGTATTTTATAGAGCTTAAAACCCTACATACTAAGGAATCTTTTTATTTTCTAAACATTAAATTAAAATCATCGCGTTATAAGATTTAAGTAAATGTCGATCGAACTCTTTTTTATATACGAAAATGAAAGAAGCACAATATTTTTTATTTACCATATAGAAAATTTGTCCGATGTTCACTCATCGGCAGCAGGTACAGTCAAGTTATATAATAGTATAGTTTTTATTTTTTCAATTTTATCCTTTAAAAATTTGAAACATAGTCCAAAGTCTAAAAAGTCCCATATCCCCCGTCTTCTTTGTAAGCAATATTTAATCCGCACTTTTAAATATGGCGGCAATCGGTTTCGGTAACAATCCAAGTTTATACAATATATAGTACACCTAAAAGCTTAATTACCTACACTTACATCTGTACAAATTTTTACAGAGGAGACTTGAATGATTTTTTGACATTTTTTTTTCTTCTTTGTAAGCTATCAAAGTCAAAGTTAGTTTTTATACAGTAGTAAATGTATACGCCTGTGATTGCGAGTCATCTCCCCCAATGTCATTTTAACCATTAAATATCTCGGCGTAATTTTATATCCTAATTTTCATTTCTTGCCGTGGATTTCCTTACACAATCAGTTGAGTATACCCTATATAATCCTTCCTTCCACTTCCTTAGTTAGTATGCCCCTTCATTTCGAATTCGAACAAAAATGAAAACATAACTTAAATTACCCACTTAATTTATTACAGCATACAGACGCGTGCACTTCGGGGTATAGCATCCACAATAAGTAATCCTTCTCACAATTATGTACGCACTTAAAATTATCAACCTACGTTTAGCGTTTCCTCTGTATATAGAAACAGAAATACAGTCATATTTGTCATGTACGCTTCAACTCCATTAAATCACATGTAAATTATTTTTTTACGACTCTTAAAATATATAGACTGAAGCATATAAATGTGGTTCTGTGTTGTGTTGTGTTGTGGTATGTGTAATTGTAATTATTGTAAGGAAATAAATATTGGTCTCACCCTGCACATGGAAAACATGCAATAAAAAACTCAATGTTGTCACCACCATTGGCTTCATAACATAACATTGTAACTCCTCGGCACGTTTTTAAAAAATGTAAACCTTTCAGCGTCCTATGACCTCAATCAATAATATTGACTACGCGTTTAACTATAATATTTAATTTGTATTTACTATAACGCTATTTCTACGGCTACTCTGTTGCTTACTAATTTCTTACTGCATTTGACACGTGATGTTGCCGTACAAACTAATTACAAATCGTAGCAGAAAAAAAAATAAAAAACTGGAAATAAATTGTAATCCCTCTACTGTTGTACCGTGTGGGAGTGGAGAAGGGCTCACGATATTGATTTACGCATGCTGTAAAAAAACATTGAAGAGTTCTTTGTCAGACTAACGACTCGTTTTTTTTGTTTCACATTATTTTCGAATTCTGACTGTCACCTGGAATTATATCCTGGCCTCATATCAATAGCTTGCTTCCTTCTCCTCGTTCATCTTTTTTTAGTACACAGCAGCAGTAATGGAGAGAATCTCTGGAACTCTGGACTTGGGACAAAATCGAATTAGACATCCAGTCCACATTTCCCTATAGTATTTCTTATGGGCATACAAATCTCTCTCACTCACTTTGAGTATAGCTCTAATCGTAAATCCGAATCCGAGAGCCCAAGCTGATTCCCTCCATTTGAAAGTGCAAGAGTGTGGAGTGTGGAGAGCATGGTATATACCTATAGTTGAACAGTTGTTATACATCCATAAGGAAAACTGTTTGTTTCTTCTCCAAATAAAATACTGATATGATTGCACTTGTGTCACTTTGACTTTACTCCGTACATTTGTAACTTGTCTCGGAGCCTGCGGTTGTGGTCAGCTTGGCACTTGGCAAGGGAGTACGGAGCTACTACCAGTACCCGCTTTGCATGGCAATTTTTCCCATTGTACACGGGACAAGGGAGAAGTGACCGACCGGACCACATTCAGACGCATGTATAGTATGTAGTATAGTGGGGCCTAATAGACTTCCAATGTGGATGGATTTGGACCGGAAAGAAAGGACGGGGGACAACTCAACTAAATTTCTAGCCAAATAAGCTGTGACACTACGATCAAATCAAATTATACCCACCTTCTATTCTCTATATATTACGGGGAGATATGAGCGATAACGCTAACTCCTCCAGTCCCAGTCCCAATCTCCCAATACATCATTCCTACACTCCACACACTCACACTATTCAAGCTCTGTACTCGGTGTCGCTACGCATTGCCAAACTAGAAACCCCGACGCCCGACGTCCGTCCTCAACTACCCGCGCCAACCCCAACGCCAACTCCAAAGCCAACAAATGGACTTGTGTACTTCCCAAAAAAAAATCCCGTGTTCTACTCTATTTTATTGTAGCCTGGTCGTTTGGCATTTAGACTCGGACTTGGATTCTGTTTCGGATTCGGATTCGGGAACTAGCCTTACTGTAATTGTAATCATACACGTACGACGTACACAGTCATTTTTTGCTACTACTTTTTTTTCTTTTGTCTTGTACAACCAACCAGTAAATAAATTAAGGTACTTTCTCCCATTTAATTAACCCAGCTACGATTATGAACACTTACACCACTACGTATTGAACTATGGAATGTATTTTGCATGTAATGTAAAGTGCTACAAACATCATTTTTTTTTAGATGGTTACGAGATTGCAATGGCGAACAGAAATTAAAATTTAATTCAACGATTTCTACACCCGCCAATTAAATAAAAGAAATTGGGCTAAAAATGGACTGAAACATTGGGATTTCCTACGTGTAATTTAGGTGTGAATTTTCATGATTTTGGTGAATACATCGAAATCGAAACTAGTCAAAGCCAAGCTCCTGCAGTCCCAAGTCTGGTGGATTGGATAGGGAAGCCAGAGAAATTCTCAAACTACGTATACTATACTCTACGTGTCATTTCTTATCGTGAGCAAAAAGCTTGAGCTAAATCAAGCTTTGACGTTTACTTTCTGTAGCACAGTGCAATGGCAGTACCTAAATACAAATATATAATAGCAATAGCATGCATCTGGTTCTGGTCCTGGTTGTCACAATCTCTCCTGCTTGACAATGTTGTGCACTCCAAATCTAAATCCAAATGCAAGCCAAACATACTAAACTCTGACTGACTGACTGACTAAATACGAAAACCCTCTGCGCTCTACGCTCTGTGTCATGCTACAAAATTGGCCATTTCTGTTTACAATTCCTAAAAGAGAATATTATATCTGTATAGGTAGGTTAGTAAGTACTTATGAAATTGAATTGCGTACAGCTTAAGTTTACAAACGTAACTCATCGGCTTTGGCTTATCTATATGTGCTTTGGGCTTTTTTTTTGCCAGTGACCGTATGAGAAAAAGTCATAAATTGAAGTACTTGCACTACTCCTAATGCATTGGAAATTGGAAATTGGAATGGAGTGCAGAACAGAAAATAGGAAATAATGGACCTGCTCTGTGTAAGTACTCTGCTGCTATATTCTACAAAATAATTATTCCCCAGAAATATTCAAATACCTCGTGTCTATAGATAGTTGCAGCTCTCCATATTCATGATGGCTGCGTTTACCACCTAAATTTGGCCATCTCCAGCGCGGATACTATTTAAAGCTAAAATAAATTCAAACCCATAGGATATAGAGCCCATACATAATATTTTCTTGACACTATTAACCACTGCCACTATGTAAATATATACTGTTAGTCATGTAAGATTTTTTATCAAACCATTTGAGACACTGTATCCATATTCCATCCATCAATCCTTTTTGAACAGTAAATGTACCTACACCTACCAACCTACCTACCTACTTCAAAAATCCAAATTCAAAAAAACAAGCGGCTGATGTTGAATACACATGAAGTGCCGAGCCGACTACTGGCCTGGCCTGGGACTGGGACTCTGCGAGTTTTCTATTAGTTTCTATATAGAGAGATAATACGGATTATCAAGGAGCATGTAAAGGGTTGTATTTTCGAACGAGTCAGAGGAGCAGCAGCAGGATTTAGCAGAGTACAGAAGGTCATTGCATTCCACAATCATCACTCAAAAAAGACTCTGTGTGCAGTCATTTAAATTGGACAGAGAATGAAGGATTTTAGATTTTAAAATGTCATCTGCGACTCCTCCAATTTTGTACCAACTACAATAATTCGCCTATTTAAAATTAAATTGTTTCACACAAATGATTTTTCTTTCAATATTTATTTCCCCTCTTCATTCTTTTCTACGTGGGTCTATTTATACTTGTAAATCATGCTATAATGTCAATTTTTAATGGTGAAATTATATAATTTGACAAAGTAATTGTAAATTTTCCATTATATGGATTTTCGTGGGGCTGACATTAAGGGAACATTATACTCTCGTTGAACACACCGAAACCGAATCAAGTGAAACTATGTGGAGTGTACACTACCCATATGTGTGATCTCTGCATCTCGTATAGTCGCACGATTGGAAACTTCGTTCCTCAGCGACAGACGCGCGCGCAATTTCAAAAAAAGAGACTTTTAAACATTTATTTACCTCCCTCTTCTAAAAATTTAAAATACAATATCTAAAAATGAATGTCTAGAAAATAATTTAAGGACTTTTCAACAAAAAAAAATAGAAAAAATGTCGGCTGTCTTTCGGCAAATTTTAGCTAAGAATTCACATTTCAAAAAATCCCAAAAATTTTGAGATTTTTTAAAATTCCTGAAAATACTTTTTAGATAATCACTTGGAGATCATTCAAATTTTTGAAAATCCGATAAAAACAATGAGAGTTATAGAGCGCGGCAAATATAAAAAAAAACGCTGTTTTTAAAATTGCGCGCGCGATAGTGACCGAACAATGGAGTTTGCATTCGAGCAACTATACGAACAGAGATCACACATATTCCACATTCTGTGTTTTCAAGTAGGGTAAGGGTTCCCATGTGAGACTAATTAATACTTAATAAATGTTTAATAATTACTTGCATTTAATAGGAAATTTGGCATTGGCATTAAAATGGGATTGACAGCGCTATATAAACTATATATCTTAAATGCGTGTAATGTCATATACTTACATATTACGTGCCAATTAATACCACACATTAAATTATGTTCCTATTTAAAACCATACGCGCCTTTCAATTTCCTCTCGTAATTAATTTATTAATTCATTTAAATACTCATATAGCATATCATTCAAGGGGTTGACTTATTTCGAGTGCAAATATAAATATAGTATGTATTTATGTATATAGTAGATGTAGTATGTATCGTGACTTTAATTAAAGCGTGTGTAGCCAAAGAAAAATAAAACGTTGACGTTATTAGAGAGGAGAGCTTAAATTTGAGTTTTCATTTCGAAATGGTAAGTAATTTGCCTATAATATTTGTATATATATAGTCTATGGTCATAGTATATATAGTGTTATATTCCTACTATATAATATGATCTACATGTAGTAAGTAATTAGTGTGGTAATAATTAAGTACGCATCGTCCTCGTAGTACTTTCGTAGGTATATATATAATTTGATGAAAATGTCATATGTAAATGTTTTATAGATGAACAACAATATTTAAACTACACTATAGCCTTATGTACTAGTACGTACGATATCATATATAGCAATGAAGAGTAATTATAGTGATTAATTACAACAATCTTTAACTACGAGTATTACTAATTAATTGCTGATCTTAATAGTACCGTTAAATTGGAGAGAGCCCTATTCTAGATTATTTGTAAGACAAAAACGTTTTTTTCTGTACCAGTTTGAGCGTCGCCTTTAGAAACAATTTTATTTTTGTTGTTGTTGTTGTTTGTGTGAAGAAGTCCAGTTCCAGTTCCAGCTCCATAGCCCGAGAATTTTCCCTCATCCCCTCGATTTGTGATTCTGAAATTTTGGATGATTTTTTCGGAGTGTCTCAAAAATGGATTCGGTTCGGATTTCTGCTTCAGCTTTCTTTTTACAAAAAAATTGGATCTTGTTGGATGTGAGAGTCACAAGGGTGATGGTTCAGGTATTATTCTTGATTGCCGCGGCAGACAAGAGATTGAAGGAATTTGTGAAGTGACGGAGCGTCACCCCACTCCTTAGACGTCAGTAGTAGTGTTCGGGTGAACTTGGATTGCTCGCAGTGGGGCCGGAGGACACGGAAGAGTGAAGAGATCCCTCCGAGCCCTGTCCACCGCCGCCACGATTATTGAGAATATGACCGGGTGGGGGTAGTGGTCCTGGACCAGCTGAATTATTAGAAACAACCGAATATGTGACTGACATCCTTCTATACCCATTTTTTTAGCCTTTATAAAAATATTGTCCCTAAGTTGTATACATCAACTGCCGTAAATATTTCATATAGTATAAAATGGGGATGAGATAAAAAAACAAAAATGTGTGACTTACGTGGTGGATTGTTGGAAGGTCCGTTGTTGCCCGGAGCATTGTTGTTGCTAGGATGATTATTTGAGTTATGATTAATGTTCACAGTGGCAGCGTTGTTGTTGTTATTGTTGTTGTTGTTGTTGTTGGCGGTACTATTATTATTGTTGTTGTTGCTACTGTTATTATTATTGTTGCTGGGAGTGTAGCTCCGCCGAACAATGTCATACTTGGTCTTGTACATATCTCGCTCTTGAACTAAACGATTAATTTCATTCTTGAAATCTACTTTCATCTTGTGCATCTCCGTCTGAAGTCGACGATTTTGATCTTCTAATTGATTCCGCTGATGAAGTCTTTTTGTTCGACAATTTTGAGCGTAGCCCCGATTTTTCAACGTTCGTCTCTTCTGCTTGAGCCGAACCACCTCATCCCTTGGTCGACCGTGAAGGCGTTTGTTCAATTCTCGGACAGGGAGAAGGATCAACTCATCGTCCCGAATGTCCACATCCCCGATCCGACACAAGCCCGAGTCCCGACCATCCAAACTCTGACTTCGACTGTGACAACGAATCCCACTGTGATGATGTTGCGGGGACTCCATCCCCATGGAATGTGAAGGATACTCAATTTTCCGATGGATCCCCCAGTGCTCCATCCCGTCCGGGCACTGACCCGTCAGGTCAATCGGCTCTGCATTGTACCTATGAGGCGGCATTCCTCCCTGCGGAGTCCAGATGGACATGTCCTCAATCATGTGTGCCCGCGGACCTTCATGATCGACGAGGGGGGTGTGGGGGGTGAGTGCTTGTGAGGTGACGACGTAGCCAGGCGAGGACGGCATGGGACAATGACCCGGGGAGGACTCATCCGGTGGGGTAGGGGGTGGACTTCCGGGACTCAACTTCATCACATGACGTGGAGGGATTGAGTTTTGATAGCCGACCAGTCCGGGGTGCGTCATCGACTGCTGGTGGGGATGTTGATGTTGGGGTGGGAGTGGGGGTGGCGGGTGCTGTTGTTGCTGTTGTTGCTGCTGTTGTTGTTGTACACTTGGTGGCATGTCCTGTAGAATGTGTGCATGTGGAGGGCCATGACCGTTCATCATCTGGGAGGGCGTCCCACCGTTCCCCAGGTGCATTGTTGTTGGATGTGGTGGGGGTTGGGGAGGATGTTGTTGTTGTTGCTGCTGCTGTTGTTGCTGCTGCTGCATTTGTGCCTGATGCTGCAGCATCCGAATCCTCTCCTCCCGTCGCACATCCTCAATTAAATGGTCGAGAACAAAGTCCTCGACGTAGTCTTCGGCCAGGGGCCCTTCACTCGTAGCTTCCATGCTATGCATGATAGCCCGACTTGTCCGCATTAGAACCATTGAATTGTCGATTTCGATCTCAAAATGTTTGTCACAACAAATTTCACTTTCACTTTTTTTTACTCAGTCTCAACAGTTAATTCACGATACGGATCTCTGTCTTAATGTCTTTCCCTATATTTAATCTTTTTCTACAGTTTTTAGACTAAAGCATGTCACTGGGAACGCATTTCACTACGATTATCAGCAGTATTCGCTTTGATGTCCATCATTCACTCACGTAGTATTTTCTCGATCTCGATCTCGACGGAACAGACTCATAGCACTAAAATAATTGTCTTTGAGAGTTACATGAATTTCTCACTCCTAAAATTGAAATTGTTCTACGTCTACACGATGAATTAGGAGAGAGGTTTGGTCCGAGATTTAAAAGCCTGTCACTGGAGTTAAAACTGTAAAGTTGGCGAGAATTGGGAGAATTGGTGAAAGTGACTGGGAGGTCGGTGGTGGTGGTGGTGGGAGACTTGAGTAAGATTCTACGAGAGACTGACTCTGACTTGCGGATTTGTTTGGAGCAGTTTGGAGTTGAGTCTGAGGAGACGTGTGAAGAGCGTGTGTGAAGTGAAGGAGTGAAACCCAATGATATAAATGTTGAGCGGAGATGTTGACTGTTGAGAAGAAAAGGGAGGCTTGTAGGAATGGTGAGTCCAGTTAAAGGCGGGAGCACGTCGGTGCGAACACGCCCAGATCACCCGGATTCCCTTCTTCCTACTCTCTCTCTCTCTCTCTCCTATCTCAATCCCAGTCAAATGCTAATCTTCAACTCTACGCACCTCCACACCTCCAGCTCTCCTATCTTCTATTCTCATTACACTCAGGCCAGGAAATACGGACGACGGACGGAGATAGGCGAGCGCTCCTTAATATTCACAACCAACGGTTTCTCTCGTCTCCTTTCTCTGACACACAAAAATACGCTTGATTACTCCTCGATTTTGATTTCAATTCCACTCAAATTCTTCACACTTGTGTACAGCACCAGACTTTTTTTCTTGTATCTATCTGTATTGCCAAGGAAATTAATTCCACTCACTCTGTATTAATGCCATAAATTTGAGGGGGAGAAGAAAAGAATATAGATGGATGAGGGATCTTCATTACTCGGGCCTGAGTCTTGATAAATCAGAGTTAAATAATAAAAATGGATTTTGACACACTTTTTTGGCTTCCTTGCCAAGGGAAATCTCTCCGACGACCACCAATATTTTCCTTTTGACGGACTAAGCGGTTTTTGAGAGACTTGGACGACTCGGCGGAGAAAAGAAAAAGGAAAAACTATAAAGGAAGGGAGTCGAGTTACACAGAGAAGAGTCTGTTGCAGTCAGTTGTGCAAGTTGCATGTGCAGATGCATTCAGAAAATTGCTCAAACTTCTTCCCAGCCTCATCATTTTATACGCTCCTATATATCCACTTTTTCCTGGAGAGATAAGACCATTGCATGAACCTTCTCCGGCCGCTGTGGATATGAACAGATGAGTATGTGGGGATTTGAACACACTTTGTTGCTAGGAAAAACAGTCAAATTATTCAGATATATCTACCTATAATATACTCTGAATCATATGTATCACAAATCCAATTAGAAAATTAGAATGCATATGTCCATAGCTACAGTATATGCTAAATCCCTACATGTGCATATAGGCAAAATTGATACAAAGTTGTACTTTTGATGAAATCATAACTGTCCACACTTCTCTGCCTAAAACGTTATACTGCTATATCCTCGGTATAGCCCCAACATTGTTTGTATCTGTGGGCTATGCTATGCTATGCTATGCTGGGGAGGTGGAGATTGGGAATATATCTGCATTTTGAAATGATACGAAAGTCAAATCAAAATTCACTGATAATAAATGCGATGATTACATATATGACGAGCTGTAATGTTCTAGAACTGATTGTGAGTCGCATAATGTAAGGAAGGGGCAAGGTGAAAACCATTAACATGGGGAGATGTCATTTGAATACAATGTAGTGTGTAGTGCATGCAGAGCTTTGGATTTTCGATGCACATTCAGCGCACTATCTCCTCAATGAATGATGATTTTTCCTCCAATAGGAAGACACAATGTATGAGCAAAATTACATGGTGTCCTATGGTCGTATGTTCTAAAATACGAATTAAACACAGATACAAATTCAAATAGCGATGGAATAACCCTTGACAAAAAATTCGCTACCGGCTACGGCTACACGGTCTCCGGTTTCTCCGGGGCGATAGGATCTTCTGCGAAATACGGGAATTTAAACGGGTATTTTAATGTTTTTGTGTTTTGCAGATGCAACTGCAAGAGAGCGTTGTCTATAGATATATACTGAATAAATCTATAGAAGAGATAGTACATAGTAGTATAGATAAACTCAAATAGAAAAAGCCGAAAAAGGTCATATTTTAAGCTGGAACGCTTTGCAATTTGGAATAATTATCCTTTTCGATTTTACGATCTCAAATTCTCCAAGCTTCAAAAGTCATAATGTTTTAATTTCCTAGAGCACTGCTGTATAACTAGGTACTTATGTGTCATAATGACATGCGGTATAGGTACAATGTATTCAAAAACATTATTTCACCTCTTTGTGCCTTTGTAATCAGCATAGATATCGTTATCAATTATAACTTTTTATAACACAGAGTGAATTAATTTATTTTAAAACAAAGTGTAGGCTCTCAAGTTTTAAAAACATTTATGGATTTTCAAATTAGGTAGTAAAGTTTTAAAAATAAAATCCCTATTTACCGATGGACAAAATACATGAGCTGTTAACCAGGTCAGTTGCTCGTGTGGCGTCTATTTACCGTTACCGCGTTTCCCTAATTAATCTAATTCAAATCAAAATACAGGGGAAAAAAATCTATCTATTATATATTTTTACTCAGGCTTTTTTCCTAGATTTGTTTGGCTGAATTACGTAATCCTGTAAAGTATTCTATGGGTAGGTACCTACCTACTTGGAGAATGTATAGCAATTTGTAATCTGTGCTGCACTTAAATGTAGTGCGGCTCTATGCGTATAGCAGGGCCACACATATTGATATCGATAATCTAATTGTTCCACAGCATTAACTTTTACGACAATATCCACAGGACTTTCTATGAGTGCATTCTACATAATGTCAATAGCAGCTTGCATAATAATTACATTATAGGACTAGTCCTCGTTTTCGTTTCTACTCTGTACTCGTTCTCGTTCACTCTGCCTATTATGAGTTTGAGATTTTAGGTTTCCAACTCACTTTCCACTGTTATACTGTCAAATACTGTGTGGGTCATGTTAGTTAGATACCAAACAGTCCAATGTATGTGGTCGGAGGAATTAAATTTTGTGTGTATTTTATACCGAAAAACAAAAATGTGTACGTGGATTAATTACAGTGAGAAAGGAGGACAGCGTCGGAGGATTAGCAACTGAAGCCGCAGGAATGACACGAACGATGGATGCATATAGTGTGGTAGTCAAAGTAGTGTAAATTGTTCCAAGATGGACCATGTATACTGAGCATTGGGAATATCAGTAGTTTGAGAGATTTACTCCAATTCCAATGCATAATGTTATTGTGAATCAGAATTTATGAAGAAGCCTTGGCCTTCAATCCAATTTTCGCATCTCCTCATCAATCTTTCCTCGAAACATTTTATATTCATCCAAGAAAGAAACACATTTGCTGCATCTTTAAGCATCTCATTTCATTCATTAACTCGGAATTGCAATATAAGTCATTCAATCTCTCACTCCATAACTAGTCTCTAGATTCTCCCACACTACTTAGTACTTACAGTGTCATAACTTTGAATGTTTTAACTACTATTCCCCATTCCCCATGCCCAGGCCCGGACGAAGGAATTGGTTTTAGGCAGCAATTTGTTTCCAAACAAAAATCACCATTTTGATCGGATTTTATTGATGGTTTTCTTTGGTAAAGCAAAATGTTGTATTTACATGTTTTAGAAAAGTGCTCAATGTTCTATTTACATGTTTTGAGAAAAGTGCAAAATGTTTAATTTGCATGTTTTTGAAATGTACAAAAAAAATTATTTTGTATGTTTTTTAAAAGTCTCAATATTCTTTTTTACATGTTTTTGAGAACTGCAAAATGTTCCATTTACATGTTATTAGAAAATTCAAGCAGCGCGGGCTGCCTGCGCTGGCCGCTTTATCCGGCCCTGCCCATGCCACTTCCAATATGCAGATGATATTTTAAGAGATTTTAGATCTCAGAATATCAACTCTGGACATGCATAATTTTACTGCAATAATTATTGTCATTAAACTATTTAAATTATATTGACCGCATGGAACTATATGTACGGGATGCAGCATACAAAATAAAAATCAAAAATATCTTAAAAATTAAAAAAACAAGTTGTGCTTTGGTAATTGTATCAGTTAATCAGTTTTCTAAAAAAATTAGCATTAAAAATCGAGTTTCGGAGTATGTTCTCTTGTCTGCAGAATTTAAAATATAGTAGAAATAAAAATGCAGTAAACGCCGTTGATTCCGATGAATCGGAACTTGACCGTTGCGTTGAATTGAATGTTGAAATGGCTGAATGAAGTCAAAGTGAAAAATACGCGTGTAAAAATAGGTATGGAATTGAAGTGTGGATCCTTCCTACAACCTACGCTACGCCACTTGCTATATCTCCTATATGGCCATATTATGACCAAAGAATGATACACGATGTATATGTAGAGCTGTAGACTATGCGGACTTTGAGTAAAGTAAAATATGAAGCTAAAAGGAAAAATGTCCACATTGCAATTTCTGATTTGCGAACCTGTTGAATTCACAGCCATTGATGAAGATATTGAATGGTCCTCTACTTTTCATCTTCCCTGCATAATTCCGTCTTTCTCTACAATCTCTACTATGCCTACTTCCAATATGTATGTCTCTCCTCTCCCCTTCTTTTCTATTTTCGTCCCACAAGCGTATATAGGGGAACAGAGCTTTTTTTTACGAATTTCGTAAAACAAAATTCAAAGGAAGCTGAAATTATACTGAAATGGGGGAACAATGAAAATTTAGTTTGCATGTTTTCGGAAAGTCTCAATATTCTTTTTACATATTTTTGTAAAAGTGCAAAATGTTCCATTTAAATGTTTTGAGAAAAGTGGAAAATGTTTTATTTCCTTTTTTTTGAAATGTACAAAAAAATTTATTTTGCATGTTTTCGGAAAGTCTCAATATTCTTTTTACATATTTTTGTAAAAGTGCAAAATGTTCCATTTACATGTTTTGAGAAAAGTGGAAAATGTTTTATTTCTATGTTTTTAAAATGTACAAAAACTTTAATTTGCAACATTTTAAAAAGTCTCAATATTCTTTTTACATATTTTTTGAAAACTCCAAAATGTTCCATTTACATATTTTGAGAAAATTCAACCAGCGGGGCTGCCTATGCGCTGGCGGCATTATCCGGCCCTGGTGATTGGTCCTGGTTGTAATCAAATCAATGCTAGTCCAATTACACGTATGCACATAGTAAACCATAGTGAATAAAGTCATATTATTTTTATTGGAAAATCAACAAATGTAAAAAAAATAAATGGGAGTACCTACGTCCTGGTCCTATGGTCCTCCGTTAATTTATGTGTATTGTACACAAATTCAATTTTATTGACAGAATCTAAGGTCCATTGAGTACATTATCCTCCAAGTACCACACTGATATCTTTATACATAGCGTGTAGAGTCAAGCCAATAAGTATTTTTGTATTTCATCATCAAGCCCTGCAGAATGAGATGAACTTTCCTCCAAAACTCCAAACCGTTTGCATTTCCCATGAATCTTTTTAATTGTCAGTATCAAAATGGTCACTGTACGGACTCCGGGTTATTTTTTATGGGAAGCGGGAGGTTGACCTGCTTGAGCGGAACAACTAAACCTTTTCATTCGCATAAAAAAAACGTAGTAATGTATTCACATTCATGTGTGCTCGTCTCCATACGCCATACTTTGTATCAGATATCAGTGCAGAAGTCGTCGTCGTAGTCGTATTGTCGTATTCATGCTTGTAGTATGCATATATTACTACACTTGTCCTCATCTCCATTCAGTCCTGTAGTTAATACAGGAGCGGACATGGCCAATACCAATACCAATATGGCTATGGGTACTTAATGTGTCTATAGCGGCCCCTATAGTGGTGCTATATACTCTGAAACTATGTACACAAAATTGGCCATTGAGAGTTGTAAAAAAGTCTCCCTCTTCCTATTTGAACTTCCGACTATCATCCTGGGTCAATCTGGTTGTTCCAGTTCAAAGATAAAGATGAGCATAATGGCTGGACATGAAACACAATACTCGGATTTTATTGTGTATTATCGGGTCGTATGGAAAGTTGTTCGGATTTTTTGTCAGGCAATGTTTTATCCACTCGTCCTTCACTTAGCCCTTTCCTCCACAACTTTTACTCAGATTGCATATACTACACGTATGTACCTCGTCCATGTAATTACTCAACAACTTTTATTATCCTGCACTTTCTTAGTAGGGATTACGTACCATAGGGCCGGATAATGCGGCGAGCGCAGGCAGCCCCCGCTGCTTGAATTTTCTTAAAACTTGTAAATGGAACATTTTGCAATTTTCAAAAATATGTAAAAAGTATGTTGAGACTTTTCAAAAACATGCAAATAAAAGTTTTTGTACATTTCTCAAACATGAAAATAAAACATTTTCCACTTTTCTCAAAACATGTAAATGGAACATTTTGCACTTTTCTGAATCAAGTAAAAAGAACATTTTGCACTTTTCTAAAACATGTAAATACAACATCTTCCTTTACCAAAGAAAACCATCAATAAAATCAAAATGGTGGTTTTTGTATGGAAACAAATTGCTGCCTAAAACAAATTGCTTCGTCCGGCCCTGTTAAGTACGGACTCAAGCACAAGAACTTTGCATTACTGATACAGCTATTATCATGTACATGTGTGGAATTAATCGTAATTGAAATTAATTGTCAAGTCATTTACCGACAACAATTTTATTTATTGCAGAAGAAATATCCATTTGACTCCAATTGCAATACATTACCAATTACCATGATAGCAGGTGCTAATGCAGAAAAACAATAAATCATAATTTTCTCACCAACAACAGTATAGTAAAGGCGCCTTGAACCAATCATCACAATTGAATTAAAACATAGGTCCGGTCCAGGTACATGTCATTCCTTAAGGTCTCAGACTTTGATCAGCAAAAATCCTAATTAATATCTATTTGAACGGAGTTTCCCAGTTTTGGACTGACACATGAAAGAAAATGGACATAAAAATTCTAGTACTATAGGGATACGCGTTATACTCAAAAGGACTAATCGTAAGATGTTGACTTGAGACGTGTGTGTCGTGCTAAAAGACCATTGGATAAACTATATTACCTAGATATGTAACAGGAGCGGACTCATATAGGAGGTAGACACCGAGATTACTCAGAGATTAGAGATAACTTCTTTCTGTATACTCACCTACCATTTGAGTAAGTAGTTTTTTTTTAGCAAACAATTTGACATATTTGATGAACACTGTGGAAAGTCTAAACATCCTGCTGCCGCATCTACAGAGACCAGAAGACCATGTGGATCCACTCAACTTTTTACTTAATGGAATTGCTCACATAGGCACAAAGTAGAACTTCCGACGACGACGACTCCCAGTACGTACCTACTACGTGTGAAGATGGAGGTGCCAAGTACCTCATTCTAATTATGTCATCCAGCTCATCCACCACTGCACTGCAGGGAAGGAACATAAATGCACTACAAATCATAATCAGCATCGTGATTATGACATGACGTGTGTGTCCATCCAACGTTCGACCGTACATATCTATTTTTCCTCAAACTCAGGGCCGGATAATGCGGCCAGCGCAGGCAGCCCCCGCTGCTTGAATTTTCTCAAAACTTGTAAATGGAACATTTTGCACTTTTCAAAAATATGTGAAAAGCATATTGAGACTTTTCAAAAACATTCAAATAAATTTTTTTGTACATTTCTCAAACATGGAAATAAAACATTTTCCACTTTTCTCAAAACATGTAAATAGAACATTGAGCACTTTTCTGAATCAAGTAAATCGAACATTTTGAACTTTTCTAAAACATGTAAATACAACATTTTGCTTTACCAAAGAAAACCATCAATAAAATCTAAACTGTGGTTTTTGTATGGAAATAAATTCCTGCCTAAAAGAAATTCCTTCGTCCGGCCCTGCTCAAACTCTTTTGTTTCTGCAATTCCTATGGTACAATAGTAGAGAGTATCAGTAGTACACGGCCAGAGTAATAACAATAACTCTACAACACCAATAAATTTTGATCTATAACATTAACTAATATCTGTAGCACAGCCCCCAACAAACACATTGGCTCTCAAAGATTTTTGAACTTCAATGAACTTTGGTGCGACGTAAGCAGGAGAGAAGTCATAGGTACGTAGCTCATCTTGGCTCAAATTGACAATTTCTTCGTGTGATGATGTTCTGTACATTGTCATGTATCAACACCGTAATATGTTAGTTAATTTAAAGGCTCATCAAACTCTCCATATTACTTGTTTCCCTCCCCAATGGAATGTGGGACTACTTAATAAAACAATATTTAATTTGTCAACGGTTGCTTAATTCGAATGATATTATCTTCCGGCCGCTTTTTAACTGTAAACTAATTTGCTCATCAATAAAATAATAATTATGATTTTTCTTGTGCTCCTTCTGTGCCTCGTGCATATCGACGAATTGAGAGAATCACTTTCAAAATATTCTCTGTTTTGCATTTATTGCAATTTCAAACATTTTTTTCAAATTTTTCTAGAGAGTCTAGTACATTAAGAAAATGATTAAGTTTCAAATTACTAATACATGTTAATAATCCTCCCATTTCCATTACATTATTTTTATTTTTAAATTATATTCCATACGCATTAAACACAAAAAGTACCTAGGTACCTATGTATGTTCTTTGAATTTTGTATTTTGTCTCTAATTATAATAATACGCTGGCTGATTTTCATGATAATTACAATTACACACCATGTGTGAGGCTCATATTTCATTCTGATAATAATTTATTATAATGACTAAATAATATTTTGTAAAAAAATATTTGCACTAAATCAGCGAATCCATTTTGTTGCATTTAACATATCTGTAAATGGAGTTTGAAAATAAAAATGTGGTTGTTGGTGGTGGTGGTGTGTTAATCTTTCCCAGTGCCACCCGATCTTCAATTCAACCATCGCATCGTCGAAATTGAGCTCACTATATAGTTGTGTCAATGTTTCTCATGTAGGTGCTCTGCTTTAGGTACAATAAGGTATATCGTCTGTGAAGAACCAAAATGACCCATATCCATTTTTAGCTAAAACCAATATTAACTATCTACAAAAATAATCCAATATGTCTTAAGAGTGTTTAAACAGAATCTTTTGCATTTTTCAAAAATATGTAAATACGACATTTTACACTTTTCGAACAAATGTACCTAGTTAGAAAATTTTGCACCATTTTGAAAACATGGAATTAGACATTTTGCACCTTTTTGAAAACATGGAATTAGAACATTTTGCACCTTTTTGAAGACATGGAATTAGAACATTTTGCACCTTTTTGAAAACATGGAATTAGACATGACATTTTATACCTTTTCAAAAGCATGGAATCAGAATATTTTACACTTTTTAAAAACATGTAAATAGATCCTTTTACACTTTTCAAAAACTCCTAATTAACCTTTTTTTTTTGGAATTTTTCTCATTTTGTTTGTATGACATAGCTCATTTTGATTCTAGCTTAAATTGGATATGGGTCATTTTGGTTCTTCAGAGACGATATGGCGATGACGCTTCGGATTAGAGGCATGTGCATAGGTAGTGTCAGTAATGCAGAGGCTAGGATTTCGGATCTGTAACTGAGAAGAGTGCGGGAGGAGTGAGAGGGATAAGCATAGCACATCAAGTTGTAAAGTTGAGATTATATTATGGCTGGGAGAGAAAAAAAAATTAGATGGATAGAAAGGCTATGTGTTGGTTAGATGGAGTGGAGGGTGAAGAGCCGAGTGCGAGTAAAATAATGGAATAGTCTTTTTGGTGCTAATTGAGTTTGAAACGTTCAAGAGCTAATGAAGATGAGGGAAAATGTTATTTAGTGGATTAGAGGGTATTATTTCAAACGGGAGCGACAGAGTGGTCCCGGTCTCGGTTCTGGTACTGGTCCTGGTCCTGGACCTGGGTTGCGGTTTTACTGGTACTGGTGAGTTGCCTATGAGCCTATGTAATTACTGGGATGTACGGTGATGTTATGGTTGGCGTTGGGACGGGGCTATGGGGATGGGATCCGCGTTGGCGTTGGCGACAGTTGAGAGATAGGCGGATAAGAATGGGATTCTTTTGCTGAGTCGATAAACCACTAATCTCTCTAGAGGGAATAGTACTCCATGCCATGGAGTTGGGGCGTAAAATACACACTTGTGCCAGATTAGTTCCAATAATAGTTCCCATATTAAGGACATCAATAAATTGCTCCTCGAGGCAACTCCTTCAACAAGCCCCGCATGGACATGACTCCAACTCAACGAGCGCCCAGCAAAACCCTCCAACAAAATATACATACAACTCCACGCAGAGACACTTCTGTCTTCCAATTACATCCCATCATCCCCACACACACACACACACACACACACACACACACACAACATTAACACAGAGACCATCTCCTATACCTCACCTATATGCCTTATCCTATGCCCAATTCCATATCCTAAGCATGATCTGATCACAATCAAATCTTATTTATTAAAATCTAATGCTCCTGTCCTTCCTCCGTACAAACAGCACAGCTTTCAAATTCAAATATTTAACGTTTTGCTCATCGTCAGAAATATTGCCTTCAACTTAAAAAAATGTTTTGTAGCTCTAGCAAAGAATGTAGGGAGTTTAAAAAATAAAAATGGAGGTTTAATGAAGCGCGGGTATCTCCGGATATAAATAAAAAAGGACGCTGATTCACTTAAGGAGGTGGATGAGGGAAGTGAGGAGTAATATGGACGGAAGTGCCTGGATTTGTACAGTGGATAATACATGGGAAGGAGACAGGAGACGGAGAGAGTGATATGAGCGGAGGGGGGAGGGGTGGGGCGGGGGAGCGCGGGATGATTTAATAAAAGTTTCAAGTTTGTGTGTTCGGAGTCGGATCGGGATCGGAGGACATGTGAGAGTTGGACACGGCACGGGCGCGATTATGATGTAGAGTTGTGTGGATGGGATTTGGATGTCTCCTTGCTGATATAGTTATGGTTTGTTGGGAGATGTGTAGTGGCGGGCGGGGAGCGGGGATGTAGAGAGCGGTAGTGGTAAAATAATAAATGTCACTGACAACTTGACGTCTCCTACGTGTGAAAGTTGAGTTTTCAAAATGGTCGACGACTCTCTGTCTCATCCCGTCTCGCATCCCCTGTCAACCTGGGACCGCTAATGATCGTTGCCAAGATGACAGCTTCCCTGATTATGGGCGGCAAGAGAGCTCCGCGTCCTCCAAGACAACTGACACAAATTATTGGAACATTTCTATCAGCACCCATCAAATAATAACCCAGCATGTTATCTCAACCCTTCCCAAGACCACCACCCAGCCCCAGACCCATAGTAAACCATGCAGCTCAGTTCCGAGCTCCATCCACATGACTGTACAGTGTACAAACAACCCGGCTCTCATCTCTACATACCACACGACACTTGAGCGAGAAATAAATTTTCAGAGATTCCTATCACATGTCTTCCGACTTCCGACTCCCTATATGCCCATCAAGGTAATAAATCCACATTCAAATTCCGGATCTGGATCCCAATAGCTTATAAACGAATGCATTATCAGTATGAGTCCTGCTCCCTTCTAATAATGATTTTCGAATTTTAGAGAGGAATCAAAAAAATAAAAGTAAAAAAATGGGTTCCTTATGCTAAATGAGTGCATGATGCTCGGAGCTGAATTGAATTATACGCTTTGTATTTATTGTGATGACAATATGGGATTTTGTCTATGTTCGGCGTGAGGAAGTGT
Source organism: Dicyrtomina minuta (assembly GCA_949802685.1). NCBI lineage: Eukaryota > Metazoa > Arthropoda > Collembola > Symphypleona > Dicyrtomidae > Dicyrtomina > Dicyrtomina minuta. The sequence continues at coordinate 66,342,293 of OX461812.1, forward strand.
TCATGTATAGAGTTCCGATAGATCTCTGCTCATCCAATTACACACACATCACTGAATCATTCCCCCAACTTCCTCCGCTTTTTCCTCTCTCTCTCTCTCTCTCTCCCGTTTGTCATACAAGTTTTTCAACGGCCACTTCATCTCCCTCAATCACCCTCCACTTGATTCGCGTACATTCCCAGAGCATCCCAAACTCATCTCAGTCCCGTCCCAGTGCAGCATCACTTCTCCCTCTCACAGCAGAGCGTAAGCGTGCGTACATACGAAGAACAGAAACAGAAGATACCTACCCACGTATGTCTCCGTGTCTATATCACATGTCAAATTACTCCTCTGCTATGTCTGGACCCAACTAACCAAACCAAACCAAGTCAACTAAACCAACACATGTAGCAGCAGCTCATTCAAACAAAGCCCACGGAGCTCATTCACATTTTCTCTTCTATAATTTTCGTATCTAGTCCCACATGGAGCAATTGTACATTTTTTTTGGAAACTTTTAGAATATTTCACTATGATAAAAAAAATTGAAATTCGGGTTCAAAATAAAGCGGGAAATGGGTATGTGCTGCTGGAGTGGTGGATGTAGGTGTATTAGTGAGGAGCCAGGCCATAATGTGAGGTTTGAAGAAGGAAGGTGAGTGCCATTAATTCCGACGTGCTTTCCCTCCACCGCCCTCCACTCCCTTTGACTTTCCTTTTTGTCTTGATCTCCTCTCGTCTCGTCTGTCCTCGTTCCTATGAAAGGCTTTCTCGAAAAAAGAAACAAAAGTGAAAGTTCAAAAGTAAAGTAGAAATCGTGGGAGTTGTTTATGATGATGATGATGATAATGATGAGGCTCCGTGGCCGTGCCGTGTGGCGTGGAGCTCCACAACCAAACCAATGTGTGTTTGACTTTGACCGAATAAAGGTTTTCTTCTCGAGTCTCTTTCTTCCTGGGACCATGCCCAGAACCACCAAAAACCAAGCCAAACCAAACCAGGCCCAGGACCGGTACCGGTACCGGTACCGGTACCAGACCGACGAGTCTCCGTAGAATTCTTAAGAGACAATCGATTTGAATGCGTGCTACTGGCTCGAAAGTTTTATCCCAATTCCAGACAATAGACAGAGTCAAAGTTGTTCCACGAACTGTTGCAGGTTTATTATCCCATTGTCGATTACAGTTGATAGCCCTTCCCGTTCCCTCTCTCCCTCGTTTTCTCTCAAGTCTCCACCATCCCCTCCCCCCTCCTCTCTCTGCTCTGATTCTCCTCCGTCTACACTCTGCGAGTGTATCTCCTTCCACAAGGAATTCTCGACTTGGACTTGAAAAGAAGCAAAACTTGAAAGAGGAAGTCAGGTTTCTCATATAAGTGATGACATACGTACGCGCTATAGTCTGATATAGCTATAGTCAAGTATAGTCCCCTGCATATAGGCTCCTTGATATATTGGAAAAGGAGGACGATAAAGTGTAGAGATGGGTGCAAATCAGATCTTCTATTGGAAAAAGCCAATCAGCCGTTCCAAGGATTTAACAAGGCGTAAAAATCTGTCCCTCTTTGTGATGCGGAAACTGTTTCGTTCGGGTGTCCGGCTAAATTCCCTCGGGTTGACCACAGACTCTAGAATGCAATTACCAGTGTCAAGAATTTCAAATAGATTCCATTACTTCTTCCTTTTTCATTCTCCTCAGACTCATCAGGCTGGAGGCAACGCATAGGGAGCTCAACATCATCCCATCCACAACTTACATCACCAACACAGATCATATCGCATCTGTACTCGGATCTGATACATACAGACATATATGTGCCTAGGTCTCCATCATCATCATCCCATACCACACCACACAAATACGGAAACTACACCGCAAACCGCGACTCCCGCATCCTCATCTTGTACTCCAATAATTTCTCGTCTCTCTCTCTCTCCTCCTAATTAAACATTTACGTTTTAAATTCACTCCTCCAATTTTTTCCACGTTCATATTGCTCATTCTTCATCAGGCTTTAGGAATTAGTTTCGTATTTTGGTAGTGCGTCCATATAATGTGCCACATTCTTGTACCAAAATTAATTTACTCATGACGTCTTGACTCCTATGGCCGCTGCGCTGGACTGGAACGAAATGCGAAAGGCTTTAAATGTTTTGTTAAAATAAAACCATGTTCACATTTCAATGCAATGTACAAATACAAACGTCGTCGGACGTCGTTAGTCCGTGACTAAAAGTAAAAATTTTGAGAGTGAAATTTAAACCAGGGCTCTCATAATAATATAATACTCATGAAACATTATCTGACTGATCAATCGAGGGAGATAAGGTATAGTACCGACATCTGAGAATTGGACTGACTGAGAATGGAAGCGCACTTCTTTTGCGACAGTAATTTTTATCTTGCAACAATGTAGGTACATCTTTAAAAAATAGCGTGTACAGTGTGTTAGTCAAACGATTGAACTCAACTTGTACGACGTATGATATGACTTTGTCCTACGTCCTACTTGAACAACAGCGACGTTAGTTGAAGACGTCGAGCTACGTAGCAACATAGACATTGTACACAAAGCAAATTATCTCAAGCTAAACAACTTTATAGTTTCTTTTTCTTATCCTTTATTTTATCGCTCCTCGGCTTCGGCTTCCGCATCGGCATCGGCATCGGCATCGGCATCGGCTTCGGCTTCGGCTTCGGCTGCTCATGATTCCAATAATTCCAAGAGTAACTACCTTCCTACTGATATTACGTTGATATTTCCCCTTTGGACGATTCATATTACGTCTCTTTGTTTCCCTCTGTGCGTCTGTGTGTATGTTATGGAACATAAAGAAGTGATTAAAAAATAAAATATCTCATAAAAATTAATAAGTACTAAATGTTTGTTTTACAGCTCTGTGGACTTGGACTGCTGGGGAACGTCAACAAAGTCACTACTTACTCTCGTGTAGTGGAATGCTGTACACCATATAGAGAGACAAATTACACACACACACACACTCATAATGTTGCTATCATATTTGGAAGCGATAATTAATTGCGTCTAACAATAACACAGAGTCAAGTATGTAGCTTCACCGTCTATCTCTATCTTTAGGCTGAGGAAAAAAAACCTTGTGCCTACCGGATTAGTTACGCCAAAGCCAAAAAGTGTTCATTTATTTTAAAGGAGACATCAATGCCTATGAGCACACTATACTGTCTCATATTTTGTTGTCAGAATCTGAAATGCATCCAGAATCCAGAACCAGAACCAGAACCAGAACCAGAACCAGATAATCCCCGTTACTTGTGATTTATGTATTTGTCTCAAGGAAGTGTCAGAGCCTGCCTACGCACCCCGTCATAATGGCTATCAAAATCCAAAAGTCCAACTTACCTGCTCCTGTCAAATGCAAATGTGGACGACAGACGAAAAGGGAACGTTTTCTAAGCGCCTAATAATTATTATGAAAGTGAGAGAGTCATACACTGTGGTTCACCAATACCAGTGCCAGAACATATTATATAGCACTACTGAAATAATAATACGGAGGGTATAGTTGTTGTAGTACAGGGGATTAAAGTTGTAATCCTTTAAGTACACAGCCTCCTATCCTATATACTGACTAGTGAGCATGTACACTACTGTGGCTACGACCGGGACATGTGTAGTCCTGTCAGAATGTCAATTGTCACGGAGAAATGGAATATTGGCATTCGTGTGGAAAGAGACGAGAGGGAACGTGACAAATGGGCTGGCTGAAACATTTTTACACGAGCTCCAACTCAACTATGACAAAAAAGATTTTTTTTCTTGTGGTCCAAACAGATTCTAATATATCACAATCATAATCATCCACCAGTCCTAGTCCCACTACCAGCAATATATGCATAGGCACCCCTTCCCTTCCAAAAAAAAAAAAGGTTGGAGCAATCCAAGGAGTAATAAGTAGGTAGTAGGAGCGCCTAAATTCGTTATACGAAGTAGATGAGGTAATTGAGAACATATTGAAAGTATTTACAGAAGGTCTCCTATTACTTCGTCATTTGATTGTGTGTAGTTCTACAACTACAACGTTGTTTTGTTAGTCTCAACCCCTTCCCTTCCCATTCACGTGGTGGTGGTGGATCGCTCCCTTTTTTAGTACGAGTCGGAGTTTGGTTCTGGTTCTGGAATAATAATGTAATGACAAGTGGCGTATGACAGGAAGGACGCGGAAGCCGCAGTTATTATTTACATGCGAGCGCTGTACAATATGTAGGTACCTACATTAATATGTAGCATCCTGAGGAGGCCAGAAACTCTCAACAATCCCATAAAAATCAAAGTATCATCACAGCGTATATAACTCCGACTCCGACCCTTCATCTATGTACTTACAGCACGGTCCTCTGGTCCTACCTAAGTAGTGAGCAGTACCTCCAGATCCAGATCCAGATCCAGATCCAGACTTTGCCGGGCTCAAAGGGGAAAAAATAAAAAATGGAATTGTGCTATATATATCCAGTATCCAGACAATTGCTCTGCGTTGACATCAATGATCAGCGCACGGACAATGCAGTACATAATCCACATTTCACAGCTACATGAGCATGGCAATGGCTCAATTTAATTTGATTATTCAGTCCCCATTTTACCATTTTATTTATTCACTTGTTCAGAGTTGGAGACGGAGTCCGGGTCCGTGTCCGGGACTAAATCCGAATTGCAAAGGTCCAGCGTGTAATATATGTGATTCTCCGTACAAAAGTCCGTGTAGTTTCGTCATTGAGAGGACAAAGAGTCGTACTTTTCAGGGCCGGACGAAGGAATTGGTTTTAGGCAGGAATTTGTTTCCATACAAAACCCACCATTTTGATCGGATTTTATTGATGGTTTTCTTTGGTAAAGCAAAATGTTGTAATCGCATGTTTTGGAAAAGTGCAAAATGTACTTTTTGCTTGATTCAGAAAAGTGGAAAATGTTCTATTTACATGTTTTGAGAAAAGTGGAAAATGTGTAATTTCCATGTTTGAGAAATGTACAAAAAATTTGTATTTGCATGTTTTTGAAAAGTCTCAATATTCTTTTTACATATTTTTGAAAAGTGCAAAATGTTCCATTTACATGTTTTGAGAAAATTCAGGCAGCGAGGGCTGCCTGCGCTGGCCGTATGATCCGGCCCTGGTACTTTTTCTGATCGTGAGTCGAGGGTTCAACCTGCTGTAATAAATCCCCGTGCACTTGTCTCTAGAACCTATAACAAATAATAATAATAACAATAATAGTAATACGTGTAGCATGGAGTATGGAGGAGAGGAGTGGCAGTGTGTAGTCACTGTTAAAATACCAGATAGACAACGTAATTTGGCCTTTCTCTCCGGTCTCCGATCTCCGATCCTCATCCAGAAAAAAAACAGAGGATTGTTCATTCACCCATTCGTTTATTAAGGTCTCGTTCCCCCCAAGAAGTCCTTCCATCATTTAGCACGGCACTCAATATGCCCATTCAAAACTAATACAAACTTTGACTCTGACAATCCTCTGTCGATGAGATGAGCAGTCCCAGTCGTTTCTCCACGCAATTACATTACATTAGCTTAATCATTCCTTATAGCTTTAGCATATTATGTATTACTATTAGCTCTGGTTGCTAGCATGTACACACGTACAAATATCTATTACAGAAAATCAAACAAAAACCTATACCTGAGTTTCGATTGGTACTTGTTCAGGTAATCGCAACTCGTGTATTTCGCATTTTGTTTTTGTTAACTAATGACGAATTAAATGACGAAAATATGTTGTGTAGAATAATCGTTATGGGATGCGTGATACAATCAATGCGGACATAAAATACCTATAAAATCTAAATGCAGGTTACGTAGGTGTGTAGAGTTCAAGGATTTTCCTTGCAATATGCAAATGTACTTAAGTGTGTTATGAGTAGATTGGCTTATACTGCCGCTGAATATTATGACAAATGGCAACTTATGTATCAACTGTAACCATCGTTATTTTTATACCTTTTGGACAGATAATCATGCCGATGACATCAGGTCCTTGCATGGTACACATGTATGTTATTTTGGTCACAGGAAAGTTACAGTGTGTATCATAAAAATTTAAGCATGTAGCTTGTAGCTATATACATATACCATCGTGTGCTGAGCATTTAAAACTGTATCAGGTTAAAATTAAAATTCACCTATTATAATCTCATTTTTTAGTTTTATCAGTATCTAATTTGTTTTCCCACTTTCAACTTCACCACAGTATCAGGTTAATTTAAACAAAATAAAGTTTAAGTGTCATAACATTTCCTCTGTTTGCCGAGTGCTTCAATCTGTTTACTAAAAATTAAAATGAATTTCAGCTGATTTTCCATTCAAGGCGCAACGCCACGGGGAAATGACAAGGAGAGTCAAGAGTCCTGTATAATCATCCATTCTTCGTAATCACACTAATTATGTGTGGACGTATGCATTTAGTATCAGACGGATTACTTGATGTCACAATAGCTATATTTATTTTGATGCAAACCCGGAAAATGCACTTGTGTGTACACAATGCAAAAGGTTTGTAGGTATATAATAACAAGAGCTAGTGCTCTAATTTTTGCTGACATTCGCACTATATTTTTATTCGCACAGGTTATTCTGCTATGTGATGTATTGCGTGGGTGTTGGTTGGAGTGGGTGATAAAGTACGATTTGCAGTTAGATTTTAGATTACCATTAACGTTGAACGTGGATGACTCCGAAAAATAGGAACAAGGAAGCTGTGTGTGATGCTGGATCTGCGAAGTTGACGGTGATGGTGATTTCAATGGATTTGAATAGAGGTGTACAACAGGTCATTGCTTTCCTGTCACCCCCTATGCGTTTATCTATTATAGTAAGTCTGGTGTTATACGAGTTGAGAAAAATGTCACCTTGGGATAATTTCATTATTGCCCTGTCATCAGATATTCTAATTGCTAATTGTATGCGGATTATATTATGCAGATGATAATAACGATTTTAAAAGTAAATATTAAACTACGTATGACACAGGGTGGCAATGGCAATGAACTGATTGTGTATGGCGCCGGCGCCGTCTTACCAATTGTTACGTCCGAAATTGGGAATTTCAAAAGTGACTCATTAAGTAAGCTGAGCCTATGATGCGAAAATGAATCAAGGAAAAGGGAAGCACAGCTGACGATGAGTAGAATGCCACCAAATGAAATGCTATGAGTAAATAGGGCCGAACGCCCAAGTCGAGTAAAAGTCGCGGAAAGAATATTTTTTTATTTGCCTTTTGCGCTGTGTCCCCGTCGTCCTCCTGCCCGGCACCGGCACCCGAACCCGCACCCGCAATTTGAAAGAATCGACAAGAGAGAAATCCATGTGGAAGCCCTTGGAAGAGAGGAAAGTAATAAATTCCTTCAAATGTTCATCCTACTGTGTATTTTGACCATGGGAAACTTTAACAATTTTGGATTACGAGTGAGTCTTTTTGGATTTCCAATTGATAATTTATTGGAGGCGGAGGGATGTCCTGCTCCTGGTACAGGTCACATTAGGGAGATTTGTAAGAAAGAAGCAAACTGAAATGTATCATATCATATATGATCCCTCTTCCCAGTCCGACCTCCTTCCCTAACTTCGTACCAGTAAACATATGTAGCTTCCATTTTACTATTTTCTTAAAGCTCAGACCATACCTAACAATAATAGTGGGAGATGCAGAGACTTTTCCATTTCCACTTCCTTGCCGATATCAGTGCAGCTTGAGTCTATATGTACTTACACACTTTTTTCCTCCGGGATCTGATGAGTCCACTGCCGTGTGTGGGACTCCTTCTATATATGACTTGAAAGGGAAAGTACGCATCCAAATGGATTGCCTTTTGCATATTGAACCATTTCTATCTATATATCCCACCTAGGTACCTATGTAATGCTATCTGTATAGATGAGACTGAATTGTGGATTGTGGAAAGTCATACGGTGGATGTGGATGTGGATGGTAGTGATAGTTCATTGTAGTGCTCTAGTTGTATTTTTCGACCCATTGCACTTTCGTCGAGTATAAAAAGGTTTCCCCTATGACTATTAATATTATCCTACAGCTCTATTTACCAAATATGAAAACGAAAAACTGGACGTGAAACTACATGAAAATTTATCCTTAAATTGGAAAATAGACTCAGACGGGTGGTGGCAGGGCCGGATGATGTGGCCAGCGCCGGCAGCCCCCGCGCTGCCTGAATTTTCCCAACACATGTAAATATAAAATTGAGCAGTTTTCAAAACAAGTAAAAAAAAAGAATATTGGGACTTTTCCAAAATATGGAAATAAATTTTTTTCAACATTTCAAAAACAAAAAAAAAATTCTGTGCACATTTCTCAAAACATGTAAATAGAAAATTTTGCACTTTTCTGAATCAAGTAAAAAGGACATTTTGCACTTTTCTAAAACATGTAAATACAAAATTTTGCTTTACAAAGAAAACCATCAATAAAATCCGATCAAAATGGTGGTTTTTGTATGGAAACAAATTGCTGCCTAAAAGCAATTCCTTCGTCCGGCCCTGGGTGATGGTATATACGACGGTCTGGACTGGAGCTGGACCAGGAGATCCACATTTTGTACAAGATGCAGCATGTTGCTTCTGTCGCGAATAATGTGTGCTACACAGATCAGCTATGGGTACCTCTGTGCACATGCTATATGGCTACTGCTACTGGTTTGGATCCGTCTCCGTTTCAATTTGGATCTCGGTATTTAGCAGTTCTTCTCTCAAGCTCATATTTACGTGGGGCAATCCCTCTACTACTTCCACTCCCAAAGCCAAAGCCAAAGCCAAAGCCAAAGCCAAAGCCGACCCAATAAGTCCGAAATCCTCTCATGCTCATCCTTCATTTCATAGGAAATTAGTTGGGATCTTTATGAATCTGCATTAGGATAATAAATATATTCCGATTCCAACTCATGTATCGCTCCGTGTTATCCAGATCGAGGGGCCTGACCCTGGGCATTAGATTAGACTAACAATAACTTTGACCACGTCTCCATTAACAGATGAGTAAAGTACTCTTTGTGCATGCATTCCTCATACTACATACTAATCCTCAATGTGGTTTTCGTCCACATAACAAAATGTGTGTCCTTTCCACGGGATCCATAGGATTTTTCGTAACTAAATTCCATGCAGAAATATATTATTATTTGGAGGACGAGGACGAGGACGAGTTAAGTAAGTGGGGTTTTTGCTTCAGTATTTTTAGAGTTACAAACGCAAGGATGAGACATAGGACGCTCTCCGCAATACCAATAAAGAGTAGGAAGGAAAAATAAATTCGCATCATCAATATTTTGGAGAATATTCTTCATGTCGAGAATGTGGATGCGGCCCCGGCCATGTGTGTACATACGGAGACGTCTACTGATATACCTACAGAACGTACGTAATTCAATGATTATGGGAATAAGTTGAGGGAGTTTTTCATATATCTTATATAATATAATGTAATCAGAAAGATTTTCAGTGGAAAACCCATTTCATTTTATTGTCTGTCTGATAAAAGTCTTCTCCAATATTCATGGCTTGTCTCGAAGGTTGAAGTTGAGAGTCCGAGTTGGAATTGGAAATGGACCCCGCACCAGCACCAGCATGGTGACTCTTAGTAGGAACACTCTGAGGATGAGGATGAGGATGAGAACTATTAGTTGAGCGAGAAGAAGAGCCCCACCAACATTCCACAATGAGTAGGAGACCACTGGAAAACAAGCCGATGAGAACGAGGATGGGGGCGACGGCCACATCAAATAATGTAGCGTCAGTCGGTCCATTCCGACTATTGGGACAATTCTTGATTTTTGGGAGCCACCTCTCACGGATTTGACTCCATACACCAGACTGGTGCAGTTGAAGGAGTCTATACGGAAATAAAAAACAAAATCTGTTGTCAAAAGTCTTTTTAATTTTCAATCAATTTTTACGCACCTAAAGAAAGACACATATCGTCTGTGAAGAACCAAAATGACCCATATATCCAATTTAAACTAGAATCAAAATGAGCTGTCATAAAAAAAATGAAATGAGGAAGATGCTTAAAATGTTAATTTAAGAGTTTTTGAGAAGCCTAAAATGTTCTATTTTCATGTTTTTGAAACGTGCAAAATGTTTTATTTGCATGTTTTTGAAAAGTGCAAAATATTTTAATTCCATGTGTTTGAAAAGTGTAAAATGTTTTATTTGCATGCTTTTGAAAAGTGCAAAATATTTTATTTGCATATTTTTAAAAGTGTAAAATGTTCTATTTTCATGTTTTTGAAACGTGTAAAATGTTTTATTTGCATGTTTTTGAAAAGTGCAAAATATTTTAATTCCATGTGTTTGAAAAGTGTAAAATGTTTTATTTGCATGCTTTTGAAAAGTGCAAAATATTTTATTTGCATATTTTTAAAAGTGTAAAATGTTCTATTTTCATGTTTTTGAAACGTGTAAAATGTTTTATTTGCATGTTTTTGAAAAGTGCAAAATATTTTAATTCCATGCTTTTGAAAAGTGCAAAATTTTTTAATTGCATGTATTTGAAAATATATTTCATTATTTTTGTAGGTAGTGGATACTGTTTTTGACTAGAAATGGATATGGGTCATTTTGGTTCTTCACCGACGATATTTACACTAAATGTGTAAATAATTGAAATACTGTTTAAAAAAAGATTATTCACTTGTAATTGATGAGTTTCCTCATCTTCAAATTTTTCTTGAGAGCAAATGCCAAGTTGGAGGTGAGAGGGGCAGCCTTCATCTCATGAATACTGCACGCTTCTTGATCTGTCAACTGAGTACTAAGCACATTCCGCGCTCCAGTCTCCGTCGTGATGAAGGCAAAACGCTCCTGCTTCAAAACTCTCCGAAGACCCGCTTCAAAATTACTTGGCAGAGTTGGTTCAATCGGAGCGACCACTCGGCTCCACGCTTGTGTCAGCAGTTCACATTGCGTATTTGAACGATTCCCCGAGTTGGCTAAAATTTCTGGACACGTTTTCTGTGATCAAAACACGGAATGAATGAGTTTTTTAATTACTTGGATCACACAGAGTGTTCATCCCCATGCCATGCCAAGAACCAAAGAGACAGAAAAAAGTATAAAAAAAGAAAAGGTTTGTTTTCTCTAATTACTATCTATACCTATATATTGGTACATACTCTGTGTGTGCATACAGTTCTTGCTCTGATTAATACAAAAAATAAATTGAAACGCACTTGCATAAAATTGTAGGTGAAGTCCCCTTTAATTGGGCCACCTGTCCAGCCAGAAGCATATGTGAGACCCCTTAGATCACGGAATGGAAGTTTTAATGGCTGAGGGACGGACAACTGAGACGTTAAAGTTGCTGAGTAACCACAATAAATTATAAGGCATGTAAAGTAGGCGACGAGAAAGATTGCTTTCGCACTCGGACTGGTAGGTGTCATATGGCTCCCTACATTTTACACGCATCATTTCAGTTCATACTTTTAAATCTTTTGCCTATAGATGAATGATGACCAACTTTGTGAATTTTCACGATGGGATTCCTGACATTTAACAGTCCTCATACATGTAGTTTCAATCAACGCTCCAAATAAATCAGTACTGCTTACACAGGAGCGAGATAAATAAATCATAAGGTAGGTACTTCTTATATGTATGTTATATCGGTAGGCCTGGAACTATAGCATACGATGAGTACTTACCTTTCTGGCACAAGGCTGCTAGAATTACCCAAGATGTTTCATACAATGTGAAGCTCACATCTTGGAGTGGTCGGGCTTTTGAGACTCCCCATAGTGAGAAAGCCAATGTAATTGAGCAGATTCCTACAGTCAAGTGGAGGAGTGAAGAGAATGGGCTCGTGTAAAACATCCAGTGTATCGAATTTTTTTCAAGTGTCCTCTGGATGTAGATTCGAACTCTGTGCAATAAAAATTAACACATCACACTAACTATTATGACCATTACTATGGATGGAGAATCACATCCGAATAATCCCAACACTAATAATAACCTACTTCTTATATTCATTCATAAATATAAATTATTATAGTTAATGCTCATTGAAAGTATCTCATGTTTTTTTCCCACGGGCTCACGGCACTACGAACATACCCGACTGAAGTCAGTGCGATGCTATAGTCAACAAATTCCAATCTCTCAGAAGTTATGGATAAAGGATTTATGGAAATGTCAACCTCCCCTCTACCCACACTCCCAATTATCCCATCCCAAGTTCTATTCAGTCGGTCAAATTTTCCGAATTGGTATCCTTCTAATATTGTCAATTCGTACCTGCCAGCCAAACAAAACAAAAATTTTGTAATTCTACATAGTCACAGCGGCTGAGCATTAATTTTAGAACAATATTTAATGGAATCCAAATACCGTATTTTCTCTAATAGTACACGGGTCTCTAATAATGCGCGGGTCTCTAATAGTACGCGGGTTGTAGCCGCCTCAGTTTGAATAGTACGCGGGTCTATTTAACACGCTATTAACTGGCAGTGCGCGGGTATCTATTTCTATTAATGCACGGGTCTCTAATTATACGCGGGGGGTCGAAGCTTGAGTTTGAATAGTATGCGTGGCGTACTATTAGAGAAAATACCGTATGTTATTATAAACTTGCTTAAAATTAAGAGCTGTGGAGAGTGTTGTAAAAACTTCGGCATAAGCCCCTCCCGTCAAAGCCCATGAATCAGTTCCCAATTTTGTAGAGTTCACATCAAAGTCTTGTGCCTGCATAAATCACAATCCAGATTAATTACGATAAGCAATTCTCATTGTCTACTATGTATTGTAACATGTAAGTAGCGCGGTAGTTGTAGGGTAATGTTATAGGGAAAAGGTTATATCGTCTGTGAAGAACCAAAATGACCCATATCCAATTTAAGCTAAGTAGAATCAAATCGAGCTATGTCATAAAAGCAAAAGGAGAAACATGCGTAAAAACTTAATTCGGAGTTTTTGAAAAGTGGAAAATGTTCTCATTTCATGTTTTTGAAAAGAGCAAAATGTTCTATTTAGATGTTTTTTGAAAAGCGTAAAATGTTCTATTTACATTTTTTTTGAAAAGTGTAAAATGTCCTATTTACATGTTTTTGAAAAGGTGCAAAATGTTCTATTTACATTTTTTGAAAAGTGTAAAATATTCTATTTAGATGTTTTTTGAAAAGCGTAAAATGTTCTATTTACATTTTTTTTTGAAAAGCGTAAAATGCCCAATTTACATGTTTTTGAAAAGGTGCAAAATGTTTTAATTCACTGTGTTTGAAAAATGTAAAACGTTGTTTTTACATATTTTTGAAAAGTGCAAAATGTTCTATTTGAATGCTCTCAAGACATATTTGAATATTTATATAGACAGTGATATTGTGGTTCATCACAGACGATATGCTTACAGTCAACGCAATGCTTTTAACGTTCATCCCATTCAGATTTTTTCTCCTTTGATATTTATCGGATCCACAGAGCTCTCCTTCAAAGACACTATTGCTATGTAAGGTACAAATCAACGACATCTGGATTTGAGAAGAGTCACAAATTCTATAAAATTCATACACCTGAAAAGTAAAAGTCATTCGGATTTTTTACTCCGCATACGAGTTAAAAAGTATAACCTTTAGTTTTTCAACTATTCAATAAATAAAAAATTGTGACTGGTAATATTTAATCCACAGATCTTGTAGGTCTTGTGGATTATAACTGTTATGTTTACTAGTCACGTGTGGTCAAACTTTATGTGTCCGGTTCCGGTCCGAAGATGAAAGTCAATATTTTAGTTATCCAAAAACGATTCAAAGATTACATTCATTTTAGTGTGTGTAGGTGTGTGAGGAGCTAAAATCAATGATTACTGATTATTATACATTAAATTGTTGCAGGATTCTATCGTAAATCCCAATGAAGAAGTCACTGTCCAAATTAAGTGGGAGCTTTTGAAGGAGACGAGACCATTCAAGTAACGTCGTCGTCAGATTTCCACTTCCCTCTGCTGAAGTACTGAGAAAAAGCCAAGACTGAGAAATAAAATTTGGCACCTGAAAAATAAAAATACACATATAAATTTTTACTTTGTCTTTTGGTTTGTAGGATATTACATCGTAAGGAGAAAAATTTGTAAATAGAAAAGATTGTGGATTCTTGAGAAACATCAGAGATGAATGACGGGACCACAACTCATCGCTATGCTATAATATGATCGATCCTATATGAAGGGAATGAATGAAGTTTGTTGTACTGTATAATTAATTTAACGATTGATGAGTGCGCACCTTTGAAATCAAGAGCAAGAACTCAGTGGGCTGTACAAAGCAGATGAAATGACGTTGCTGCTGGTTCTGGATCTGGAGCTGATCACGGTCAGATGAATGCATCATTCCCAACGCCAATGCCAACGATTCATCCTGACAATGATCGGAGCAATCAGAGGAGAGATTTCTTGTGATTGTCGAGGGAAATAATTTCTTCATCTCTAAGATTCCTATGTCGGCTCCATAATATCTTTTCATCAGCATGAAATTTTTATCCTCCGAGTTGAAGCTCCTCCAATTCCATCCCTCATCCTTCACATCTGGACCAATTCATAGGAAGATAATTCTATTAAAGTCATTTTCCTTTTGCAATATACGCCTTTTTTTCAATTCAACTACACGCATTCCTCCACTCCTATCCTAGGCCCTGTCTTGGCAGTAATTTAATTTTTCAACATACAATTTTTCCTTTTTATTTTTAAATCTTTCAACCTTTCAGACATTTCTTTGAGATACTCCGAAATCTCCTAGAATTCAAGAGTTCCGGCAATTTCCAGTCTTATACACTATTCACTCACATTATTTACTTTTACTGTCTTTACTACTTCAATATTACTTCCATGCGAAAAGAAAATTCTTAGTAGAAAATAGGTACAATAATCTATAGCTTGTTCTTGTTTTTGCTTTTTTTGGATTTGCACATACCTGAGTTTGGACCAGCCTCCTCAGCACTTTTCCCCAGAATGACTGTAATATATTGCCAATGAAATAATTTTAATGGTATTAAAAAATGGACTAAGTCACGTCCAAATTTAAATTCAAAACTAGAATCTCCGGCAAGGATAGGCAATAATGTGTGACTCATGGTAACTGAGCTTAAAGGGGAATTTTTCCCCTGGTTTACGATAGGGCTCCGTTTAGCTTTGACTGATTTTCTTATATCTATAGAATTGCCAAGATCAAGTTCAGTCAAATTGATAAACTGTTTTGACGAAGTCGAGTACTTCAAAGTAGTTTCCCTTTTGAGTGTTAAGAGTATCACTGAGTCACCTTTGGTCACTTCGAAGTTTCTAGAAGATTTTGGTCCCTTAGGAAATGTAATGTTACTGCCATGTTTCCAAAGTGGATGCTGATATTGGTATTGGTATTGATGAGTGCCGGAATTAACTGCCGTGTTAACTATGAGAACAATGTTAAAACAAATAGATTCAAAAATTAGTAATCCGTGCACGAGGTTTAATTTAACTGGCTTCAAGTGAAACAAGTGCATGATATATTTTCTTTTCACAACTAATTATAAAATCCAAACGAAAACGGAAAGGGGAAATAACAGAATTTTCAGCAATAACGGTGTGTTTTCATCTGCTCAAAGGTGAACGCTTGAGTTCGAGCAGAAATGAGTGGGTTTGTTGTGGAAAAACTAAGAAAACATAAATAGATATTTATGGAGTATTCATTGTTCGAAAAGGAGTGTGTAGGATCGATATGGGAAATTCCAGACATAGCTTCTGTTTTGTCGGGATGATATGATTACTCAATAGAAAGCGACAGCTTAAAACTCCAGTGATGCTTTAAATATTTAATGTAGTCATTCATAGCATTTAGAAAGGTTCCTTTGTACATCATTTGGCCACTATAGTGTGAACGTAAGCTTCATAAGCCCGCATTTTCAGTACTTCTCACTTTCTTTCCGAGAATGCGGCGTCCATTTGTAATGCTATGAATACGTATGACAGATGACACTCTTGACATGCATACATCTAATAATTATAAATACCCGAAAACGAAAACATCCATTGATGCGTAAAAAATTCAACGTTGCTTTGTGAAAGTATTCAATCGTTTGAAGAACAGTCCAAGGCCAAGGTCATGGTAAATAATTATATACAATTGCTGTGAATACAGAAAACCATCTGGGAAAAAAGGCAAATGGAACATATTGATGACCATTGTTTATGCGAGTATTTTTAAGCTGCAGGCCACTGTGGATCGTCTCATGTACTTACTTAATACACACAATAGACTAACGTGCTCGAACTGGGACTTTTCTGTGGCAACGTTCGACTTCATTCATGTTGACAACAGAGCAGTGACATATTATCCATTTCCAAAAAAATTTGAATGTGGTTTCCAAAGATAAGAAAATAATATTATTATGATAAATATTGTTTTCCATTTTTATATGAAAAAATTCGAAATGACACAAGCACGAAAAAAAGAAAACGATACAAAATAGCCCGGAGTTGCACCAACTGAGGTATTTTACTTGAGTTTGTTTATAGGGTTATGATAATTATGTGCAAAATATATTTTGCATTATGTGTCCTGTTTAAAAATTCGAACTATTATTAACCTGTATTATTGTAAGACCAAAATATGGATAGAGACAGAAAATATTCCAGCTGGATGACTTCAGTCTAGCATATCAATATCAACCTAGGTATGTACACTAATGTTAAATATACTTTAATGTGATGGGATTTGTTCTTACTTCGTCGCAATGGCAAACGTTATAGTGGCGCAAGTTTTAAATACAAAACTTACTATCTCACAACTATGTTAAAATCCTAGGTGCTATTTCAAGTCTCAATCAATCAAATCTTAAGTACTCATGCCCGACGCTTATTTGAGACCCGGCCCTTATTCGAGGATTTACGGTAAGTAATAAGTAATAGGAGAGATGCTCATGATTTATGAAAATCTTAGCTTTAAATATACATACAAATACTTTAAAAAATAGTGTGACATACGCAAAAGGTATTATCTTTTTAATAACAAGCTGAGTATATAATACGTAACACAAGTATTGCTTTAAAAATAGGTTGGTAAAAGTAGATTCACAGGCAGAAGTGCACTGACTTCCTTCATAGTTTAAAAACGGTTCACGTATGTAGGCAGCAGGTAGGCTTAGGCGAATATATAGTTAATTAATCAGCATATCCGTTGCTTGAATAACAAAATGTACAAATTACACCGTTAGAAATACTAGGAAATTCGAGGAGGTATAGTTATATATTATCGTTTGCGAATTTTAGCGAGCGAGTTTTCAAAAAATTCAAAATACAAGAAATCTTATAAATAGACCTGGAATTCTTTTTAGAAATATATTAAAGACATAGGGCATTCATTAGTATTTCTTTTATATAATATGCTTTCGTTTCATACAGATTTCCTTGTGTTTCGCACATAATTTTGGAAAGTTGGGCAGACCGAAGACATAAACCATTGTTTCAATTAAAATATCATGTTGTAATTTACTACTTATAACAGATACATACACCGGAACACCATAATATATATGAGGTTTACATTTACACAAGGTTACTATAATTTATTACACTATATTTCGAAAAGATTGTCCTCAAGCATTTTAAATAGTTTTTCGATTTCGATGCATTCCATGAGTAACACATACATGTGTAATAACTTCAATAATTAAAAACCTATTGACACTACAACCAAATCATGCTTTAGCATAAATTCAGGAATAAAAACTTAATTCTTCATGCATACATGATTAAGATTAATATAAGCGTAAAAACAATACAATGTGAGTACTTAGTAGACTTGTGCGTACATACTGAATTAAAGTAATCATGTGTACTGTGAAAATAGACAAAGTAAATCCAAGCGTGTTTAACTGACTAATTGAAGAAAGGACGTTTATTGTTTCAATGACATTCAGTTGACTAATCTCCAGCCATCAACGGATCCATGGAAGATGAACCAACGCTTGTTTCAAACCCAATCTCCATGGTACTTAGGACTCCATTTCCATCATCTTCATTTGCTTCTGAGTCCGAGTACTGTGTCAAAATTTCACGAGCATGATCACTGCCAACGTTAGTGAGCCCGACCAAAATAGCACTTTCTTCTCTGTCACCGGTCTCATTTTTAACCATTATATCACAATCACCGTACATAACATCTTCCTCGTCTTCCAAATCGCAGGATTCTTTAAAACTAGGTCGCACATTATTCACCTTCATTTTTGACGACACATTTCCTTTTCTATTCGAAGCTTTCGCTCTTTTACCGCTTTCCATTATTGCTCCTTTACACAAATGTATCTTCAGATGATGCTTTGTTTTAAAAATCTACAGAATAGAGAGAAATACACCATGATTCAATAACGAATTTGAACTTTCTTCTACAATACCTTTTAAAAACTACATCCCCCCTGCCCCTAATATTTAAATAAAATAATATACATGCAAAAAATAATTTGAAATTTTACTCTATGACACTGGTTGCAAGTTGTGCTGGCAAGCATTTCTGGATGATGTTCAACTTGGTGGTGACGAAGCTTTGTGGGCCATGAAAACGATTTCCCACATTTGGCACAGACATATGTTTTACGGGAGTGCGATAGGAGATGGTCTTTTAACTTGTCTGAAATTAAGCAACAAATATTATAGCAGTACATTTACTGAAATCATCAAAAAACCGTCCGCTCAGATGTCAGAGAAGTTGAACTGAATTCAGAAAATGCAGAATGGGGATTACCTTTGCGATAAAATTCCCTAGTGCATCCTGTAGTTGGTTTGAATGGACATTTGAACTTTTTTCGGCTTTCATGAATTCGTTTATGCCGTGTTAGTTTATCTCTGCGGTTGAAGAGGGCTCCACACGTTTCACAGTTAAAAGGTTTGCTGTCGGAATGAATGACTAAATGTGATTTTAGGTAATTTTCTGTTTTAAACGATTTCCCACACTGTGTGCACTGAAATGGTTCTCCTGAAGAATGAATCTATATAAAAAGTGTTTTCAAAACATTATTATTAAGCTTGAAAGTTGCAACTTTTGTTCTTGAAGTACTTTTTAACTGCACCGTAACGTGACTCGGTGTTGAAAATAATACAATGACAAGGTATCTACTAATAATTTTACTATTATTGTTATTTGTTACGTACCTTTAAATGACGACGTAAGTACCTTTCACAAACAAACACAAGGCCACACTGTGAGCATGGATAGTAATGGGAAGACGTAAGAAGGTGATGATTTAATGCTTCTGAAGACGAATATTTATTATTGCATTTAACGCAACGATGACTTCTGGAAATTAAAATTAAACCTTAATAAACCCATTAGGTAACAAACTGGAATGAGTTGTCTCACCGCTTTGCTCAAAAAAAAAAACAAAATGACAAATGATACAAGCAAAATTTTTTAAATATTGCTATATCGATGGTAATGTTTGAGAAAAACGGAGTGCTGTTTAAGAAGCGATGAGTACGAATCACTTATTGGTTTATTAATAATAATAATAATCATTGCACCTCCTACATACCTGGAAACACTAGTGGAGATTTTATTTGGATATAGTCTATGAGTATATTGATGTGCCCCAAGATCATACAAATTGTTAAAAACTTTGGTACATTGTTGGCATCGATACTCCATTTCATCTTCATGATTTTTGATATGCGATATAAGCCCTTCAACCTCTAAAAACGTAGCTGCACAGTCTTTATGATTGCATTTAAAAAGCTGAAACCAAAAATAAAAATCATGAATAGCAAAACACAAACAACGTTCTGGGGATTATATTATTATTATTTACAATGTAACAGGTAAGAAAAATAGCAGCATTGATCCAATTACCTTTTCGCTCTTATGTACTATCATATGCGTCTTCAATTTATGATGATTTTCAAACAGCTCACCACAATACTGGCAAACGTAAACATTATTAACAATGTATTCCACCTGACTGATGTCCGCCAAGCTTCCCTAAAAGTTCAAAACAAGTATGATTAAATTGCAGTTATTGTAACTACAATAACTATGATAACTATATTATTATAAAAATGTATTACTGCTATTTCAATACAGATACAAGATAGTAGAAATACAACAAAAAGTTAGACAAATGTGTAGCAGAAGTATTTCTTATTTCTTGGGCAAAATAGTAAGCAGCTTGCTACTCACCTCAGCAGGAACCTCCGCGTTTTGAGCATTTTTAACTTTAACCGATATTTGTTCCTTAGGTAATGTTACTTTCATTTTTGGCCAAACTTTATGCGTTTGCATATGTTTTTTGACATTGGACTTTTGTGTAAATCCCCGACCGCACACTAAACAATGAAACGGTTTTTCTCCAGTGTGTGAGCGAATGTGTTGATGAAGATTAAACACTTTTTTGAAAACTTTACCACAGTATTCACACTGAAATACAGTATACAGATTGTGAAACGACAAACTAACAAAAATAAAATCATTAACGCCTTTTTGAAGTAGACAAGTGACATCAAACCCAAATTAAATGTTTAGTCTTATCGTTAGTAAATATTTGTAAAGAAAATTCATTTCGGAAATGTATGAATTAATTTTTAGTTTACAAAACTTCAGGAAATCAATCACAAAATAATAATTTAAGTATTAAAGGAACGTTCATAAAGTTGAAATAACAAAATATAGGTTTGTAGACGAAAAGTCACCATGAAATCAACAAGTAAATTAAATACAAAATTATAATTACAGATAAATAATAGATAATAACAGTACCTTTCTACTGGTAGACAACGAAGACTCAGAATCGCCCCGCAACCCTTTTGTTGTTCTGCATTTTTTCTTGTCTTCAACTGTGTTTTCATTATCGGAATCAGTACATATTGTAACGATCTCCACAATTTTGTCTATTACTGAGTCTGAAAGAACTGTGCCATGTTTTCCTAATTCTGAGTTGCAAATATCAGGCTCATGCACTACTTGTACAGTAATGCTTTCTAGATTATGTTCATCAATTTGAGAATCTCTACTGGTCACATCCATTGATATTGACTCCAGCTGACTGTCCATGCTACAGGCAAGAGGAGAAGACGTTACAGTATCAGAATTCTGATGACATCTATCATTTGAACTGCCATTAGATTGGATATGCGACGGGATGTTTGAGAGCAGATGAATATTTGAATCCTTTCCAGAGGAAATCAAGGAGGCAGTCAGCAGAAGCCCATGAGATGATATCTGCTAGGAGATAAAGAATATGATAAAACATATGTACATTTTAGGCAATACATGCAATATGAAACTACATTATATCCATCCCTTTGTAATTTATGGCGTGTGTCAGCACTTGAGTGAATACATCCAACTTAAAATCATGTACATAAAAGCTTAAGTTGAGGTGTGTGTCTACACTTGAGTTAATGAATACAACTATGTCTATGTATATCGTAGGTTAAATAATTCTTACTGGATTATGAATTTGATCAATAGATGACAAATGAAACCGCTCCGATGAATTAATCAGATTATTCAAATCGCTTTCTGATACAGACAGGACCTATGAAAAAATATTTACGGCATTGTCCTTTTAAGTAGTTATTGTTAGCAAAACATCTATATCAAAAATCAGTCAAAGAATAAAAAAAAGTAGCATGTATTGAAACCTGTTGTGAAGAATTGTGTCCGTGAGCAACAATGTGTGTTAGAGAGCTGTGTTGGGCTACTGGAATGGTGAAGGAGAGTGAATCATCAGTTAACATCATCGAAGGGGTTAGGTGAAGAACCGAAGAGTTGTTCATGCCATTATTTACTAAGGCAGGCGTATTTTCTGAGCTAACACTCATAGTGGCCAATACATGATTTTGAGTATCTCCATAGTTAACTGATGTAGTGTCAGAGCTAGGCTCTAGAAAGGGGCTCGAAATATCTATGACAGTGTGTTTTTCTGATCCATTCCGAAACTGCACAGTAGTTGAGGAACAGTCTTCTCTCTTGTGCTGAATAAATACGTCCAACGACCGAAACTGCTTTTTGCACCTCCCACATTGAAACACATCGTCATCATCAAATGAAAGCGAATCTAAAATACAAATTTGGAATACAACTATTAATTACTTAAATAATTAATTTTGTACAGCGAAAAAAAACAAAAAGGCTCTTGTAGTTTTACGAAAAATATTCCAAAAAAATACAGTGGCTTTCATAAGCATGGTAGATTTCCGATTATTTAATAATGCTTTTACTACAACGAATTATAAAGCATCACATTACATAAGTTTTCACAAAACATTTTTGACTTTGACGAGAGGTTGGTAACTGCCTGCCACTGCACATAATTTATAATATACCAACTTTTTAAAATACTTTACCGATTTCAACGAGTGATATATAATTTCAAAGCCCTTGAAAAAATATTTTAAGTAGTACATTTTTGGTTTTTTCCTGGCCCATAATTGCATCAATTGTTACGGAAATTTAAAAGAAAAAGCGCTTTTATAATTTTTGAAACAGTTAAATATACATGACCAGTAGTAATCTGAAATTATTTGCATTTTCATTTGAGGCATATTTGCGGATATTTTACAAAACCCTCCCTCCATGAAAATCATCATCATATACTTAAGTGTTAGTTAAGGTTACAGAGGGCAAAAGTGAATATTTGACGTTTTGTAGTGTTGTTTAGTTAATAATAGAACTTATTTAAATAAATTGGACACCGCCTACATTCAGAATAGCCTAACAGGCCCTTTAAAAAAGCAAGCAGTCCAGTTTTAAAATTATTATCAACTATCTACAAGTTTATTTTGATGAGCGGATTAATTAAAATTGACGGAAGTTTAAAAACTGAGAACCGCGTAAAAATAATCCAGTAATTCCAAAAAAAGCAGTGGATTTTACAAGATATTCCACCAATATTACAATAAACAAAAGATTGAAATTGTAAATTCTAATAGATTCGTTAATGTTTCAATTTGGTGGCTGATAACAGAGTATTTGTCTGACAATTATTATAATTAATATTTTTGTTCAGAGAAGTACTTCTTCCTATAAGCTTTACATTCGTCCGTGTATTAAAAATATTGATATTCAAAATAAATTCTCAAATAATGATCGTGGCATGATTTCCAAAACTAAAGTTGACAAGAATTGGAGATATTTCAGATTTTTAGTGAAAATAATATTGTTTCTTTACAGAGCTGAGGTGAAATACTGACAAATGTTGACCAGGCAGGTGAAGGTCGCGACATCGAAGTAGATTATTCTTCAATGTCTAAAGCACGTAATTTATAGTTTGTTTGAAACAAACTTAAGCATTTCAATCTTGTTCTAAATAATAAAATAATAAATTAATAATTTGAATTATACTGCTCCTACGAACTGAGCAAGATATCTCGAGATTTTGCACGTGTATGCACAACACCTAAATTTGTTTTAAAAGTCTAAAAAAAACTTGCTCAAAAACTTGAAAGAAAGACAACTGCCCACATTCAATATTCATTTATCGTAGTCTGTTCGTATTTCAATATATTGCTACATGACGTACCACAGTGACAGGAATTGAATCAACTATATATGTGCAGGTATGTCATTACCATTAAGAGGAGTGTTGTAGATGTGTTCTGTCATTTCGGTGAAGTTTACTGGATTTTTTTAAACGAGCTTATCGCATCATGAATAGGGTAAGAGATGTTTATTTATACTTTCAACTCTGATCTGAATTCGTTGGCACTGACTTCTCCATTCTTTCGCACAATGCACTGCTTAGACTATTTTCTAATGTGATTACAGATCAGAGATTTAAAAACGCAACTTCCAGTTATTTTTGAAGTGACACATGGTCCTGCAAGATAGAAAAAAAATGCACAAATTATTACAGGTAAATTACACAAGAAAATAGTCTTTATTCAATACCCTATAATAAAGTAATGTGGTTTTGTGAAAAGAAGGTACGTTGTAGGACATTTGCTACCCGGGCATTCGCTACCCACGAACAAGCCGAGAACATTTGCTAACAAAATTTTGAACTATGCACATTTTTTAGTAAATGGGAATCAAGTGTCCTAGGTTTGGTCATGGGTAGCAACTGCCCGGGTAGCAATGTACGGGTAGTAAAAGTCCGGGTAGCAAATGTCCGCATAGCAAGAATTGGGGTTTGCATTTAGCCATTTAAAGACAATCTCTAATGTAAACGGTATCCTGACAGATGCCAATCAACAATACACAATAATGTAGAATCCTGGGATGTGAGTATCTGGGATTAACATTTTGTTTTGCAGATGAGGTAATTTGTGTAATTCGTAGGCTTAAGAATAAGAATAATTACGTAAACCTAGTTTGGATAGCAGAATGTGAAATTGAAAATACGTTCAGCAAGGGATAATTCACTCGTGGTTGGTGCTGGTATAGATCTGATAACTTGTCAATCACGATGCAACAATAACTGGGTTAATATGAGTCATCAATTCCTAAATACCATACATAGTTTCCAATACATTCCAAGAAAACAGTATTGTTTTTTTGCCCTTATATGTATACAACACTTGACACTACATGCTACATCATCCGTCAGTCAGTAGTGTGTCGGTGAGATTTGCACATCAACAACAGTATAAACAACCACACTTAAATTCAAAAGTATAAATAAAAACAAACCGAAGCTAACATGCTTTAATGTTGAATGCTACAAAAAATTGTATCTACAATCTATAGGGCCTAGAGAACTTTAAATGTTGTTACAGGTGTCAACTAACAAATTGGTGTCATATTTAAAAGCCAGTGTGGTATTTATGGAGTCAACTCCAGCACAATTAATGATATTATACGAGCACGTTATTCCGAGACACAAACATTGGTCACAATTCACAAATATTACGAGTATGGTCAATAGTAAACTAATAAACTTTAACGCTATTTTGCCGAACCAAAATTACTAACAGTGTTGAATGTAATGTTCTCAGTATTTGATTTTGTTCACAAGCGTCTTACCATTATACATCCATTCGAATGGATTGTGGACAATGTGGACCCCGGCTGTATTGAAATTTTTTGATGATGAATAAGAGTTTGAAAGAATAAAATAATAATGAATGATTCACTTTAATTATTACTTTGCCAGATTGATAAACAGTAGCCGACTTTGAAACTCTTTTCAAGGCAGCTACCAACCACCAGATCATCACAACAGAAATACATACAAAAATTAAGTATCCCGCAGTGTGCAACAAAAAATCCCGAGAAATCTCCTCTTCCGCTATGCCTTCTCCTCTGCGGTAAATTGAATAAGCTGAAATCCAACCAGAAGTTCCTTGTTCCCACGTTATCCTACAGATCACGCTCGCGCCCATCTCTCTTCCTCATCTGTCACTTTCATCTTTTCAAGAAAATTCTCTTAAAAAAGATGATCCTAACACTCGTAACATTGTAAGTACAATGAATGAGGCAAATACATTTTTTAAATACTTTAAGTAAAGTGCAATCTTGATTTTCAAGCTGTATTTCCAAGGTCGGACGAAGGAATTGATTTTAGGCAGCAATTTGTTTTGTTACAAAAACACCACTTTGATTTTATTAATGATTTTTTTTGATAAAGCAAAATGTTGTATTTAAATGTTTTAGAAGAGTTCAAAATATTCTTTTTACTTGATTCTGAAAAGTGCAAAATGTTCTATTTACATGTTTTGAGAAAAGTGTCAAATGTTTTATTTCCATGTTTTTGAAATTTACAAAACATTTTATTTGCCTGCTTTTGAAAAGTGTAAAATATTTTATTTGCATGTTTTTGAAAAGTCGAAATATTCTATTTGCATGTTTTTGAAAAGTCGAAATATTCTATTTGCATGTTTTTGAAAAGTCGAAATATTCTATTTACATGTTTTTTGAAAATTCAAAAAAGGGGCTGCCTGCTCTGGCCGCATTATCCGGCCCTGTATATTTCGAAAATGAGTTTGGCAGTATCGCATCGGTGTCAATGAGTTTCCTGATCCTGTAAACCAGTGCATATAAGGCGTTGACAAGGGAATTTGGAAATAAAACAATTATAATTACGAAATTACAGTGGTGAGTTTGAAAACGAAAAAAGAATTCGATACCAGTGTTGACTGCATATAATAGATGTTTTCCAGTTATCTCCACATATGATTTGGCAGTGAAGTTTTGCAATTTTACGTATATATGTTGCTTCCTTTATCTTGAACAATTACCACCCACTGGTAAAAACAAATAATTCCAATATATAATCATACATACGTAATTATATAGATTAGATGTACACACTAGCAACTAGTGAGGAGTCAGTACTCTCCGTTGCATATAAAACCCCTATATTATCATTTTCGAATCTGTCAGAGTTCTATCGATTCCAGTCTCCACAAAATGCATATCAGGTGAAACGTATATATAATTATCTCTTATACATGTGTTACTACTTTGGCTTATCAATAATTTAGAATTATTTTGACTCGCTCTCCAAACCACCTTTCTTACGATGACGATGCGAAGCCATATACTTTATCATCACTTTATGATATTTTCCAACTTCAAAGCAATCCAGTCCTCAACTTGATTATCAGAGTCAACATAGGTGAAAAATAAAAAAAATAACACAGCCGATTATCAAAGAATCAGTATTGACAAAATTCTAATGGATTAATGAAATTATAAAGTTTACACTTTAAAGTTTAGAGGGGGAATATAATTCCAAGAGCGATCGACATCGAGAATCAAGAGGGAGAGATATTATAATATTAATGTAAATGACAATGACCGATAGGGAAAGGGCATGCAATGTTGGAAGTTCGAACTCAGTCATTATGTAAGTCACCATTTTTTATTGAACGGTGGTGGTCACAAGCTAATCTGAGACTGAGCACAGTTTATTAGATAATTTCAAATACGTGTAAATTAAACTATGAATTCCAGTCTCGCACTCTCCCTTGTTATATTATGAAGATCGGCGTTGGTTATCTCACTTAACTAGTAGTCAGTCAGCTTGCTCTTTATGGACTTATGATTAGTTATAGCATAGTTTGTTTTTCATCTCCAAGTGGTTTGCCTATATGCCTATATAGTCTATGAAGTCTGGAGGTGGGCGTCTGAGGCCAATAGAGATTTGCAAAATGTTTAAATTTTTAATACTGTTAAATAATTAAAAGTAGTAAAAAGTCAGAATGATAAAATGAAGGCCTATACATGATTCCGAATTCACACATTTTGAAGAGTAGGGATTGAGAGATGGGAGACCTCTGCTCTGGAGTGAAACTAAAACTAAATTACGCACAATATTATATAGGGAGGATTATACAGAAACATAATCAATTTAGCAATGCGTACAGAAGAACACTATTACAGTTGGAGGTTGGAAGAGTGAAAGCTATTTCACTGATTAGAAATGCATTGAATTTTAAAGAAGCAAAAAGAGACATAAATTTACATTGTGATAAGGTTGGAGTGAGTTAAGGTGAACTGAATTCCTGATGACACTATAAATACATCAAGCGCGTCAGGGCGGATGCGGGTGAAACGAATGACGAAAATTGGTTGGGCCAGTGTATATGTATATTTACTAAATGAAAATATTATATACAATCATGAAAGAGGGAAGATGCGGATGCGGTATATGAGGGATACACTTGCGAGAGAAAGAGATCACATCAACTGACGGACTTTTCCGTTAAAATCTCAATATTTTATTCCTTTTCATTGGTAAATTCTAGAGACTCGTTAATGCACTCCGACGACGAGACGGACGAGCATCTTCTACTTACATTCTAAATTCTACGTCAACTGCATAGTTTACTCGCAATGTCTTATCTCCCTCGTGATTTTCTTGCTTTTAGCCTCTTGTCTAACATCTTCTCTTGTGACTCGAGCAAGAATGGAGAAATCCCTCGTCAAGCCAAATTTTAAGTAAACTCGGTTTCTCTCCTCCGTTCTTTAAAAGAATAGATTGTAACGACGTACTTACATAAGTACCTACCTACTTCTTGAGGAGATACAACAATTCCATAGGATTCTGACTAGTGAATATCATCCCAAGACTTCTCAAGTATAGTGATGCTCTCACCATTGTTCATGTAGTACCTAGCTTTGTGAGTTCGTGAATGTGAAGACTGACGGAGGAGCACAGAAATAAATCAAGATACAGTCCTAATGGAATAATGAATCTTGAAATGCAAATGAACTAATTATTCCACTTGTTAAAGAATATTACTGATGATGAGACGGAACTCAGACGCCGATATATTGATATTACACACACTGCACCTTTCTTGAACAATTTCCTTATCTTATTTTCATGACGGTTGTCATGATGCATTTTGGATTCCTGGATATGGACATGACCACTGAATTTTATCCGTCCTATCAGCATCACTCTTTCCGTGTTTTATCCTGTTTTCTACAGCTCATATAATGCTGTGTATATTATCTCCGTTAGTAGCTCTCTGTCTGTAGCATGAGTGCTTGAATGCTTCAATAAAAATGTTGGAGCATTACATCTTATCTTATGCGCTTACCATGGACTCCTTGGATAATTTAGAAGAGACTTGGGCCGATGCGATGATCACATTCACATCCATCTCAAGAAAACAGCCCCAGCTTCACCATTCCTGGCGTCATCAAGATCCCTATTACAAACAGTATTTGTCCAGAGTCCAGAGGAAATAATACAGCTGATATCGCTCCCAAAGAATGTAGTACACTATAGCATCACTATTCATGGACCTCTCCACAGTTTTACTATCCTCTCTTTTTTTCTAGATGATAAGCATGCAGCACTATATACAAACTAAGACAAATACAATTATGCTCTGATAAGTCCAAGATGTTGTGTAACACTAATACTAAAAGTACTCTCTGTTTATATTGTTTCAGAATAAACTGTTTCTCTAAACGCATAAACTATAAGCTATTCTTAAAAAATATAGTAGTGTAAAATTTTAATTTAAGTTGGTTAATTTCCACGAAATTTTCGACATTTGTTGACCAAAATAGTCCAGCGTGGGCAAAACAATCAAAATGAAAACGATGAAATGTAAGCAATAAGATGGCTGGCAAACTTTTCAGTGGAGTGAAAGGGACTATTTCATGGACAGGTATTGACAACAACTTTCTCGTAAAATATTTACAATTGCTTTTCACGATTCATCGAGCTTGAGGAGAAAAATTCATTTCTAATATCGTCTGGGGAGAACCAAAATGACCCATATCCAATTTAAGCTAGAATCAAAATGAGTTATGTCATAAACACAAAAGGAGAAAAACATGCGTCAAATGTTAATTAGGAGTTTTTTAAAAGTGCAAAATGTTCTATTTACATGTTTTTGAAAATTGCAAAATTTTCCATTTGCATGTTTTTGAAAATTGTAAAATATTCTATTCACATGTTTTTGAAAAGTGCAAAATGTTCCATTTGCATGTTTTTGAAAAGTGTAAAATGTTCTATTTACATATTTCTGAAAAGTACAAAATGGTCTATTTAAATGCTTTCAGGACATATTTCAATATTTTTGTAGACATTTTTGTACATGTTGTTTTTAGCTAAAAATGGAAATGGGACATTTTGGTTCTTCACAGACGCTATTCTATTTATTCGACTGTTTAAATTATTATTATTATTATTATAGGGAACAAATTCCTGGGAGAAAAACTTCGCAGACATGCGAGTATCTCTGAAGTGTATTTGAAGGCATTTTGAGGAGGAAATTTCCAGAGAGAAAAGTGCCGTCTTTATACTCAAGCCTACGTATGAGCATACACTACTAATGGGAGCATACATTAATTACGTTTACAAAAATCCGAAATTTTGAACCCCCCCCCCTTTTTTTTTGGTATGTACGCCCATGTAAAAGGATAGGCACCTTGAACCCCCTCCCTCCCCCGTTTTGTAAACGTAATTAATGTATGCTCCCAAGGAGTTATCAGTTAGACCGTCCCGTTGTCGTTTTCATTTTGTCAAAATTATCCGTCGGAATATGAATTACATTTGGAATTCAAAGTCCAGCTCAAAACTTGTGCTCCGCACTTAATTAGTTTTATAAGCCATGTCATAAATGATACATATGAAGTAGTCTCTTGTCTATCGCAGAATATTCTACACTCAATACTAAAAAAAGCAATATCCTCTGTGTTCCTTTCCTTTTGTTTGGTACCTCTCAAAACTCTGAGTCAAGTATTTTTGGTTGGTGAGATAAATAAAGTTGTGATTAGAAGAACTAAGTCCTATATGTGCTATCAACAAAATAATAGTATGTACACTGCGGATATCAGCTATGAGATTCATTAAGAAGTTTTCCTTCTGAGGCAATGTTTTAAGTATCGCGTTGTCATTTTATTGTCTTAATTTATATTATTCTACTATCGACTCCCGTATATTGGCCATAGCTCTCAGCCCTTTCTGTGGTTAATTCACTTTTGTTTTCTCCATCTTAGAATTTAAATTAAGAGACACTCCCACTGTGTGGCATAGTTCTTACTCACATAATAACTTCATATCACTCTCAAGTATTTGACGTATACAGAATGCCGAATACGGACTATGATCTCACTGCGCGATATTCTTCTAGACAGTACAGTATATTATGTACATTCGGTCGGATGTCGGGTACAACTAAAGGAAATATGTTTTGTTTTATGCAGTATTTAATTATTTACGACTGTACTGTCTTCGATGAGTCTTGGGAATCTTGTTGGGCCTAATAATACTCCTGTCATATCGTATCGTATCGCGTTCACGATGTTCGAGTAATTTTCTTTCCCGTATTAAAAGGAAAGGATATTAATTCAAACAATCGACATCTATAATACAAACTGGAGGGACATATGAATGTCTAGCTGAATTAAGTAAAATGAGTTATTAAGGAGTTCACTACTTTTACACTCTCACAAAAGATCATCAAAATAAAATTCTCTGATAAAATGAATTCGACGTCAGTAAGATATATTCGCTTAAAAAACTTTTTCCATTCTGTCATTTGCACTTTTTATAGTCCTTCAGTGGCTACATATCATCTGAGAAGAACCAAAATGACCTATATCCATTTGTAGCTAAAAATAATATCCACTATCTGTAAAAATATTGAAACATGTCATGAAAGCATTTAAATAGAAAATTTTACACTTTTCAAAAACATGTAAATAGAACATTTTACAATTTTCAAAAACATGTAAATAGAACATTTTACAATTTTCAAAAACATGTAAATGGAACATTTTACACTTTTTAGAAACTCTTAATTAACATTTTACGCATTCCTATTTTGTTTTTATGATATAGCTCATTTTGACACTAGTTTAAATTGGATTTGGGTCATTTTGGTTCTTCACAGACGATATAAAACATGTGGCAGAATAATTACAAAATAAATCTGACATATAGAAATATCTGTATACTTACTCACTGCCTACTGATGTTCTATACACTCCTCTTGTAAAAAATAATCTAATAATAAATAATAAGCCTTTCGTGCTAAGCATTTTTATAACAGCAGCAAAATCATGACGAAGTATGAAGTTGAAGTACCTATACCATACTGCTGTGTGTAAAAGTAGTTATAGTACAATTCGATGTTGGCTTATTGGAGAATCAAAGAAGTCAAAACTCACGTAAAATAAGATTCCTGAAAACTTCCCAAAAAAAGGATTAATACAATGTTACTGTATTTTTTTTAACCACATTTCGGTGACAATGCTCATTAATTAATGTAAAATAGAATGCCCATCAACAGACTAAAAAAATGTCAGACCACTTTACAAGCAGACCCTTCTCATGATGATTCGTCTAAAAAACATTGTTATGAGCCTGCACAAGTCCTATGCTTGCTCCGTATAGAAAACCATTAAATGTGTTGAGCTCTACAATTGGTAATACCAATACCTCAGCCTAACATTTAAAAAATTGCTTTTATAGGTATGAGGCCTTTCTGCCCAATAAATGCAAATATTGCCTCTTGTGCAATAATATACCCACCGCCTCAACTTATTTACGTTGCTAACTAGAAGGTAAATACGTATACAGTTCACGCATTACATAAAACGGATTTAGGTTCAAGCCGAGAATCCCTTCCCTTTCAGAATTGTTTATTTTACAAGACTACAAACTCATTAATTACGATTAAGAATATATGGACGTTGTTGGAGAATTCTGCTGTCTCTGGAATCTGGATTTGTACATTGTGTAAATTAGGGAGCAGGACGTGTGTGTGTAGTTTATGGTGTTTGGTTGGGAGATTATTAACTATGCAATTCTCTCGTCCTTTGCATGCAGCAAAATTATTCGAGGGCATTAATTAGTTAAGAAATATAAATCACATTCAAGTTACCCACTTTATTGCCCTTTTGACATATTACACAGAGAGGGATTACAACTATTAGCCACAACACCTACGACTACGACCCAAGTCGACGTCATGGTATTATGAAGATGGTCCATGACTCATGGACCATCTTCATAATACCATGGTATCATTTTGCATGCGGATTTGTCAGGGCCGGATAATGCGGCCAGCGCAGGCAGCCCCCGCTGACTGAATTTCCCAAAAACATGTACAAATAGAACATTTTAAATTTAAAAAAAAACATGTAATTTAAATATTTTTGCACATTTCAAAAACATGCAAATAAAAATATTTGTACATTTCAAAAATATAGAAATAAAGCATTTTCCACTTTTTTCAAAACATGTAAATAGAATATTTTTGCACTTTTCAGAATCAAGTAAAATAAACATTTTGCACTTTTCAGAATCAAGTAAAATAAACATTTTGCACTTTTCAGAATCAAGTAAAATAAACATTTTGCACTTTTCTAATACATGTAAAAACAACAGTTTTGTTTACTGAAAAAAACCTTCAATAAAATGAAAATGGAGGTTTTTTTATGTAGGGAAACAATTTGCTGCCTAAATGCAATTCCTTCGTCCGGCCCTGGGATTTGTATAAAATAATTTGGAGGAGCATATAATTATTAATCCGT
This sequence comes from Dicyrtomina minuta, assembly GCA_949802685.1. Lineage (NCBI taxonomy): Eukaryota > Metazoa > Arthropoda > Collembola > Symphypleona > Dicyrtomidae > Dicyrtomina > Dicyrtomina minuta. The sequence goes on from OX461812.1 coordinate 66,375,234, forward strand.
TAAAAGGTGCACACGGCATAGGAGTTTTGTTTGGGAACTAACTATGTATAACGCATCTATACGAAAGAGATTGAAGAAGGAGATGACAGACTTATTATATGTTGGGAATGTATTTAATAGATGTAAATGGAAGAGCGTAGTAGATGTATCTCTGTCTGTGTCTGTCCAGTATTATAGTAAAAACCTGTGCCTTGCCTATAGAGTATACAGAGCAGATCGCAGAAAACGAGAAGAGCGCTCAGGAGATTTGCCTCCCCCTCCACAGCTCTCGACGATGGCGTTTGGTGTGTGGAGTGTGGGTCTGTGGGTGGGTGAGAGGAGATTTCTCTGTGGAGAGGATAACGAGAACATGTTTTCTGTTGTCGCTCAGTCGCTCCTGGAGTTTCCCAGTCACAAGTCGCTGTCAGACGTACTTTCAGCTCGTGAAGATGCCGGGAAACGTGCTATAGCTCAATAAAAAGCATCCCAAATCCTCAAACATTTGTTAATCATATTCAAAATATCTATTTTGTTTCATCCGTGATTATCCAATTACCAATTACCAATTAGCTCATTCGTCATTGTTACAAGTGAAACAGTACCTACCTACCTACCTAAGTACTTTTGTACCTCTCAGAGCAATCATCATCCAACTCCGCATCCTAATACAACAAGTAACCAAGTATTACTTTCATCCCATACCATACAGATCTAGTTCATTATCATAATAATATTATTGTTCGTCACACTTTACACTTTACATTTTACTACTACAAAATACAAGTGCAAATTGAAGAAAAAAACAGTAGTTATTTTTTTTTGTCCTGGAAATACTGATACTTCCCAGCCCCACTCCCCCTCCTCAACATACTACACGGTTCATCTCAACTGCAATCAGCAATTAAATTGGGAGAATTACCAACAACCAACTAGTTGGTACACCACGTGTCAACAAACATTCAGTTTATGTTAAAAGTGCAAGTGGTTGTCAATTACATGGATTTTGACTCAAACTATACGACTAAATAAAAAGGTTTTACTTTGTGTTTAAACTTTAAACTTGATGTCGATGTGTATGAAGGTGCCATCAGTCAGTCAGTCAGTCAAGTGTGGTTTTGATGGTATTGATTTCTTCCAAATTGACTGATACAAATATTTTTGAGTGAAATATATATTCCAAAAAAAAACTGTTCAATCTAAACTGACGTTTGTGTATTCAATATTGGTGACATTGTTGAATTGTACTATTCACTGTCAACTGTACCGATTAGATCGCTAGTGATAAATGTTCGTCACACAAAATAAAACGAGCACATGCAGCCATAATACCATTTTTTAACGTGTGTTTTCTTGAAGTTACTAAGTGTTGACTAAGCCTACAAACAAGTACATTATTGGTGTTACTCACTCTAATATAGAATATGAAAGATCGATATCGATATCAGTTGAAAATTTCTTGGTCTTCTTTGAAGAAAACTGTCGTGAGTTGTGAGTAGCTGCGGTTCATGATACTGGAGAAGTTTTAAGGGGAAAAGTGATTTAACTTTGAGAGTAGTAGATTAACTACACATTTGACACATTGAAATTGATGACACACAAGTGAAAAATCCAACTTGTATTTAGTGTGGTTAACGTTCCCTTTTACACAGGGGTATATAAACAAGGAGTTAAAGTTTGCAGAACGATTAGTCTGCCTCCTGCTCATCACAGTAATAATTAGCTAAGCTACTTACATAATTATGTACCTACATGTGTGACTTTATTGTGAGCGCGCATCTTGGAAGCAATTTGTACTCCTCGTGACAAGTTCATTTACATTTTTAAATAATTTCAAGTTTTCGTTCTGGCCGTAACTCCAATCTAAATCCATGTTCGAACATCTGTCAACCCAAGTCACGTCAGTCGCAGTCCTCATATATATTGGAATGTGCTAGAGAGCTCGCTCCGCTACTGTGAAGGATTCTAGTTGAAATATTTAACCAAGAGTACATATAATATAATATACATGATCAATTTGAAGGTGACACACGGAGCTTGTTCTGGAACTTAATACAGATATTTTTTCTCTCTCCGCTAGTGGAACATTATTGGAAGTACAAAAATATATTGCTACGTTATATAAAGAAATAAATTGCATAACATACTTTTAATGAAAGTGTTGAATTAGAATTGAATGAGAGAGTTTGTCAAGTGCTCCTGGACGAATCGAAGAAGTGGAGAGATTTTAATGATTTTTGGAGACGTTTCTTCAAGAGTACAGAAGAGTGTGTAGTGGGTCTGCGTCTCTCGGACAGAACAAAGTCTACACCTGGATATTGTGTGCTTCTCTCTCGGTCTGTCAACTGACGGTGCAGAGCTCACATATACAATTATTACTATTATTATTATTGTTGAATATACAGTACTATGTAGGGAAACAATGGACAGGGACGAGGAAGGACGGAACGGAACATTCATTGTTATCCATGGCGAGAAAGCGATAAAATAAATGAAATTATCAGCAAACTGCTGGAATAGCTGGAATCTACGATGAAGATAAGCGATTCTTATCTAAATGGAAATAAACATTAGTTGAGGTTCAGATAAGAAAGGACAATCAGCGTAATAAAAGACAAAGACAAAGGAGCGATAAAGAGAGCTTACGAGTCAACGACGACGACGACGACGACAACGACGACGTCCACCTCTACGTCAACAACTTGGCATGTCACGAAGAAAACAAAGCAATCCCAAACCTCTGAAATGTAAGCAACACTCAAAACGTAGTTCCTCTCTCTCTCTATTTTTTTTTAAATCATTTTTTTGTTTTCAGCAATATTTTATTTCTCTCTCATGCATATTACGTCCATCAGCATCACGAAATCACATCTACTCTGGGGCTCTGGTGGTCATACATACTTGACTATCAAAAAGTAATAAATATTACGTGTCCCAATCTCAATCTTTTCATCTCGACTCAAAAACATTAAATTTTTCAACCCAAATCCTTATGTGTGAGCGATTTGGACCAGTCTCACTAGTCAGACTTGGAGTCTTGTGGTTGGATATATAATTTCCTTCTAGTGTAGTATACTGTATCAGCATGAGTATCGGTGTGTCATGAGAACTCTATTAATTGGATCAGAATCCACATCGACATCGACATGGACAATTTTTTTATGTCGCCCTTCATGTCTCACTGTAGGTACATAATATAGTCACTGCTACTGCTGTCCTTATAGAGCCCACGAGCAATTACATATTTTCCACAGAATTACAATACTCCTCAAGATAAAATTAAAATTAACTCTGTGGTTTCGTTCCCATTATACAATGAGATATTCTAATCGGAAAGAAAACCAAAGATATCCTTTTCACTTATCTCATTCTACAAACTCTCTGAAACACAAAGAGTATCGCTGTAATAATTCTAATTCTCTAATTGGCAGCATAGCAGACTGTTTCTTCTCAGTTTCTGAGTCGTGGTAGAGAGTCATTATCGGGGAGGCAATGGTAAAATATTAAAAATATATAATGTAAGCACTCGAATATATGAGCAGCAAATTGATGGGCTGTTCTAAGTCACAACTTGTCGATGTCGACGTTAGCTCCATGCTTTGTGTCTACAATTAGGTTTTAAAGACAGCATATGATAACGATGTGAGAATCATTGGTTTCCGCTTTGATAAAACCTTAACAGCGGAAGAAGATGCTGAGAGACGAAGTATAATAAGTGTTCACACATGAGACTTCGTGTTCATCAAAATGTGTCATATCTACAGTCGTCATCATTATTAATTTTAATTACCATTGATTCATATACAAAAGCTTCACTTACGAGTCCCGTTCAATAATATTTGGTTTTAGTATAAGTAACTGTTACATTTTCCTTTTCTAACACAGAGCTACTAATTACATACATGCTTTTACATAGTACTTACATATGTAATTATAGACGGGACGATATGTGCGTATGACTGCCTTTGTTTATTATCTTAAGTCAAAAATTATCGATAGCGATAGAGTCGATAATAATAATTTCGAGAATTACAATAACCATAATTGCTATGCTCGGCGTGATTTGACACAAGTTAATTAGTTTTACTCGCTTGTCTGGGAAGCTAAAATTGGTAATCGTTGAAAGCATACTCTCCGCGCTATTTCCTTAACAAAGGGAAACTGGATTTTTGGAAAATTAAATGCCATTTCAAGACAGTGTATATCAGTAGCATGTACTACTTATAATACGAATATTTACAAAAAAACAACTCATGCTGTATTTTCCTATTTCGACCACAATACAGAAACTAACGAAATAGAGAGAAAGGTACGTGTGAGCCAATAGCAGGAGCAAGTACATTACCCATAGGGCATTAAGGTGTTTCAATTACATATATTAAAATAATAATATAAGTTGATGTTCGTCTGGATTTGATTAGCGGGATTGTGGGGCAGAACTGTATAGTGTACGCAGTTACATGTCTCAAGAGTATAAGAAATGTCAATATAACTCATAGCGTTTTTAGATCGTTGACAGGATGTGTCAGACAGAGTGAGACACACATAATACACACACACACACACACACACACACACACACTTGAGAATGACGAGTATCAAAATCAGGGATGAGCCACGTGATACGATGTGAACTTCATATCGAGATTAGAAAATGTAATTGACTTGTGTTTGTTCATCATAGTCATATATACAATAATAAATTGTACTACCTACATATAGGGTAAGTAGACAGATCCTCTCATAATAATATTATTTGTCCAAATTATTTTTTTTTTAAATATTTTTCCAATCCCCAATCTGAGCACTTTTACCACGAAGCGACTCAACTGCGTGTAATAAGTCAGAGGAGGAGATCGAGTCAGTGCAGTGTACAGTTGACACGATTCAGGATTGTGGTCTCTCCTTGTCTGTGGACAGATGAAAATTTTAAGCTATTTCGATTTCGAAATTAATCAAGTACAAGAAATATATATATATTGGAGAGATGAAAATGTTTTACTTGATATTGATAATGAAAGTAATTTAATCAATTACGCATTTCATAATAATATGATATGCATAGGGCATTGATAGTGATAATGCTCAGTCAGAGAGAGAGAGAGAGACAGAGACGGAGAGAGATGGAAAGAAGCGCACGTTCATCTTTCGTGTTTTCATATCTTGTGTATCTAGTCATTTTTTTGTCTCTCATCTTCAAACTGAAAATTCAAAGTTCAATCTTCGAGGACTGGAAATGCACAACTAATCAATTTATCAACTAATTATCAATCTTGATCCACATATAATATTTCTGTATATTTCGTATAATTCTCATCATTTCTGCACAAGAACGAGAAGCCTTCTCTGTGCTCAGTGCGGCGAGAATTAATTCAAGAATAAACTAAATAAATTAGTACGTGTACCATAATATAATTATACATTGAAACTTAATTTCACAAGTCATCGCCTTAATGTGTCTTCTTCAAAGCATGAATACCTATTTGGCGACACTCATGATCCTGCCTGATTATGATATTCTGTTATGTGTGTGTAATGTTAAGCCCAGCTGGCGCTTGAGCGTCCTGTTTACTTCCATAATATGTAAATAAATTGCGGGGGGCCGGGACGCGACTGCTACTAATGTGGACGACACAATGTAGTAGTAGTACGAGTACGATGTACGAGCAGAGTTTGTTGGATCATGTAGTTGTCATTCACACACTGTATATTATTATGCTGTTTGCTTTTGATTAAAAACTAAAAATAAGATAATCAAATCAAATATAGAAATCATCATGGAATTATATTATTATTGCAAAATGTTTTGATGGCGCCATTGCACTTGTCATTTCATCCACCACTCTCACTTTGTATGACAAAGATAAACTGATGAAGATCCTTGAATTGTGGACCGTTGATGATATGATTGGAGTTGATGGGAGTTGGAGGAGAGTTTGATAAAGTTTGATAAGGAGCGTAGTATAAGTAGAGGGTTGGGCTATTTTATCAGCATTGTCCATCATTTCACTAAATTATTGTGGCAACGAGAGTAAATATTCCATTTGATACTACGCTTATTTTATAGGCATGTACCTACCTAAGTAGGTAAGTTCCCTATAATAATAATATATCCTACAAAAAAAGTATTTCGTACCTGCACACACCTCGTTCGTCTCTCCAAACTCCAAATTCAAAAAGGTAGTGGATATGCGGGACGTGATATCTGGCCTGGATATATATATTTTCATCTCCACACAATCACGACAAACCTACGTGAGAACCTTATCTTTAATATTCTGTTAATTTGATTTTAAATGATAATAAACTTGGTTTTCTCCTTACAGACCGGTTTTAAGGTGATTCCAATCATGATCCGATCCAATCCAAACTCCAAAACTATAATATAACATTCAGCACCATAGTATTAACTTTTTTCGTCAGTATATATATATATACAATATATACTCACTCATCTGGTTCTTTTCTGGCTCTGGCTATATGGCTCCAGTTCTCTCTATGTTTCTGGTTCCGTCCGCGTCCATTCGGTCTCGGTATCGGTCTCGGTCTCGGTCACGGTATCCGTTTCCATCCATATCGAATCTGTACACTTGCATTCTCAAATCGGAATGGGCTAGATATATTTAGTATTTAGAGAAGCTATCACTTGATTTGTTATCACTATCAGGCTTCTCATACTTTGAACCAGTAACAGTTACGAGTCCCACCACCAGGACCAGGACCAGGACGAGTCCACTGCGTACTACGTCGAATAAATCAATTTATTAATAAAAATAAAAATCAAGGTTTTGAGGAGATGTAATCTTATGGTTAGGTTAGAACTGGGACGTAACGCAAGTCGGAATGGAAATTAAAAAATATTATGTAGTGTACCTACTTAGAATGTAGAAACCATTTCCTTCCAGCTCCCCAGCTTATACATATAGATACATTTCATAAGTTGACATAAGCACTTGGCTTCCAAACAAATCGGTCATTGATACCAGGGGACCGCCATTACAAAATTAAGTTGAGAGAATTCCTTTAAAAAAATTTGAATATTAGAAAATTAGAGAAGGGGGGAATTCTACGAAATTGCCAGACGTGATTTGGTTCCTCTGGTTCTGGTTCGTATCTTTTTTTTTGTATTCCACATTGGACATTGAGGAGAGATATACTTGACTACATACTTAATAAAAATGAAAAAAATTTAAGTTGGGCTTCACTTTTGGACTGTACTGACATGAGGCTGTGAATTTAATTTTTGTAATAATTTAGCTCCTGCTCAGTCTGTATGATGATATTCGTATATTTTTATGAGGCTCTCAAGAAGCGGAGACTCTGCTGCTCTGTTCTGTCTAGTCTGACAGAGTAAGAGATACTTGACTCTATAAGTTAAGATTACGCATTCGTATATTCGTATTTCGTATTTTGTGACGAGGCTGGGACTGGGATGCTGAGGAAATAGTCTTGTGGTGAATAGGTTGTACAAGGAGAAAATAGGGTTGGGAAGAACTCCCAATTCTAAATGATTTGTTAGTTTACTTGTTATGACAGGTAGAATTATTGCTTCTTGAAAGCCTTCTATTTCTTGGTCGGATTGGATCGGCGTTACGTCCGCCTAATATCAGGGAACATGCAAACAATCAACAAGGTGAAGTATGTACACTCAGCGTCCTGCATACATTTTCCTATCTTATTATTAGTGTAGCTATGCTCTATAGGAATGAACCTACCTACCTACGTAAGTAGAGGGAATATAGAGGTAGGGACAGAATATAGGGAATCTTTTCGCTCTCGCATCAACGCCACTTATAGTTAGTATTTCCCCGATACTCGTCGTATTTAGTATTAAATACCCTATACTCATATAAACACGGACTATAGTCGTAAGATATAGGTAGGGACGAGTACATAAAATTATACAAGAGAGGAAAGTCTTAAGCACTCCTGCCTCTGCCTCTGCCTCTGCCTCTCCACCTCCTGATTCCTCATCTTCCTATCTTGACGCCAGAGTCCAAGGTAGGAATTAGATAGATTTATTACCTTGCCATGGTTGCACTAATAGATTCGAACAAGATAATCCTTATATTTTTTTTTTCATAATAATTTACTGGATCACATCAAATCACATTCGACAATAAATAACCAGATGAGAATATTTTCAATAGTTTGATATATAAGGAGCATTTACGTTACAAATTTTTCCATTTGTTTAATCTATAAAACATTTTCCTAATCTTTATCTCACCTTCGATCAGAATCACCATACAAGAGAATATAGAACTCAATTCTGTGCTGAAATGAAACTCTACAAATCATTCTTCCTCTCTCTCCTACCGCAGCAGTAACCAACCATATAACAGAGACTCCTTTATTTTCTCTACTACTAATTGGACTCTCTTCTTACCTTAAATCTTTCTCCACTTGGAGATTTTGAATTCTGAATCTTTTTTCATTAGTTTCTGCAACAAGAGTCGGATGCAATCAATGGGAATGGCAATACCCAAAACACCCCAAAAAAAATGTGTATAATATACTGATCGAAATCCAATCATCCATCATCCCCTTTCCCTCTACTTGTGCGCATGTTCTCTCGAGTTGGATTTTGGATTTGGATTTGGAAATTATTGGACTGAGCAAAAATGTGAATTATTCCTCTTGGGAAGACAAAATGAGATCTGGGCTCGAAAGGAATGGTGTACATGGAGGGAGGGGAGAACCGCAGTATAGTGTAGTATTGAGTATTCAGATATTGGCATGGAGAGCGTTTGTATTTGCTGGTAGTTAAGCACGACTGAGCTGACGACATGGATGCTTGGATCGCATCGGATGTTTTATCAGGATTGAGGAAAGATATAATTATGAGGACATGATTCATGAACTATCAGTAAAACTGTAAGTAAATTATTTTTTGTGTGAAACTAGGAAGCTATTTTGCCAATCTGCTCAAACTCATCTCATCCCTTACTTTGTTCTTCCTCTCCTTCCTCTTAGACTCTACTGTACACTGTACACTGTAGATAGGATAAAGGAACTGTGCGTTACTCCTACACATATCGTCAGTGAAGAACCAAAATGACGCGTATCCGATTTAAGCTACGATCATAATGAGCTATGTCATAAAAAACAAAATGAAAAACATATGCGTAAAATGTTAATTAAGAGTTTTTGAAAAGGGTAAAATGTTCTATTTACATGCTTTTAGAATGTGCAAAATGTTTTATTTGCATGTTTTTGAAAAGTGTAAAAAATGATCTATTTGCATGTTTTTGAAAAGTGTAAAAAATGATCTATTTGCATGTTTTTGAAAAGTGTAAAAAATGATCTATTTGCATGCTTTTGAAAAGTACAAAATGATCTATTAACATGTTTTTAAAAAGTGTAAAATATTCTAGGTATTTAAACGCTTGCAAGACATGTTTAAATATTTTTGTAGATAGTGGATATTGTTTTTAGCTACAAATGGATATGTGTCATTTTGGTTTTTCCCAGACGATATAGTGTGCTAGATACAAGTTACAAGCAGCTAGATTATTTCAAGAGAGAAAATTGTGAGGAGATGAAAACGGGGTAGAAAAATAAGGAATCAGAATCAGATTCTTATGAGGTAGGTAGATTCTGCGGATTAGTCCATGCTCATTCTTCTCGGCCTAATCATCAGTTGAGTTAGTTTTGTGAATTGTCTGCTGTCCGTCTATCTGCGAATAACAAGTGTATCTATTAATTATACTCATGCATGCACCACATAGCTATATGCGCTTATACCCCTATACCATACAGACTATTTAAATTGTGAAGTTGTGTGCAAAGCCAAAAGTTATAATCAAATCGTGGTTGAGCAAAGACTGTAAATTAGGTTTTCATGAAGTGAGGTGTGTGAAAGTTTCGGATTCTGTTTTTTTTTCTCTTCCCTTCATGCTTCTTGAGTCTTGATTGGCCTTGCGAGGATGAGAGCGAGATGATCTACGTGGGATGTACGTAAAGCTCCCTACCTACGTATTACGGACACTGATTCCCTCATCATCATCTTGGGATCGTTACGAGTACGAGTACGAGTACGAGTACGAGTGGTGGAGTGGAGGGCCGCAGTGCCAGTTCCGTAGTCTGGACTCTCCACCACACATCAGAAGAGAGCATCAACGGGAACATGAGTATCAGAATCAACTGCAGCCAAGCAAATAAATTCATAAACATAGTTTGTAATACACTTATTCTCGTTATTGGCTCATCATCATCTCCGACGATATATAGGATTACGATACGCCATTTTATTCCAGTCCACATCATCCCATCCTCTCGTCTATGTCTTCCTCTTATCATTATCATCCATCTCCCAGTCATATGTGTGCACCTCCAGTCCAGCACTACGCTCTGGCTCTGACCATTGACCATCGCATCGGGAAAGATGGATGATTCTTGAGATTAATACGGATTTTATGCATGTCTCAAAAATTAGTTTCCTGTGAAGGGTTAAAAAAAAATCATTATTTATTTTGCTCATCTTCATCATTACCAACCAAGCCAACCAAGAGGTTCGAACTTGGAGATGGAGAGTGAGCGTGTAGAGTCCAGAAATGTTTTTCACCCCTCTCCACTCACTTGAGCCACCACCACTCACTCCACCGCACCGTCACTACTACATCACTATTACTATCACCACCAGCCTGCCTAATGCGTAATGTATCAAGGGGCGTGTTGAATTCTTAATTCTTAATTAACTTTTCATCAAAAACTCAACAAGAGGATTCCACTCAACAATTTAACAGTTTGCTGGCTCGGATGCGATAGGATATTATGCGATGGATGCGATGAGTCAGATTACTTGGCATTTGAATTAAAAAATTATCATAAAAAAGGAGCACAAACATCAGTTCACACACCATTCTCATTCATACACATGTAATCTTACACTCACTCTCCTCTCAACCAGTTTCAGTTTCAGTTTGAATGATGTGTAGCTTGTTTTATGCGAACGTTATATATATATGATTACGATTAATAAGTTAAAACATTATATTTTTTTTTGAGCAAGTTTCACTTAGAATTATTATAGTTGGATAGGAGCGGACGAGCGGATACTGGGAAACTGACACCATAGTCGGCCATAGCAATGTACAAGTATTGGGATTATAGGATATCGTCTGTGAAGAACCAAAATGACCCATATCCATTTGTAGCTAAAAACAATATTCACTATCTACACGAATAATGAAACATGTCTTGAAAGCATTTAAATAGAATATTGAGCACTTTTCAAAAATGTAGAAATACAACATTTTACACTTTTCAAAAACATGGAATTAGAACATTTTGCACCTTTTCGAAAACATGGAATTAGAACATTTTACACTTTTCAAAAACATGTAAATAGAACATTTTACGTTTTTCAAAAACTCTTAATTAACATTTAACGCATGTTTCTCAATTTTTTTTTATGACATAGCTCATTTTGATTCTAGCTTAAATTGGATATGGGTCATTTTGGCTCTTCACAGACGATATGTAGGTACACAGAGTGTGAACTGTATATCCTGTACTTGCTTCCTCTCTAATTCCTCCCATTTGATTACTCACAGTATACACAGTCTATTATAAAAGTTGGATCTGGAGTCTGGATTATGTTGGTGGTTGGTGGTTAGATTTATCGGGAAAAATGATTATGATTTGAGTTGTGTCTGTGTCTGTCTGTGTGTGTGTGTGTGAGGACAAAAGAATAAGATACAGATTGCTCGTTTTCCTTTTCGTTCTATAAGCTAAATGGTGAGAGGAGAGTGGAGGTTGTGAAGTGGGAGAGTAGTGGTAGTGGTTGTGGTGGTGGCAGTGCCAACAAGTCTAAAAATCCTTATCTGTGTACTCATACATGTAACGTATGGAAAAGATAGGGACTATTTATTAACAGATTTAAAATATCAATAAGTTGACCTTTTATTTTTTATACGCTCTCGGTTCTGTGCATGAGAAAAATATGAGGGAATGTTTTATACACTGACTCTGACTGATGAAAGTCAAAAAACGATTTCCTATCAGATATCAAAATACAAACGCAAATTAAAAATTGAAGAATGCATTGCACCCGCACCCTTCCCCGACTCCGACTCCGACTCCGACTCCATCTCCTCATCTCCTCGCCGTGTCTACTATACAGTCTACAGTATGTAAAATCGGGCGCGAAGCTTCATGTATACTCGAACATTGTCATTATAGTTCCCGAGGTAGACGAAGTAATGCTCAGGAGAACCGTACATTTTGAAGGGGAAGACGAAGACCCAGTAAAAGACGTGTGGTCTCATTGTGCTAATCCTAATCGCTTTCGTTTTCGTGGACAGACGGACTAAACGAGATTGAACGAGGAGCGCAAGGAGTGCGGACGAGTGTAGATGTTGAGGAGAGTCCTCAATGAGCTTTAGCATTATCACTAAAAAAAAAACAAGAGTTAAAAAGCGAATCACTCAAACAATGGAACATGAAATATAAATTGATATTGATAACGTGAACAAGTCGAATTCGAATATAATACGGAGATACCTCAAATGTTGTTATTATATGTGTGGTAAGTAGGTACATATTCATGAATTTCATTGAGTGAGTAATGGTGGAGGGAGAGAGCAGATGAATTTTTATGATGAGACTCGTATCCTCATCATAGTAGTAGTAGTAGTAATAATAATAATAATAATATATACGTGCCGTTACATTGCACAAAATCCCGCATCACCAAAGATTATATTCTCAGGTCGATAAAAGGTGAAAGGGAAAAAGCTCATTTGATGAACCATTCAAGATATTCTTATTAGATGATTACGAACAAACAACCAAAGTCAAGATCTTATCGAGCTTCTGCTCAGAGCATAGCTCAGTTGTTGTTCTTGTTCAAGATGAACTTTTTCATAAGACTCTCTCGCCTCTCACTCTCGTCATGTCAATCTTATACTTGGTTTTTTTTTTCTAAGAGTGTAGACAGTAAACCAGGTCCATCCATGTCCATACATTCCTCTTGGATATTTATGCTTAAAAATCAATTTGTATCCAATGGTAGGCTATACTATAGTGTATTTAAGTGTTTAAAATTAATACGTATATATTTATATTATGTATTGTATGTTAATAATAATAATGCCATGCGCAGAAGCTTCTTCCAGAAATCCAGAATCCAGACCCAGACTACCTAATTAATAATAATTCACGAGCGCATATTATGTGTGTGGGTTTCAAAGTTAAATGTGTATCTGTGTGATTCCAATTTGGACGAGTATGTATATATATAATATTTTGTGTCGATAAATTTTATGTGGCCTGGTCCCTGGTACTGGTAAAACATCAACATCCAATAATAATAATTTTTTTTTAACGGAGGGAAAAAGTCAAGAGTTGAAAAGTGTTGCCTACGAGATAAGAAAAAAGAAAATTCATAAATTATATAGCTTGTATTGAGCGGATGGAGTAGGGCCCATTAATGTGGATTGTGTCGGTGCCGGTAGAGCATTTAGTTAATCGGGTGTAATATTGTAATAGCCGTTTGTGCTAAAAACCCGAATAGCTTGGCTTGACTCGACTCGACTCGACGTGGGCTCCTTGCTCCGGCCGATACCGATACCGATACCGATACCGATTTCGATATAATGTAGTGCCTGTAAGGTTTAACTTACACCTTATTTTTGAAAAAAAAAATCCACGCGCCTTTAGTGATTAAATTATGGTCGTATAGATAGCATATAAAATACAAATTGGAGACACATATAAATTACACACGATATCCCATATGGACCTGCCATATAGTTTCAAAGTAAGCAGGCTACATAATAGCTAAGACAAGGAAATGGGGAAAAAGGACTAACTGGTCTGGTTCTGGTACCGGTCCAGGTCCTGGTCGTGAGCAATAATAATAATAATAATAATAATAATAATAATAATAATATTATGAAAAAAAAAAAGCTTTTGAAATTGGATTTGAGTGGAGAAGGCTGTGTGTGTGGAAGGATGTACATAGGTATAAATACGAGGCGAGTAAAACAGGGTTAGAATAATTATTATTGGCTATGAAACTATGAGATTACTCTTTGGGGTTTGCCCTCTCCGACGCTATGTAACATTTTTTCTAGTTTAATGTAACATCATATGAAATTATTATAAGGGACTCTCAAGTATGATGGCAGTGGAGACGGCAAGTTTAACTTTGGGTCTTATGGCATTTTGTTCAGAGCTCATTTCGTATGGTCGTCGTCTGGGAGAGTTATGAGATGGGAGATGATGTGAGCTGGCGGACTGGTGGGCACTGAGTCTGGGATGTAGATATTGTGGGAGAGACTGTAGGGTTGGATTTGGACGTGGATGTGGATACGTGTGTTTGAGTGTGTGGGTCCCTCATTATCACATAACCATTATTATAGTGTAATAGTTAAATGGTGATAGCCATCATGAGGTAGAGGTGGAATAATGGAGAGAGGAGGGGAAATATATGTGAGCTCATGTGTTCCTTTTGGCCTCTTCTCATTGATCTCCTGATAATAATCCTCACTATATTTCTATGACCCTCGAGAGTTAATCGAGGATCTCGACTTTATTACGTGGACGCTCTGCATAGCTACTAAGGCTGGGTAGGGGCCTATGTAGTCTCGGCTACTCCATATGTGTCTCAGTCTGTAGTCTGAGTAGATATTGATAAGTGGAAGAAGAAGAAGACGAAGACAGGGCGAAATAAGCGGGATGAAGGCCTTAGGGTGTGGGGATCGTGGGATGAGTCCCACCCCACCCCATCCATCCATCTCCTCAAAACTGACAGGGCCGGATATTGCGGTCAGCGCAGGCAGCCCCCGCTGCCTGAAGTTTCAAAAACATGTAAATAGAATATTTTGACTTTTCAAAAACAGGCAAATAAAATTTTTTGTGCATTTCAAAAACATGGAAATAAAACATTTTCCACTTTTCTCAAAACATGTAAATAGCACATTGAGCACTTTTCTGAATCTAGTAAATCGAACATTGAGCACTTTTCTAAAACATGTAAATACAACATTGAGCACTTTTCTGAATCAAGTAAATCGAACGTTTTGCACTTTTCTAAAACATGTAAATACAACATTTTGCTTTACCAAAGAAAACCATCAACAAAATCAAAACGGTCGTTTTTGTATGGAAACAAATTGCTGCCTAAAACCAATTCCTTCGTCCGGCCGTGAAAACTGAACTGGAGCAGGATATATAGTAGTAGAGCTGGGCTATACGCATTCATAGCAATATTGTTAAGGAAAAACTTCGACAATGGTAGCTTTTCTGCTAATGTTTTCCGTAGGCAGAGCGGGGAAGGGAGTTTGAGGGGAAAGAAAAAACGATATATCTCCAATGATTTTCTCAAGTCAGCCGGTGTTGGTGTTGGTGTTGGTGTTGGTGTCGGTCTCGGTCTCGGTCTCGGTGTCGGTGCTGAGCGATATGTGTGGAGATGAGTTGTGTTCAGTGGTTCTTTGATGATGGCTGATGTTGATGAAGCAGAGGATTACGGGGCTGATGGTGCGTTGAGACAGAAGACAAGAACGAGGCGCTGCTGTGCCAGTGGAGTGCGAGTAGGATAATAATATGATAGTCAAGAAACAGTAAATAATGCTCAAAGATATTCTCTCTCTCTCTCTCGAGTGTATAAAGTTGGAGAGATAAGTCGTATTCTATCACCAAGACCGAGGGAGATAAATAAAATACTAAATAGGTATGATTGATGCTTGAGCGTATTTACTTACTGCGTTAGCGAGCGGGGAGAGAGGGAGATAGGTGGGAAGTGGGGATGGTGTTGGAGGGAGACGGAGGAGGTGGGGAGATGGAGCGGAGGGAGATGAGACTGTGTGGATGAGTGAGAGATTGGGAGAGAGGGAGAGGCGAAGGAGTGTACGTTTACACGGAGTGAGGGAGAAGATAGGCGTTGAGAGACTCACTTTGACAACGTGGGCTGTGTGATCGCAATGTCTGATTTATAATGACAGTATAACGACTATAGAAGTACAAAGCGAAAAATCTATTATCCTCGTGTCTGATTAAAACTATGAGAATTGCTTCCAATATTCCGAAGCAAAGAGCAAAGCCAAGGAGAGAGAAGGAAAAAAGCTTGATAGTAGAAAGGGATGAACAAAGTATTATGTTTCCAATCACCCTATAGCCATAGCCATCTCCTCACTCCGACTATGACCATAATGCATGACTGTATCTGTGGATTGGAGATTGGGATGAGGAGGTAGGGACGACGGCTCTCGTCCTCGTCTATATCTACCAGCAGCATCTTTCATCACATCATCGTCGTCAGTGGAAAGAACAACTATCGAATCCACTCACGTGTCCGCATACGCTTAATTTGCATACATTAGTCACTCTATAATTTTATGTTTTCAGGGGGATGAGCTTATTCGTACGAGGAAAGAAAGACGAGGCTCTCTCCTCTTCGCTGTCCGCACTCTTTAGGCCCCACTTTACTTTAGACATCATTTCTCACACACTATGTACCTACGTCCATCTAGACACTCCAGCCTCCATCCCTCACAAAGATACACATCACGACTATAGCCTCACTTTTTGACAATTAGATCTTCAATCTCTGTGCTCTACAGTCTGCAGTCTGCACAGGCCATGATGATGTGGAGGGAAGGGGGATGCTCTTGCTCGCGTATATTTCTCGGTCTTCCTTCCAAATCAAACTATGTACCTACATCTCTCCAACTCTACCTCATTTTCATAAACCAAAAGCAGAACAAGAACCAAAATGTAGGATAGTCCTTCCAAGTTCCTTTAATGTGGTCCCATAGGATCTCCCATCCACTACCTGTGAGCACTATTTACTAGAGGAGGCGTTCCTTATTTACATGTCGTGAAAGTTTGAGATGCTATTTCATTCCTAATTCGGATCAAATCAACATCAACTCTCAACACTCCTCAGCCCTCCGCTCACTAAATCTATAATATTAATGGAATCACATAACCTATAGGAATGACCAGCGTATGATCTTGAGTGTGGATAGTCGATATGAATTTTAAGCCATATCGTCGGTGAAGAACCAAAATGACCCAAATCCAGTTTAAGCTAGAATCAAAATGAGCCATATGTCTTAAAAATAAAATGAGAAACATGCGTAAAATGTTAATTACGAGTTTTTGAAAAGTGTAAAATGTTCTATTTACGTGTTTTTGAAAAGTGCAAAATGTTCTATTTACATGTTTTTTGAAAAGTGCAAAATGTTCTATTTACATGTTTTTTGAAAAGTGCAAAATGTTCTATTTACGTGTTTTTGAAAAGTGCAAAATGTTCTATTTACGTGTTTTTTGAAAAGTGCAAAATGTTCTATTTACGTGTTTTTGAAAAGTGCAAAATGTTCTATTTACGTGTTTTTGAAAAGTGCGAAATATTCAATTTAAATGGTTTTAAGACATGTTTCAATATTTATGTAGATAGTGGATGTTGGTTTTAGCTAAAAATGGATATAGGTCATTTTGGTTCTTCACCGACGATATGTACCTACCCGTACAATAAGATGCAACTGAAGCCATTAAGGTATTCTTCCATTCCCAGTCGTATTCTGTGAGTGTTTTGTGTGTGCATGTGGACGTGGAGTGGACGGGGTATTGAGTATTGAGTAGATAAATATTAATGCTCTCTCTCTGTCCTATTCGTATTCGTATATTTGAGGCCATAGTAATTTACGCAGCGATTTGTTACCTATTTGGTTTGTAAATAATGGTCGGCGAGGACAGGAGGATGGACGGGGAATGGATAAAAAGTGTATTGATATTAACTCTGATGGGGAATTATATCATCTTGAACGTAGGCTGACAGAAATTGACATGTAAACCTTGTTATTATGGATGACGAGGGAACATGCCCATTTATTGTCCTCCACGTCCACCCGCAGCAACTGAGAGCCACAGCATGGGGACTTCCACTTGGCAAGTTCATTCCTAGTCTTTTAGGAGGTAATATCGCCTATCAGAAAATAAATATATACATCTAGAAACCGATTTAAAAATTATTGCAGGGGTGGCTCTCCGTAGCTTTGTGTAAATTGAGGATGCACTGCACTACTACTACTACTACTACTACTACTACTACTACTGCAGTATGAAAAGGGAGAAAAATCATCTATAGAGGCAAGAACCAATATCGTGCATCTTCCCATTTATTTAGCATTAAAAATATTGAACGTTTTCATTCTCTACTATATACTTGCACTATATTTAATTATATAGTGCAACTTATTGGTCCTGGCTCTGGCCTTGTGTGCGTGTGTCGTCGTCGTCGTCGTCGTGCATATGTTGCTCTGTAGTATTTACAATTATTAAATATTATTAGAGACAAAATTGTAGGTTGGTTCCCTTGCACAAGATAACACATGATAATTACAGATGAGGATTTCATTGAGCATTATCATTGGCTACATACTATATTGACCAGCCTTCTCCATCTCCCTTCTTACGCCGAGGAGAGTCTTGTCCAAACTCGGTCCTGGTCCTTGTAAAATATAAATATGTTTAGAAAATGCGGAATCAATTTTAAAGACTCAAGGGGTTTGTGTGTGTCTTGTGTCGTGAAGCATTCAATTTGCTATGTATTTTGTGTTGCTTTTTCAAGATAGATACTTGCAACGTGCTCTGCTTCATTATTTTTTTTTACTTTATTTGTTTTGGACAGGATAGGATTTACGTCGTTTAAACGTCCAATCTCACAAGGGAGTTAGGGTTGTGTTGTTGAGTGAGTCGCTATATGTATATAGCTGGGACTGCTCGGTTTCGGTTTTGGATTTGGTTTTGGATTTGGCTATCGCCCGGCCTTCCCATTGCCCATTGCCCATTGGACTCATGCTCCTTCTCCCGTTGACTGTAGTTTTGCGAGAGAAAAAAGACTACTAAGGGAGGGAGGGAGGGAGGGGGGAAGGGAAGCGGAGATGATGATGGTCAGGATTCTAGAAAGAAAAGAGCTTGGGGAAAACTGTCAAAACAGAGAACATGTCATATGATATCATTGATATTTTTGTACAGTAACTCAATCATGCTCCTGTACGTGTGTAGCTTACGTAGTCCATGAATGGGCACACTGATAATGTGAAGAAAAATGTTGGGACTTATGGCTCGCTTTGTCCCCGTTCCAACTCTCTCCTCCTTGTGACATTTACTCGAAAACAAATTCCGAGTTGATTTAACAAGGAAAAACTTTCTACACATTTCCCCGTCCACTTTCCCTCGTCCTCCTGTATACACACATAGGTAATTTGCTGAGGGATGTACATATAGTCACATGGACCACATGTACAGGACTCCTTCCTTTTCCCGTCCCGCTATATGTAAGTACATACGGTGTGGGAAGAGTGCAAGTATTTCAAACGGATTTTTGGTAGGATATCATCTCACCCCTTTTATTTTCCTTTTTCCTTGGGAAAGAAGCTACCTACCTACTTAAACGTGGATGATATAGGGGATATAGTTGACTGTATATAGTTAGCTAGGAAATGCGCTGGTTCTGGTTATGTGTCTCTGTCCTGTGTCTTGCTGAGTCAATGAAGGAGATTGGAGAGGAGACTGGTTGTGTTATTCTGTTGTGAGTTACAAATAACTCTGTGTGGAAATAGAAAATGGCTCGATGGATGACTTGATATTTTGTGGAGAGTGCGGAAGGTTGTCTCTCTGCACTCTCCTGCTGCACTGTCACGAGCGGACGAGGACGAGGAAAAAGGACGAGAGTCTGGCTTTCAGATTCAGGAGGAAGGAGGATAAAGTCTCTTCCTCCGCCGTGTATCTGTATCTCCTGGTGCAGGAGTAGGACGACGACGACGACGACGACGACGACGAGTCTCATATCAGACGTCATATAAGAAAATGACTCTGTGGCTACATGGATGGAGAGGAATATGAAATGTACTTGGAGGCTACATTTTCCCTCACGTAACACATGACAATAGAACGTTAATTTTGTCAAATGAAATCCAACGTGAATCCTTTCTGAGTCTGTCTCTTATTTGACAGTTGTGGATGTCAATCTGTTATGAAATCGTATCGTATTGATGCCACAAGAAGTGTAGAACAGACAAGAGGAAGAGAAGAAATAAGTTGCCCGAAATCCAAAAGGACTATTGTGTGTCGTCTTAGCTTATCGTCGTCAGTCCATTCCGTTGCGTTGTACATCGCCTATGTGTCTCTATACACTACACCTCCTGTCCATATACTCACTCCCATATAGCACCCACCAACTTCATATTCAGATAGTGTGCTCTCTCCTCCCCTGCCTACATCTATACGTACCTACGTGTTTGTTCTGAGCTGTCGCTGACTCTGATCAAGTAAAAGTTGCTCTTTCAGTTTTCCCCAGTCTTTCACTCCTTTCCCTTCCTTTCCACACAGAGATGCTCGCTCAGCCTGTATGCCCACATACGCTCCCTGCTTGAGCGCGGGACGTGGACGTGAGTAGGAACGAGGATTATTTATAGAAAATTCCACTGGTATTTGTATTCCCTCCCGTCCACTTCCCTCTCTCTCTCTGCTCCATGTAGCCAAGTTCACCATGTTCCTATAATATGTAGCCAGGCTAGATTGAAAAAGACGAGGGAAGAAGAAGAAGAAGGAGACAGGACAGAAAAAAGACTTGTCACCAATTATTAGCTCAAGTTAAAGGATTTTTTTTAACTCTATGTATATAGTTGAGATGGGGGACTTGAATTGAATGCTGAACATGAAAACCCTTCTTTCTTTTCAATGAAGGAAGTTCCCCGTCTATCAAATCAGTAGATTTTGGAAGTCAGGACCAATTTAGAGAGTCTTTCTCATCGTCAGAGCGTATAGGATCTTGTAAGCTGAGAAAAATGGATTCTCAGTTGGATTTGGATTTGGATGAGTAGTAGTAGTAGTAGTAGTAGTAGTAGTAGTTGCATATAGTCGTCCTAGTCCTCGTCCTCTCTCCTATTCCCAGCTACCACCGATCACTTTTAAAGGATGAATGACTTTTATAATACGTGCCCTTTGTGTTCTAGTCGAGTACAAGGTTTTGTACGAATCCGAATGTCTGTCAATGTTGTAGAGAGCACCTATACCCCGCACCCATCCGGGACCAGTACCAGTACCAGTACCAGTACCAGTACCAACCACCCGCCTTCTCCTACAGATATACCTATTTACAGGCTCAGCCCCCTCCCAACTCCCATCCAAATCCAGATATCTCAAATATGTTCTGGAATGTGGAATTAGTCACAGACTATTAGACTATATCGTCCAGATGTAGAGAGGAGAAAGAGTGGAAGGGCGGATTAACGGATGAAATCAGGAGGGAAGAGAGCCGGAGCATATTGGACGAGAGAGAGAGAGAGTAGTGAAAATATCAAATTAAAAGTGATTTGAAGATTCTCTACATCACGCCTCGTCCGGAAATGAAGGCCAAGTAGTTTGAATGATCCTCTGGGTTAACGCGTCCAGGAGCAGGAGTGATACGTACATATCTATATGCTAAGTAGATTTCGTCGTCTCCCCGTTCCCCTTCCCCCCCCCCCCCCCCGCTCCTCTGCTTAATATAAGCTGCTGGGGAAAGGTGAACCACCAAACCAAATCTCTTCCACATTAATTCCACACGAATTGGGAGCAATGTACCTATAGCGAGAGGATAGAAAATGAAGGCTCTGTCTCCTCGTCGCCCAATGAATTTCCAACCTCTGTTTTTTTGCACACATTCATGATTTTGAAGACATTTGTTCAGATTTTCATTACAGTGTCCCACCTTCCACAGACAGAGAAGGAAGCAGAGATAAAAATATGCAATCTATTTTAATATGCAACAATTTAAAAAGTAGCGCCCGCCAGTTTGAGTGCATCTATTGAACACAGGAGTTTAATCAATAATCAAAGTACCTACCTAGGTACCTACATATCCCAAATATTTCAGTATAGGAAAACATATAGACTATCGGATGAGCCATACGGAAACTTAGACTGGAATCTGTCGCTTGTTTTATCCTTTTTTATTTTTGCTTTAAAAAAAAAGTAGACATAACCTACGTGCATCAAATATAATAATGGCTGTTCAACTCGGAAATAAATTGAAATGGAAGTATGTGCACAGCTGGTACTGGTACTGGTACTGGTACTGGTACTGGTACTGGTACGGGATGTCCACTATAAATGTATGTATGTATGTAGGTGGCTGGATATATAATTATACAATGCAAGTAGAGAGATCAGTATTCGCACCGGCACCGGCACCGGCACCGGCACCGGCACCGGCACCGGGACCGGGACCGGGACCGGGACCGGCAGAGACTCGGGTATATGTATCTCCACTGCTACTGCTGGCGCTATACATGTATGAGTATAGGGAGACGGAGAAGGAGACTTTTCCATGGTGATCATTTCGGTTTAAGAAAGATGTGCATTGGAGAGGCGTCAGAGCTTATCTGACTCGGCGGTGTGCAAAGGATGTTTCAGTAACAGAATTGAAGTGAGCACGGGAAATGAAATGCCCTGTACCATAGCGATCCATCAACCCTTGCATCACTTGATACATACACAATGAGCCTTTTCCAATCCTCCACTCCTCCGTCCGCCAGGCCAGACCAGTCAAGCTTGAACTATCTACATCTCTACCTTCCCACATATAGTCACATATATCCACACAAGTCTATAGCCCATATCCATATCCACTCTTATTACTCTTACAGTTACTACTCTACATCCTACTTCCGTACATTCTCACAGACAGACCTTTTAGATTTTGATTTTTACCAAGTTTTCTCTCCTCCACTCAAATCCCATGCAACCTATACCTACCTATAGCTTCTACTTCTATATAAAAGCACATTCATATTCCTTTCTGAATTTAGCATCTCAATTCTGAATTCCAATCCTGAGACCTATACTAAAATGGTGCAGCCGTACAAAAAAAGTGTATTTATTTTATACATACTTAAAATTACGAGAATGATTAGGACGTCAATTGTATGTGTAAGCAAAAAGCACATTTATTAAGCTTCCAACCTTTGACCTGGACTGTGTAATACGACGTAGCTATAATAATGTTAATTATGAAAATATAAATCATGATCCGTCCATAAAGTACGGTATTTGTTTTGTGTCTGTGTGGATGAAATGAAATAAATCTACATTTAAATCCAATAAGTCATCCGTGTCCATCCAGTCGGATTGAGATCCGTCATTATCTTCACACAACTTCTCGTTTAGCATCTGCCATTTGCATAATGGAGAACTAAGTAGAGCGGTTGACTTGAGACTTGAGATCAGAAAGCCACTCCCTCCTACACAACTCGGCAATTTATTGTTCTGCTTCGGGCTCAGCGAGACGAGAGTCTCTTTAATAGACATTATGAAAAAAAAATATTTTGTCTATCTTCTTGTAAGACAACGTAAACATTTAATAACAATGAGTTTGAGCTCATAATATGAAAATGGAATATTCCTTTTAGGTGTAGTGTGTAGACAGTACATATAGGACATTGTGAAGCTATGGTGTAAAATGCTCTTCTTGGGATCTTTACGCTTTACTAAATATTTCTCGCCATTTACTCAGGGAGTCCCATCTACAATTTACGTTCCATGTCATGCCGTGGAGATAGGGCACATACGGAGTAATATAGGATGTCAAGTTTCATGAAATTTATTTGTAAAAATTCATTGGAGCGTGTTATTAAATTTTTATGCAGAAATGCTCAAAAGTGCATAATATTATTACCAAGTGAAAGCTGAGAAGGACAAGTCGCAGTGTTCCCTGTCGTCGTCGGCGTTCCTCCCATTATTATTACTATGAGAAAACGCTTTTCTGTGTATATGCAAGGGACTTGTATTGAGCATCATGCAAAGGGGCTGTTTAAAATTCAAAAGATATTATAATAATGGGAATCACTCTGTTTTCATTAATTAAATTATCATTACGTGAATGTAATGTGCTGTGTGTCTTTAAAATTTGAAAAAATCAACAAGGATTTATTACGACCGACTCACCATAACATATTTGAAAGATGCAGTTGATTACAATATTTTCCCACAAACGTATTTGTCCGTGAAGAACCAAAATGACCCATATCCATTTTTAGCTAAAACCAATGTCAGCTATCTACAAAAATATTTAAATATGTCTAGAGAGCATTTAAATAAAATATTTTGCACTTTTCAAAAACATGGAATTAGAACATTTTGCACCTTTTCAAAAACTGGAATTATAAATTTTTGCACCTTTTCGAAAACATTGAATTAGAATATTTTGCTCCTTCTCAAAAACATGTATTTACAAAATTTTTATCCTTTTCAAAAACTGGAATTATAAATTTTTTCAAAACATGGAATTAGAACATTTTGCTCCTTTTCAAAAACATGTAAATAGGACAGTTTTCATTGTTGAAAAACATAAAAATAAAAAATTTTACGTTTTTCAAAAACTCTTAATTAACATTTGACGCATGTTTCTCATTTTTTTTTTGTATGACATAGCTCATTTTGATTGTAGCTTAAATTGGATATAGGTCATTTTGGTTCTTCACAGACGATATGTGACTGGCATAGTACAAACAACAAAAAAGAAAGAGACATTTTTTAATTTGAATTATTATCCATACTGGTGACTGGTGCCGGTGCTGGTGGCTAAGATTAGTAGACAGGGCTCACCAGTGCTGATTCAATAGAAATAGAAAATAATTAGGACCCATTAGAAGGAGCAAACGATACGTGTGACAGTAATCTCCCGAGTAAAATAATAATGCAGTTTCTGGGGTTCCATTATTTGTGTTTGGGAGAGATGATAAATTTTGGAATGAGTATGTGATGGTTGGCGTGTTGGTGGGGAGGAGGCGAAGGAACGTCTGTTTGAGCGTAGATGATGTGCGGGATGTGATGGGATGGAGATAATGGACAATAATTGTGGAGTCATAGTGAGTGAGATAACTTCTACTGTCTGTCTCTGCCTCTGCTATATCAGTAGCCTCGTATGGCAGGGATGGAATATTGTGTAGGACGCTCTGGCCTATCCATGGTATGGATTGAATATGGTTGGTCTGGTCTGGGTCATAGACGTGTGTGTGTGTGTGTGTGTGTGTGTGTGTACTCGTAGTTGATAGATCTACTTGGTGATGAAGATGACGGTGGTGATGATGATGATGATGAAACTGGGTTACGGAAGAGGGAAGAGGATGACACATGACATGATGAGGATGGTGATGATGTCTGTGTAATGAGAAAGCGAGAGTAATCGTGATGATAAAGACGGAAGAGAATGATGAGAGGAGCTGAGCTTATGTTGGCTGTTGGGGAGCGTGAGGTTACACACGGACCCGTCAGAGACTCACTACTCACTCCGGAGCTACACATATAGCTACAACTATCTACCAAAAACTACGGCGGATCCTCTTCCCATGGATTATTTCGTCTGCGTCCACTGTCGTCGCCTAACAACTAACCGGGAGCTGGCTGTCGGTCTCGTCTCGGTATCGGTATCGGTGTCGGTCTGGGTAACGGTTACGGAGTCCGGGGTGGTTTCGATGTGCTTTCGAAGGATAAGGAATGATGCTGCTGGAGGAGCGGAGGCTCGTCTGGTTCTGGTTCTGGTTCTGGTTCTGGTGGGCACTGCTGTAGCATTAGAATATGAGGAGGTCTATAGTATAGGCGAGATGAGGAAAGGAACGTGAGGTACATAAATTGAAGTCAGAGTGTAAGCAGGAGAGTGAAAAGGTCTAAAAGACGAACCTTATGTGAATCGTGTTTCCGAACGCTTTGCAAAGATTATGATCATTTATTGTGGCCCAAACATTGGCAGTAATTTATCTGAGTTATGGCTGATGGTGTCCGGATAAAGTGACTTGATGAAAGGGCCATAACAAACAGGGAGTGAGTGAGAGGAGAGGAGCGAGGAGCGAGGCCTCCGCACTCCAATCTCCGCTCTCCTCCTCCTCTTCCCACCATTCCAGGAACCAGTATCAGAGCACTATAGACACACACCCCACCAGACCAGTCTCCTTTCCATCTCCAATACACTAAAATATCATTTCCAAATAGCACACTCTCCCTCCACTTTCCCACTTTTCCCAAGCATAGCACCTCCCGATATGTACCATCACCCAAGATGCAGGACCCACAGACCAAGAGTCATGCAGAGAAAGACTGTCTCCCACCGCCACCGCCGTCCACCTTTCCTCCGACCGAATCAGGAGCCACATGTGTCTGGATCTGGATGGAGTTGTATGATGTGGAGGAACTCATCTGACTATCTCCCTCTGTATCTCTATCTCGGTCTTCCGAGTCCATAACATTTCCTATACGCCATGTAAATATGTGGACGTGGTTCTTGTATTACTCCGGTACCGGTACCGGTGCCGGTACGTAGGAAATACATAATGTGAAGTGAGTGGGGAAGTCGGGAGGGAGGACTCTCATGGCATTTGGCTGTCCTGGGCTCCGCATCCATGAATTAAACTGTTTAGTACGCGGAGCACAGGGTCATCTGGGACATTCTATTACTTATACGATTACATTACATGATCCTTTTCATTTCATTAAATAGGCTTTTATTCTCATTTTCACTCAATCCTCAAATCTATAAATAAACTCCTCTATTCAATTTACGATAAGTGCTTCCATCGCGGAGAGAGATGCTCCGTTCTGGATCCACTGTTACTGCCTATATACCCGTTCCTGTCTGTGTACAGGAGATACCTACTTGTTGTACGTCTCTCACGTCACCATCACCATGCAATCAGCATGCTCATCCGCTCATTGTCAGTTTAACCATCCAGTTGCTCACTCGACCAAACTCCGCTGCTGCTCTCGTATTTCACTCGTCGCCCTCTCCTCACCCATGTACACGTTCCCTTCTCACTTCTCAGGATGAGTTTATGTCCGTCTTGATTTCCATGTCGAACAATCAAATTAAAATTATAGGCATTTCATTCAAACACACTCTGTGCTTCCGTGGACTAAATAAGAATTTTGTGTTTGTTTGTTTTTTTTTCCTCCACAAAAGTTAATGAATTTCACATTACTGCGAGTGAGTGGGAGCATGAACCGTTCATTAATATTATTTTATTCTTATTATGTATGACTCCTCGTCTTCTTATGATGAGTCTTAACGTACGCGTCATCTTTACGTGGTAGTAGTAGAGAATAGAAATGAATGGATACGCGTGTCTTGATCCACCTCCTGATATCCACCTCTCTTGCAATAATAATAATAATTGGAATGTTCCAATTTAAAATAATTATCTCGCGTCATTCAAGTATGTACCGACTATACAGTTTTACATATCTTTTCCCTTGTCTCCACTCCACTCCACTAAATTGTATGTGCACCCCGCACGAATTCTGACTTGTTCCAAACTCCAAACTGGCGTTACTGCTCGCAATTAATTAGCAGCTCATAGTCCATAGGCTATACGCCATACGCCATATAAGCAAAGCATAGAGCTAAACACTCTAGAATTAGAATTTGTTGCAATTAGACCTTTTTCGCCATCATGTTTTGAGTGAGTAGAAATGGAGGTAAATGTTGATGACTTGTTCAAAGTGAAGGGAAATTCATGGCTAAAAGTAAATACGTAGTAGTTATCATTGTTATCTTAGCCGATTGCATATAGATACATCCAGGTTTCCACATAGCCAGTTAATTGGGGGTGGGGGTGCTGACTTGGATGGATTTGGATTTGGACTTGAATTTTTGAGCTCTTTATTTAATTCAGCATTTAATTGTGCAGGAAGTGAAGCTGTAAATTTTGTAAATGAAGAGCAAACGAAGAGACCCCAAGAGAAAAAATTTAAATTGCGAGGAAAATTACCAAAAAAAAAATACGTTGAATTTGGAGTCATATTCATTACATTTTGTACAAATTCACGTACTGATATTGAGAGTCTGTGGACGAGCGCATAATATTATGTACCTGCTGTAATTATTGTAGTCATATAACCGATGCTACTGGTTTCTGGTTTCTGGTGCAGACACACACACACTTAAAAAAATAACTCGCCCAATGGATGGAATATGCACATCCTTAATAACGAAAACGAGAACGACCATAGCCTATAGTATGTATGGCTGGTTATACAGTATATGAGTAGTTAGTTAAGGCTACAATAATTTCGCAAGGTATACAGTTTACACACATTATGTGTCTGTGTGGACTCACTCAGCGGCGCTTTTCATTATCTAAAACATGATGTGTTCAGAAAAATTACTTTGGTGAACGTTGAAGAGATTGATTGTGAAGATAAGGAGAGAGGAATTTTTAAGTTCCAGATGACGAACATTAACAAGTTGAATTAATGGCTTTTAAATGAAAGCGCTCCTCTACTCCCTCTCAACATTTTAAGAGGCACTGAGGAATTCCAATTTCATATTTCGTGCATTTTTCATTTTCATTTTATTGTTGTGCCATGTACATATACATATTGCCTGTGAAGAACCAAAATGGCCCATATCCAATTTTACCTAATAATAATATCCACTATCTACAAAAATATTGAAACATGTCTTGAAAACATTTTAATACAATATTTTGCACTTTTCAAAAACGTGTAAATAGAACATTTGGCAATTTTCAAAAACATGTAAATAGAACATTTTGCAATTTTCAAAAACATGTAAATAGAACATTTTACGCCTTTCAAAAACATGGAATTAGAACATTTTGCATCTTTTCAAAAGCATGCAAATAGAGCATTTTTCAATTTTCAAAAGCTCTGAAATAAACATTGTACGCATCTTTTTCATTTTTTGTTTTTATGACATAGCTCGATTTGATTGTAGCTGAAATTGGATATGGGTCATTTTGGTTCTTCACAGACGATATGTAAAAGTATAATTTTGTTCTACTGAGTAGTGACTATAGGTATATCCATGTCTCAAATATCTACATTATTACAATGTTTTTTTAAAAAATACTTATTATTTGACAAGACCTTCTTTGCTCAGAGATAGTGGATGTCGATGGCTGCCATGACGTGCCTTAGTAGCGTTCTTGTCGTTGCTGTCTTATTTGTTTCTGCCACGCTCAATGTAATATCCATTGACCCTCGAGTTAAATAGCAATTTTTAATTTAATTACTGTATTGCATTGATGATCGGGAATTGATAAGACTCCGCTTTGCAGGCTTTGCATCACAACAACGTCAACGTGGCAAATTAAGGAACGGCTAAGCATTTCTCTTGTTTCTTGTTTTGTCTATTACATATATGCGTATAGCAAGTCCTGTGTTGTTGTGAGTACTCGTGTGATTAGAGTCACAATCTTGGAGGCGCTGCTTCTGCTGATGTAGCGAATTGCTTGGTTGTGTACATTGGACTCTGGTACTGGTACTGGCATGAGTATGAGGCCCATTAATAACTTTTCCAATGTCAACAAATTCAGGAATTGGAATGTAAAATCGTAAAATATTTTCTTATCCCAATCCCATCCTTTGCCAATTAACCACGTACCTACCTACCTTCCGTCTCTTCCTCTGGCTGTCACGTACGACGGACGGCAACAACAACCAGGGCCGGATAATGTGGCCGGCAGCCCCCGCTGCTTGAATTTTCAAAAAACCGTGTAAATGGAACATTTTGGAGTTTCAAAAAATATTTATAAAGAATATTGAGACTTTTCAAAAACATGCAAATAAATTATTTTGTACATTTCAAAAACATGGAAATAAAAAATTTTCCACTTTTCTCAAAACATGTAAATAGAACATTGAGCACTTTTCTGAATCAAGTAAATCGAACATTTTGCACTTTTCTAAAACATGCAAATACAACATTTTGCCTTACCAAAGAAAACGATCAATAAAATCAAAATGGTGGTTTTTGTATGGAAACAAATTGCTGCCTAAAACAAATTCCTTCGACCTCACTTTTCGTGTCAAAATTCGAATAATTTTTGAGCAAAATTGAAACTTGATACATTCAAATTCAATAGATACATATAGCCAGTAGCTGTACAGATGTGCTGTGGCAGCTTGGTGTCGGCGTCGGCTTCGGTGCCGGTCTTCGTATGGAGCGAATAAGTGAGTTATAAAAAAAAATCATCATTGATGCAACCGCAAGTAGCAAGTGTAGTATACTTAAATGAGGGTGAACTTCTAGTTTCATTATGATTATTATTGTTTATCCGGAACATGTTAATTACTTGAGAAAAACTAGATCTACAAGTGCGAGCAGAGGGTTGTCTGGGCATTTTTTGTTGGAAAATACAAGTTCCTCTGTATCATCATCCCCATTATTCCCCATACAATGTGAGTAGACTTACTATACTACTGCAAATACCTACCTACCTATATATGAAAGGATGGTCACTCCTGCATGCAGTTGCGGTGTGGTGTGACTGATCTACTACTGTACACGTTGATAGTACACTTCGATACGGCGATAATGATCATTCAAGACGCCAAACCATAAACAAATCGCATGTAAAGATTTCTTATTTCGAAAAAATACACACACATGTATGTAAGGTACCTACCTATAGGAGGTGCACTCCCACGTTTCTGTTGAATTCCTCATGGCTACGCTATACCTTCAGAGTACACACAAAACAAACTCTTGCTCCGGCCTTATGGCTATATGACTATACAGAAACAGAATACAGATGCGACGACGACCACGAGGCAATGTTAGCTCACTCACGATTAAACTGACTATTGCTTAATAATTTTTTAGAAAATTCTGATGATAGTCAGTGCCCATGACAAAAGTGGAGGGAGAGAGGCAACTATTTTTTTTTCCTTCTCCTCTTCTGCTCCACCAAGTATAGTTGTTCTTTTAAAGTGTATAGATATTTTTATATATAATTATTATTTAATTTTTATTTTCAAAACTCCACTCACTGCACTGCTCATATGAGCCTCACTTCTATTTATGAAAAATAATTATTGATATTAAAAAATGTTGTTGTTTGGAGTAGAAAGATTTGTCGGATTATTTGATTGGATTCTTTGAGCGAGTGCATGAAGAGAGATAAGAACTTGTGACTCGATCGTGTGTAAAATGACATGAATTTAACTTATCCTTCCCTCAGCCTCCTCTGCACTATACACTCCCTTGTTCCCTTGGCTTGGCAGAACAAGCTCCAACTTTCCTTGACGCTCCATACATGAAAACGAAACAAACAAAGTAGGTAGGTACCTATATGCAGAAAAGGGTGATTTATGATCTTAATCACAGAAATAATTGTAACTATACTTCCTAATGAGTTATTCCTTGTCGAGTTTTCATTTACAATTTACTATTGTTTCGAGCATTTAGCGTATATAGTCTTTTATTGCTCTTGATTCATTCAGGCTGTCCTTACTATATACACACACACTTTTGGTATAAAAAAAAGCGGGATGTTGTTGTGTTAGTGGCAGCATATGAGATTTGCCATGTAGTAGAGGCAGTATAAAAATAAACGGAGAGAGGTATGGGAAAATGTTTGAAATAGATACCATCCATTATTTATATATGGGATGTCTTTTTAAGATTTAATTGAATTAAATACAAAAAATGGAGTGAATTGATAAGATGATAAGAAGAGTGTGTGCATGGTCTGCTCGAGCATATATGCTACAGATATTCCGAGACGATAGACTCCCTTAACAAACTACATACATGCGCAGTAAACTACGCGGCCACGGGAGCATAAATCAAATCAATGTTGAACATTGCGGATGAGAAAAATCATTTTACAGAGAAAAAATTAAGATAATTCTCATTTAATTTAATGATAGGCTGAACATGATGTTGATGTCCATGTCCATGTCCATGTGGGGTGTTCGTTTACTCTGGTCTCTCTACTTTGTTATGCCAACTCTTCTGTCTTCATATAGCTCTATCTGCTGGGATGTGGCTGTGGGAAGTGAGCATAATAAACACGGAGGATTGTTTAACTCAATGTAAAATCCGTTCAATTATAGTATTTGCACAATTTAGTCCAGAGACACGCACGTCCTTCAACGTCTACCAGAGACCAACAAGGTATATACCTTGTTAGTGAGATCCCATAAAATGCAATAAATTCCGAGAAGAGCTACCGGTTCTTGGTCTCCGCCGTCGCCGTCGCCGTTGAGAAACTGCTCCACCGGTACCGGTACCGGTGCCGGTGAATGCTCGAACATACGTGGAGCGCATATTATTATTTCCATGAGGACTCACAATAAAGTTTGCAAGTCTAATAATTAATAGACTGCGATTCATGTCGGCGTCCGCCAAGTTTCGCTCTCGCTTGAGTCTCAAGTAAATGCAGTGGAGAAGAGATGTTGTTACAATAAACGTTGCGACTTTGGCTCGGCTCAAGAATACACATCATCTCGTAATTCGTATCTATAAGGAGGGCGCATGGAGGAGTCATTGTCGAGATCCGTCTAGATATAATTATACACTTGTATGATGATAAGAGCGGAGGAGAGTGGAAGTGAATTGGAGAGACAATGGTCGTGGAAGGAGTCATCTTCATTTCTTCAATAATTATTCCAAGACTCACACAACTCATATCAGGGCAGACAGCGTATCCACATGAATAGGAGAGAGTCTGGAGTAAGTAGAGTAGTTAGGGAGGGAGGGAGGGAGATAAAATATATATTTTTAGTTTTGAGTATAGTGAGTATGTAAGGGATGGGATAGGGGCATAGCGTCGTTTTGGGTCTGAGTGAAGATGGTTGGATATAGGAGAGGAAGAAGCGGTCACATAGCCGATGGGATGTTCTGGGCAGAATGAGAATGATGGTGGAAGTTGAGAGGGAAGTTGGATCAAGATAAGAGAAGAGCACTTATTACAGTCATAGTTGAATATTAATCTGAGGTTGATTTTGGAATGATAAAAGCCTCTCGCGCCTTCGCATTCCAGTTTCCCATTCCTCCATGCATAGCCCGCCCCGCAATATAAATGAAAACTTTACTGTGAAACTATCCGCTCGCTCGTCTCCGTCTTTCCAGACGAGCTCCTCATATTTCTCTGCTAAAAGAGTAAATTCTACTATTAGGCTGTAAAAACTTACATGTCCAACAGTCCAGTCTACTACTGACTCGTAGTCCAATGAGACGAGTCTCGTATGCACATGACGGTTGTCTGGGTGGTTCTGTGGTTGGAGATGTATCCCGTATCATCATCTTAATTGGAACTGCACTGAGCATATAATAATATTACTCGATCCTTCCACAGATGTGTATCTCGCTTTGTTGTACAGAAGGTCAAGTCTGTCGCCCTACTTCTCTTATTACTCTCGTAAGAAATTATATTATTGGTGTGAGTAAAGGGAAGGTAATGAACGCACACACACGCACAATAAGTTCCGACCGTGTCCGTCGTCTTCGTCGGGCCTGGCTTCACTACTTTAGCTGAGTTGGTTCTTTTACAGTCGCTACAAAACCGTTTTATATCCTCGTATAATCATCCTGTGGACCGCGAGTGTCTTGAAGGGCTCATCCGGTTCCGGATCCGGATCCCTCCGCACTTACGTACTTGCTTAGGTACTCACTTATGAGCAGTGTGGATCGCGATAATGATCCGAAGAAAGAGATTGAGATTGCAATGAAAATTAAATGCGAAGGACTATTTCCTCCGGCAGAAGAGAAGAGCAGAGTGGGAGTTTGAGTTTGGAAAAAAGGGAAGAAAGCAATTGCATACAAAATAATACGGAGCTTGAGACAGGAACAGACTCGACGTTTTGTTTTATTTCTTCTCAGCCATGGAGTGTTATGTAACCTTGTTGTAAGTGGAGGTGCGAGGGAGTGCTATTAAGTTGCAAAGTGTGAAAAAGGTGGAGAGAGACATGCTACACCATGTGCCATCCGGAACGAATGACTGCTTCTGGCCCTGGCCCTTTCTTCCACACACACACAGACACGACTTCCAACTCTTTAACCCATCTGCTCTCCTGTCTTGTTAGATTAAAAGAAGGTGGGCCAAGACGGGGAAAAATATCGTGTTTTCGCACTTGGAAGCAGTATTACAGTTTAAATGCACCTTCCAACATGCTTTCGGTGTCGGTCCTTTCTCACCGCACCAACTTCCGTCCACGCAAAGTGGAAGCCCAAATCCAAATCCAAATCCAAACAACAAAGACAACCACTTTTTGTTTCTTCTCCTTGGCTTAAGCTGTATGTAGTCGTATAGTTTATAAGGGGCTTAGGAGTGAAATATACAAAAACATTGGGCGGATTCTGATTATGGGAGAATTCTGTGACGGGAAACGTAAATGTTTATTTTGACAAATACTCAAAGAATGAGTGAATAGAAATAAAAAAAAATATCGGAAAAATGATACGAGTTGATTTGATTGTAGGAGAGTCAATTCATACACATCATGGTGAGCCTATAGTTTATGAGAAAAAGAAGAAATGATGATCTTTATTATTTTTCTCCCCTCTGAAATATGATTGACAAAATTAAAGGGAAATAATGCCTTTGAAGGGACTGATAAGGTATTTATATTTCCACAGGCAGTGTCTATTCCTTTCTAGTGTGGGAGTATAGTCTATTCTATATAGTGTGTGTCTGGTCCTGGATCTGGATCTGGTCGGGACTCGTCCACACTTACTCTTACGTTAGCTTCCAGTGTTTCACTCGTCCAAGTTTTATAGGTCCTACATACTGTGAGCCTATGCGGGAGTAGGTACATATCGTCGGTGAAGAACCAAAATGACCCATTTCCATTTTTAGCTAAAGACAATATGTACTATCTACAAAAATATTAAAGTGTGCCTTGAAAGCATTTAAATAGAATATTTTGCATTTTTCAAAAATATGTAAATTCAACATTTTACACTTTTCAAAAGTATGTAAATACAACTTTTTTACACTTTTCAAATACATGGAATTAAAACATTTTGCACTTTTCAAAAACATGTAAATTCAACATTTTTTACTTTTCAAAAGTATGTAAATACAACTTTTTTACACTTTTCAAATACATAAAAATTAAAACATTTTGCACTTTTCAAAAACATGTAAATACAACATTTTACACTTTTCTAATAAATGAAAATAGAACATTTTGAACGTTTCAAAAATTTGTAAATAGAGCTTTTTACTTTTTTTCAAAAACTCGTAACTAACATTTTACGCATGTTCTTCATTTTGCTTTTATGACATAGCTCATTTTGATTCCAGCTTAAATTGGATATGGATCATTTTGGTTCTTCACTCACGATATGTGAGGAGATATGGACGTGTGCATGGACGGGGAGAGTGTATACATACTCTTGGACGAAACAGATTGATAGAAAAAGGAGAGAGAATGGCGTAGAATTTTTCGCATTTCGGGACTGATGATGGGACTGACAGAGAAGCTGGAGTTTTGATGTGGGTAATATATCTATAGTTAAAAAAGGGTGGAAGAAACCCATTGTGATGTGTATAGATGTGGGATGGATGGAGTTTTTTTTTTGGGTGTGAAGGTGCCACATGGGGAAGGAATTTTTCGAGTGTAATAAATTGTTGGCAGCTGAGACTCGTGAAAGACACTATCAGGCACACATTCGACTTTCTATTGAAAGACTTATCTGAGGGAGCAGATTGAATATATTTCATATGATGTTTCAGAAAAATCAAGTTCTTATCATCAGGATGGCAGGCTTTCTGCCAGTGTTTTCTCTTCTCCAAAAAGTGTCTTGGATGAAAAATCTGCGAGCAATCGAGTGTGGATATCAATGGCAAACACCAAACATAAATTTCTTGTACACGTTCTTCACACATACACACACACACACTCACTTCCATCTCCACTCTCCCCAACGTACGTACCTAGGTACATACATACTTGCTCCGAAGTCATTCCAAAAAAGCGTATGCATCCCCATAGCCAGGGCTGTAGCCGGGCACTTACGTGTGCTCGTACATACGGAGGAGGAAAGCATAGGTAGAGACTCTCCTTGCCTCCTTTCCCTTCTTCTACCCGGTAGGTCCTAGCTCTGAACCCGGCCTTCTCTCCCTGTGGCTCATTTCTGTCGCGTCTTATGTCTGTTCGGTTCTGTTCTATTACCCGGATATCTGTGAAACACGGAGCAAAGCGAAGGACGACAAACTCTCGACACCATCCATATAGTAAGTTTCCTCTGTATCGTCCTCGTCATCCCGTCCCTTCTGTCCTGTCCATATGCTGGAGGACTAAAAACCTATTACTATTGCATCCTATTAGCAGGATGGATATATATCAACTTGTTTCTTGTTATAGAAATGGTGATTCCCGGAGAATCTCTTCCCAACATAACTTCGCTCCCACCATCCTCTCCAGCAGCAGTGAACGTGAGTACACTGTCACCACCATCACCACCACCACCACACACACATGACATCCAGACGCAAGACTCTTCAGTGCTCTTCACTGATCAGTGTTCAATGTTCATCTCTCATGCAATTACCCGTCATTGTGCTGAAGCTCTTCACTGAAAATACGATAACAGCACCACACACACCCAGGACGACGGCGACCGACACCGACACCGACACCGACGCCGACGCCGACTCCCGATCCATTTTTCCTTAACTCTTGTCTTCTAATGTGAATTTCAAGATATGCTCTACCTACCAAACCAAATTCCTCGGATCTTAAGCAGAGATATTTTCTTTTTCCTTTCATTGAATTTTTCAAATTTCAAAATCGCTCAAAAATTCATTTTCCCTCCCAACATCCCAACACAACCCACAACATCCATGTGTGAGTGGGTATAGCGTTGAAGTTACGCACACAATATGCACACGCGCTATATAGTTTCCATCGATATATTCTGATGTGAATTTTTATTTGATTGTCCTCAGCTCCTGCTCCGTTGTTTGTGTGGTGCGCTGAGTACTGTACTCGAATATTTTCAAATATGTTTCTCAAAATTCGTTGAGTTGAGTGCGTAGGTGTACAGAGGCAGGAGTCCACTCATGTATGTTGACTGAACGAGTACAGTCCTTGTTTGCTCACTGAATTGGTTTGATTGTGAAGGAAGTTCAAGGAGGTAACACAGGCCGCGGTGGGAAGAGAGAGACCATGCCCGGGAATAGAATAGGTGTGTCGGGGTGACGGCAGATAGTTGGTTTGGGTTGTAGGATTAGAATGGTTAGACTGATATATATTTCGGGGAAAATTTTTCACTACTACGACGGAACAATTGATGGTCATGATGAAATTTTAATATAATTTTAAGTAAAGGGTAGTAAGTAAATTGTATTCCGAGTCCAAGTCCAATGACGGAAGTAAGTATGCATATACATATATATGCATGTCTTGTAGCCTCCCTCCCAATTCCAAGGACGACTCCTCAACAGGACGATCGAGACTTGTGCTGTGCGACACATGGGCAGAGACTCAGATAAAATCGATCAACTAAATTAATATTATACTAAAGAATATCAAAACCAAGTTTAGTATTAGATTTCATTTCTGTTTCCGTTCCATTATTATGTATGCATGCTGTAGGTTGTAGCCTATGGGCTTATTTTTGAGTGCATCAAGTCAATTCGCTTCAGTGCAAGATGAATTATTAATAGAGCCTCGTCGTCTGTACTATATATCTCTGTCTCTCCCTGTCAGTATTAAATTAAAAGATGGCAGTAAATGATTTTCTCTATCGTAGATTTTGACTCGGCTTTTTGGGCTGTCCTTCTCGGTTTAGTTTCCCATAGTTCCCACATATAGACTCACATCACTATGGACTATTGGACTATTGGCTATGCCTATAGTAATTATTCTTATTCCGCTCCCTTTCTTATTCCTACTCCGCTTTTAGAATTCTCTGCATTAATATTGAAGACCCGAGTGGGTAGCTCAGTAATTTAAGGATAAGTACCGGCACATTAAAGAAAGCTGCTTATAGTGTCCCACCAATAATTATTATGAGTCCCAATTCGCAATGACCAGCACTTGGGTTTGTCACTGACTGGTATAACTAGCGTGGGCCTTTCTACCTAATGTAAAATATTGTGGTGGAACGAACAGTTGATCTATTAATGTGTCCTATATAAATTTATATCTACAGGTAGGAACAGTAGTACCAAATAACTGGTCCTTGTCCTGGTCCGGAAAGATGCTCTGCCCATACAATCAATTAGTAATTTATTTCGGCAATTAAGGTTCATTGAATTTTGGAGGAATTAAATTAGAGTGCGGGTGCGGGTGAGGGAGGGGGAGGACCACCTGGAATATGAGTCGTACATAACTTGTGTAGTTGTTCTGGCGATCATGATCCTGATACGATTGTCCGCTCTGCTAAAAGTAAAAGAGGGCTAATTATTTAGTCGACGTCGACAGTCGCTGAGTGGCGAGTGGGCAAAAGGCAAAAAGTGTCTAGTAGACAATCTTTTGTATCTCCTCCATGAAACTCATATAAACTTGATGTTAATTTTTATTTTCGACATCTACGTCCACACTCCACACTATAGTGGTTGAACTAGTTCTGGTCCTGGTACTGGTACTGGTACTGGTACTGGTACTGGTTGCTGCGGGGAAAATGGATATTAATTACAAAAAATGTCTTAGTATATGCGCACTATAGCGATATAGGTATGTGTAGGAAGTTTACCTACCTACTTAGGTAAGTAATGTAATGATTACGGGGCAGGGAGTGTGTTGAAGAAGGAGAGTGAGCAACTTATTGAATTACGATACAGAGAGGAGAGATACTAGACTGAGGAGAAAGTGGGAGGAGTATTGGGAAGGCAAGGGCTATATTTTATGTGAGCTCACGAGCCTCCGCGCTCCTTATCACTACTATCAGTAATGTGGCCGTACTTTACCTACCTACCTACCTACCAACCTACGTACAACCTAAGTACGTAGACTCACAGTGTATTATTCTAAATTGTACTTTATCAACAACAAAAAAAAGGCCTTCCTCCCTCCTGTGCCTGTACACTCCACAGATCTACTACCTCTCCTCCTACGCTTCCCACTAACAATTGCCGCAGGACTCTACTCTCCATTGTTGATTTAGCTGGGCTGAAGGAGAGAGGACAGAGGACCCATGAAATATAGATGAAATGTCATCTATACGCTTTATTGGATTGATTTCGATTGTAGAATAATTTTATTTGGATGTGGACGTGGATGAAAGTAGGTATTATTGGGATTGTCATTGTGTGGCCACTGTGTATGTAATAATAATACAATTTAATCCAACTCTCCGTCGTCTCCCTCTCTCCTCACGTCATTATTCCAATTCCAATTCCAAACCATACAACAAGTGGACAGATAGTCAGTCTGCACGCGGTGTACATACTCCTCTGCTACTCCGTATATATTATCACATGTATTATGCAGGATAAGTATCCCTCTGCCTCAGCTCACATACGGAATAGGGAATAAAATAGCATATGTACGGCGCTTCATGTGGGCAAGATAGATGGAAAAATTGGGCAGGATGACATGTTGTGACCTAAAGTTGACAGTGAGGATTTTATTTTGATATAGTTGAGGAAATATTGATGATAGAAAAGTTGGTCGTCGATTATCAGGAATAGCGGTTGATTCAGATAAGGACGGCAGGAAGAGGTTTGATAAACATGAGTCCAAGAAATAAAAAATCTAAGATATCATTATTATATTATTATTATAGCACTCATAATAATCATAACTCGTATGTCCGTCTTGAATTCTCTCCAATTACATTGAGTGAAATTGAAATTATTTAATACTCTCTTATTTATGCCTCATCACTCCGTCTCATCCTCCAACTTCCCACCCTCACTCCCCATCATCGCCCCGTGTCTTCCTCTTCCAATAGAATGTCGATTAGGTATATCTCTATCTCTCTGTTCCTTATATGAAACCCACAATGGTTTGCGTATCTCGTCCTCGTCGTCCTCTATTTTATTCTGCTCACTGGGGAAAGTGATACTGTGTGCGCTTGACTCGGAGCTCTGTGCCGATGAATGATGATATAGACTCTCTCCTGAGTCTTTTGTGAGTGAGTATAGCGCACCGAGTTTAGCTGAGAATATGAGCTGCTCCATTTATTTGTATTTCTAAATCAACTTGGACACATGACCAATACCAATACCAATAGAGCTATACCCTATACCCACCAACCACAACAAAAGGGACAGAGAGAAAAAAACTCTCCGGGTGCTTTCTGCCATTTGGATAAAAAATATCAAATATGACGATGACGATATTATATAGGCGAATTGTATTGGAATAGACGAAGGGAATGAGTTAAGATTTAAGATGGATTTTTTATGCTATGGGAATTGGGGAGGGAGATAGAGAGGATGGGGTTTAGTTGGTAATATTGTATAAAAAGGTAGGAAATACGTAATGTGAGTACCTACTCGATACTCCGCATTATCTCCGCTTGATACGAGTCGAAAATATGTGGAGAGGAGAGGCGATGTGTGTGTCTGTGTGTGTTGGGATACGATTTTTTAGGATTGAGTTGAGTTGTAGGATGCTGCTGATATGATAAAGCATCTTGTTGAACCCTCGCAGTCGTCGTTCTCGTCGTCGTCGTCATCATCATCGTCGTCGTCGTCGTCGTCGTCCCATAGTCAGATGCTTCACTCCACTTGGCTACGTATTGACTGATAGCATGGCGAGTGAGACAGAGAGAGAGAGAGAGAAAATGGAAAAGCTGAAGCGGGGCGTATTTAAGGCGCATCCCGGTCTCTATCTCCCGTGGATTATCAGTTGAGTTGACGAGTTTCCAGAGCTGAGCTCCTCTCTCTCTCTCTCTCCTCTGTTTATCGACTTCGACTTCGACTTCCAACTTTTTAAACTCAACTTGCAACTCCAACTCCCAACCCTGTGAGAGCGTAATAATAGCAAGTCAAATGAAGGGAGTACGAATACCGATACCGATACCGATACCGATACCGATACCGATACAGACCCGATAGCAATACCTATCTATCTCCGTAATGTGTCTTCCCTATCTCTCCGTCTCTCAACTAACTTCACAATACACTCCCTATATCTCCCCTATCTATTATGTCCTGATAGACTGAGAACATTTTCACTTTCGGATAAAAAAAATACACATATATATATGCACGGAGAGGAGCCAAGGAACAATTGAGCAATGTATAAGTAGAGATATTTCTCCATAATAATGGTTTTAGACGAGTTACTTCATTTTCTTCTCCATTTTTTTTTACTGCTCAATGAAAATTCTCAAGATTGTGTGTGTGTGTAGTGTGTAGTGGATGTAGCTGGAGACGCTAGACGCGTATGTACCTACCTACGTCCTATGTACGGAGCCTCGCGCGTTCCTCAGCATGGGCAGAATGAGGAGCTATATAGGGACACGAGAAAGACGAAGACGAAGACGAAGGAGTAAAACGAGGAGACGCATTAACATTTTCCGATAAGTTATTGTGAAGGAGTGTGGCTTTCGGAGCGGATCCGCTTGTAGGTGTCGGTGTCGGAAGCTGGGAAACATACCGTGAAATGAACTATGGAGGCGACAGGGAGTGTGAGACCTCGGCTTCGGCTCCGTCGGTTCATCGATCAAAACATTCGCCTCTCGTCGCTTCACGTATGCACGCTCCTCACGTCTCCTCAGCCACTCGTCCGTATCCGTATGTAGATTGGGAATTGTTAATAGTGAGCATGGTGTATTTAGATAGACGAGATAATAATTTTAGGAGACTCATTTAAGGACGATTCCTCTCCAACTACAGAAACTTTTACCTCCTCATTTTCCTCAAGAT
This sequence comes from Dicyrtomina minuta, assembly GCA_949802685.1. Taxonomy (NCBI): domain Eukaryota; kingdom Metazoa; phylum Arthropoda; class Collembola; order Symphypleona; family Dicyrtomidae; genus Dicyrtomina; species Dicyrtomina minuta. The sequence goes on from OX461812.1 coordinate 66,416,774, forward strand.
GAATGGAGCGAGTGATGTGTCTGTATCGCTGATCAGTCCATATCTCTTATCAGCCACCAAGACACTTTATCAGTGGTCTCTGCTCCGCTGTATTCCGGACAGGGCCGGATAATGCGGCCAGCGCAGGTAGCCCCCGCTGCCTGAATTTTCAAAAAGCATGTAAATAGAATATTTTGAATTTTCAAAAAACATGCAAATAAAATATTTTACACTTTTCAAAAACATGCAAATAAATTCTTTTTGTACATTTCAAAAGCATGGAAATAAAACATTTAACACTTTTCTCAAAGCATGTAAATAGAACATTCTGAACTTTTCTAAAAACATGTGAATAGAACATTTTGTACTTTTCAGAAATAAGGAAAAAGAACACTTTTCACTTTCCTAAAAAATGTAAATGCAACATTTTGCTTTACCAACGAAAACCATGAATAAATTCAAAATGGTGGTTTTTGTATGGAAACAAATTGCTGCCTAAAAGCAATTCCTTCGTCCGGCCCTGATTCCGGACATTGGACATATCGTCAGAGTGAGTGAGTGAGATAGTGCGGCGTGAGATGTATGGGGAGATACAGGGAGTAGTGGGAGTAGTTGGAGAGGCTCGCTGCGTTATCTAAATCCAGCGCGGACCAGGACCAGGACCAGGACCAGGAGAGTGAGAGGCATAGTATTATGTAGCGATTGTCTCCACTTCTTGCGGACCGTGGAGAGACTCTGGATTGATTGGGCTCAGAATATTTCATTTTCATTTCATAAATGATGCAAGTGATGCGCAACTTGTACGGGGAGCAGTCAAAGAGATAATAAAAGTTTAATAGTTCTTCTGCCTAATCTCAATCTCCCATAAAATAAGTTGATTCTCTGCTAAACAAACTTATTGGAGGGGGGTGAGGGGCGCTCTCCAGTGTTCCTCTTGTCTGTACGTCTGCATTCATGGAGATGTTAATGCTCCTTCCTCTCCTTATGTAATCATAATCACGTCCATGTGAGTTTGGCTCTGGCTCACTACCAGCAACAACAACAACAACAACAACGACGACGAGACTGAGACTGAGATGAGGAGAAAAAATGCTCCATTATGACAGCGTAACTCAGTTGTGTATGTAGTAGGTATGTGCGGGGTGTACTGATTATAGCGTGTACACTTTTAGTCGCTTCCACAGTTCCGTGCATATGGCCACTTTATGTACCTACCTACCTACGCGATGTGAGGAGTCCATGTCGCTTTTCCAGTTTTGTATGAGCAAGGATGAACGGTCTCTTTGGTAGTAGCCAGTCTGCCATGTAATGCACGGTAGTCTGATTGTAATTTTAACGTGGAGCATGCAATCGCCTCCTTATCTCTGTCGTAAATCTTAGATACTTTTATAACAGAGATAAGGAGCTCTGGAGCAGGACGTATTTTTCTTCTCTTTGAGGGATTTTCTGATTTTTTCCTAGCCCCCCAGACCCCCCCCATTACCCCCCCTCACTCCTCTCCGGCCCCCACTCTCCACAAACACAACTTCTCTCTCTCCTGATTTCCAGTCTTGATACCAGATACTTGACTCCAAAACTAAAACTGGAATAGTTCAAAATGAGCGCTACACGTCCCTCAATCTCACTTGTTAACTTGGGAATCGCATCGGGAGAGTGTGCTTATGGTGAATGGTGGAAGGTGTATGTAGGTGTAGTGGGCCGTCTGACGAGACTACTCCTGATTCCTGGGACCAGAACCAGAACCAGAACCAGAGAGCTAACGATAAGTTAACAGAGTCGGCTACAAAAAAAAGCTGATAGAACTTTGACTGACCGCCATGCCAGTGAAAATTAAATGGGATAATTTAATCGTTAAGAACCCAACAACTTTTGACTTGAACGCGTGTATATTTCCTCCCAACGAGAGCGAATAAGGCAGGAGTGAAAAGGCATGCTAATAATATTGTCAGCATGCAACGGGAGGCAGTGTGTGATCCGAGTGGCGCCAGACTGAGGCATGTCACACACACCAAACCAACTGGCTCAATGAAAACTTGGTTGGCATGGACATGCTTTCCAGCTCCCCAGCACTTTTGTAGCCTAACATGTTCCTAGTATGACAGCTGGAACATTCACTCACGTACCTACATGCATAGTGTCAGCTAATCAGACTGTGTGTGTCTCAGCTCAAATCCGCACTCGCTCACCAAAACATCATTTTAATTCTTTTTCGAGATGGAGGTGAGACGAAATGCAAATGCTGTTCACGTAGAGGAGACGCATACTGTGCTTGGAAGTTGAGAGAAGATCCGGTACCGGTACCGGTACCGGTACCGGTACCGGTACCGTTATTCTGCTACATCTTCTTACACGTTCCGTACACAAGTACATTAATTACCGAATTACATCATCTTCGAATGCGCCCAGCCTTCGGGTTCCTATCGTTGTTGTTGTTTGGAGTAAAGACAAGAACAAAGGGCGAATCTGGAGGCTGTGGAATGTGGAAGGGAATCCATTTGATCCCGTTGATAGTAGCAATAGTATGCAATAATAATTGTGGTAGTAGAACTGTACAAGTCTCTCTCGTCGCACTATCGTATCGGTGTCTCGCAGTCGTTATTGTGTATTCTCCCAGTTTTCCATGTTTCCGAATTGGACGAGGAGATAAAGTAGAGAAAATCAGAAAATGAATGGTGAGCACAAAAGATGAGGGTGGGTCAGATTGTGGATTTGGAATTTGAAGTAACAACCACGAGCATACTACTGCTACCATACCACCAGATGAATGTATATCTACGTAATCTGAATCTGTACTCTGAATTGACGTGGAATTGAAATTTCTAGTCTGGATAGACAATGGGAACGAAATTACTGTATAGGGATTGTAATGTCTGCAGGAATTGCTACCGCAGGCCCAGATAAAGCGGCCAGGGCAGGCATAGCCCCGCTGCTTGAATTTTCTCAAAACTTGTAAATGGAACATTGAGCACTTTTCAAAGATATGTAAAAAACAATATTGAGACTTTTCAAAAACATTCAAATAAATTTTTTTACACATTTCTCAAACATTCAAATAAATTTTTTTACACATTTCAAAAACATGTAAATAAAACATTTTCCACTTTTCTCAAAACATGTAAAACATTTTACAGTTTTCTGAATCAAGTAAAAAGAACATTGAGCACTTTTCTAAAACATGTAAATACAACATTTTGCTTTACTAAAGAAAACCATCAATAAATTCAAAATGGTGTTTTTTTTATGGAAACAAATTCCTGCCCAAAACCCGTTCCTTCTTCCGGCCCTGATTGCTACACATCTTCCCAGAGCAACCACAAAGTCGGATTCAGACTTGGGAATCAGAGCCAACGCCAAAGCCAAAGCCAAAGGCAACGCGAACAACGGCGAATGCCAATATGGAATCTGCAGTCTGCAGTATAAAGTCCACACATATTGCGTACATAAGTCCAGCCTCGCACTTGGTTGGTGCTGTGGATGTGGAGTAGAGATAGAGATATGATAGTTAGTAATGACAATGATGGGGTCAGAATGGAGGACATGATTTTCCATGTTGATGTTGAGGAGCATTGTGTGGAGGGAGTGCATTGAGCATATAGGCATAGAGGAATGCTAAAACGCTGGCTCTGGGTCTGATAAAGGAGAGAGTCGCGTATTTAGTGTGCACGTCCAATATCCACAAATGAAATCAAATCACATTATGAGGACGAGGAACATCCATATGAAGACTGACGGGAGTGGTGGTGGAGTCTGGAGTGGACGGGAAATCTGCTGGTGCTGGTGATACATCTCCTGGAGTCAACCCATTTGTATGCATGCGCTCCTCATTTTCTTAGAGCTTGTCTATTTATCTGTTCCTATTCAGTCAGCGTCATCGTCATGATCAGCGACTGGGGTGTCCGGGATAAGATGACCATTGTATTGCAAGTTGAGCTCCAGTGTATATCTGCGTAGGGAATCATTGTGTTCAGGTTCAGATATCCGTGGACATGGATTGGGAAATGGGACTCGGACTGCTCAATGGAAATTATTATGATTGTAATTTTTCGAAAGGTCATAGGAGAGTATATAGCCAAGACGCATCCATTCCCGACGTCCATCATCTCATCAAGAATAGCTTCAATGTGGTGTGAATGGTCCTGGTGGAGGGGGAGATGGGATGTGTGTTGTAGATGGATGATGAGATAGAGCCTCAGTGTTATGGGAGGGAGGTTGGAGGAGCTGTTAAATTACTTGGGACTGGGAGTGCGGAGCAGAAGGTGTCCTCATGCATTTGTAAATGTGCCGTGAAGGACTGTGTAAAGTGGATGTGCCCATGGTTCTCTCTCGTTGAGGAGCCTAATCTGCATCCTCTATTCTCTCAAAGTGATTATATGAATGTTAAAAAAGTTTTTACGAGGTGCAGATTCATCTTGGTTATCTATCTGGAAATAAGATCGGGACAGGTTAGCTGAGCTTTTCAGTGTACAGGTATAGAGATGGAGGTGGAGATAGAGCGGAGGATGAGACTGTGTGGAGTGGAGTGGTGGAGTTGCTGGTACTGGTACTGGTGAACAGGGCGAAAAATCTTACACACACACACACACACACACACACACACACACAAGGATACCAAAGTGAAGACAATTATTATCGAAAGGCAAACTAATATTTTTCTCGCGGCTCAAAAGTCCTATATACATTACCCATATCCATCTCTCCACGCAGCATTTCCTATTACTGACCATGGGATTAGAGAGCCTATGGTCTTTTGAGCTCTTATGATCTCATCCCTTTGACTTTCCTATCTTCTCCTCCGCATTTCCTCGGCTTCGGCTTCGGCTTCGGCTTCGCGGCTTCGGCGTGGCTCTACTTCTATACAATGGAACTATGAGCGATGATGCTTTGATTGGGTTTTGATGTGGTCTGCTGTGGCTGTGGCGTAGCAGTGGCTCCCTCAAAAAATACTCAAATCTCCTTAGCATCACGTTAGGTGAGATTTGTGCGTGGTGATGAAACATGAAGAGCCTCACCAAACACAGTTCTTCAAATTGGACTTGTGTCTATTGCTCAGCGGAGGCTCAACATTTTCTCTTCATTTCCACCAAAAACCTGTTTGGTCCGTCTGTATGCACACACAGATTTAGTTATCTTCATATTTAGTATCTCTCCTTCTCATCCACCGTTCTGTTCTCGCTCCTCGCGTATCACATGACTTGGTCTACATTGTTCTCGGCACTTACTGCTCCTCTCCCCGTGGCCCATGGAGGAGCGGAGACGAGGAGAGTTGGTATCTCTGTCCGAGTCAGACTACATAAATGGCAATAGAAAATAAATTTGATGGATTAAAAGTGCCATGTCTGTCTGCGGATGGATGGGCTCTTGGCTGTTGTTGTTGTTGTTGGTGTTGGGGCGATGTGTGGAATTACGAGTATGAGCCTACACCTCTAGCCCCTCCATTAGTCCCTACATATTCATGTATTGACTGTACACTGTCTCTCTGTCCTTATCCAGTGGCCATCTCTCCCCCCAAAAGCATATGTTCATAATGATGGCTCGTCAAATAATTATGTATGCAAGAGCTAATGCGATAAGGAGATTAGATGGTACTTGGAAACCGCTTTAAAATCCTTCACTCTTGACTCTCGTACGTACCTCGTCTCGCGAGTAGTGTTGACGTGGAGGTTACATCGGAGCGGTCCTATCTCCACATCTTCCTCTCTCCGCCTATCTCTCCGCTGCCTCTCTCTGTCTCGACAGTACCTCCTCCCAGACCCAAACCAAAACCAAAACCAAACACAGCACTCGTTCTGAACGAGTCAAAAAAGAGTGGAATCAATACGCTCTTATTCTCTCCAAGGAAACCTTTCCATAAGGAGCACAGTACCAGAGTCTCCTGAGTCTCAGCTCGTGGTCCCCGAGAAAAAGAAGAGCGAGTGTGTCTCTGGGATGAAATGAGTGGAAGTTGTTGTGTTTGGAAGAGCTGATGGAGAATCTTGTCAAGTTTCTGACTCCTTGTGGTGTGAGACGTGTTGAGCCATGGCCACGGACGGAGGAGCGAGTCCAACCACCGAACATGATGAAAGAGCAACATAAGAGACAGATACGGAAGAGAACGTCACATGAAGGATCCAAGAGCCAGACCAGAAAACTAGCACCAGCTCAGACAGATCTTGATGAGATTGACGCGGATGAAGCCTCTTGGCCCTTGTAATTCTCCCCTAACTACCTATTTCTCCTAAAATGAATTCATTTATGTACCTAATCGTAGTCTATCCCAGTACCAGTACCAGACTCGTCCCTCCATATAACGTCGCTTTAAATCACATTTGATACTCCCATCATCTACTGTGTACACAGGGCCGGAGGAAGGAATTGGTTTTAGGCAGGAATTTGTTTCCATACAAAAACCACTATTTTGATTTTATTGATGGATTTCTCTGGTAAATCAAAATGTTGTATTTACATGTTTTAGAAAAGTGCTCAATGTTCTTTTTACTTGACTCAAAAAAGTCCAAAATGTTCTATTTACATGTTTTGAGAAAAGTGGAAAATGTTTTATTTCCATGTTTTTGAAATGCACAAAAAATTGAATTTGCAACTTTTTGAAAAGTCTCAATATTCTTTTTACACATTTTTGAAAAGTGCTCAATGTTCCATTTAAATGTTTTTTGAAAATCCAAGCAGCGGGGGCTGCCTGCGCTCGCCGCATTATCCGGCCCTGTGTGTACAAAGTCTTTCTTCTCTCGCGTTGCTCACGTGGTTCCTTCTTGGACTCAACGTGAGGATTAGCGCTCTCCGACTTTCATACATTTCTCACCTTCCCACCTTATCTTCACACTCGCTCAGTCATCTTTATCCTTCCCCACTACAGATAATTATGTATGCTTTGGAACTGTGGATCTACGACGAGGGGAACTATACTACGACAACGACAACTCATTCAAACAAGAGCCAGCACTTTTATATATTATGTGTGTAGGTACAAAGTGTGTCCAAGTTGGAAACATTACAAAAGCATTAATAATACTAAAAAGTGGAGGAATCTCCTCTGACTCAAAAGTGGACAATCGTTTTAATCTCTCTTTTTACATTTTTATTTAATGAGAATCGGCTCGTTTTTGAACTTGAGCCATGGAGTGGCAAAAGTATTTTGTTTCCTCCACATGTCAGATCCTATCACTGCCCCTCTCACTTGACATGTCTTTATTAATGAGTCAGACGGCGTGGCTAGTCGAGTCCAGTCCCTCCACTCAACACCTCTGCCTCTATCCTCCTTCTTCCATTTTTATTGCCCTAATCAAATCATAATCAAAATCCGTATCCTTCATCTCTACAAGGTTCCTTTCCGAATCCGAACCACCATTGTCAGTATATCGTCAGTGAAGAACCAAAATGACCCACATCCATTTTTAGCTAGAAACAATATCCACTATCTACAAAAACATTGAAACATGCCTTAAAAGCATTTAAATTGAATATTTTGCACTTTTCAAAAATGTGTAAATAGAACATTTTACACTTTTCAAAAACATGTAAATAGAAAATTTTACACTTTTCAAAAACATGTAAATAGAAAATTTTACACTTTTCAAAAACATGTAAATAGAACATTTGGCACTTTTCAAAAACTCCTAATGAACATTTTACCCATGTTTCTTATTTTGTTTTTATGACATAGCTCATTTCGATTGTAGCTCAAATTAGATATGGGTCATTTTGGTTCTTCACAGACGATATTTGCTTTTATTAATTAGCATTTGGCTATTCCTATTCACGTCCACTCCAAATCCAAACAGGTGATGTCATTATTATTTTGAAAATTAGTTTTTTCGCTCCAGAATAATAATCATTCTCTGGGTTTCCAATCAGAAAGGGCTATGGGATATATTATGGTAATTCAAAGGGTAATGTTGTGTAATGACGGAGTGGAACTAGATGCTCATCCGCTGGTGTTGACTGGCTCAGGATGAAGGGAAATTGTGAGCAAGAAGAACCAGATTTATATGATTTAATCCTCCATCTAGCTCATTCCTAAAGAGACAGCTTACACGTTCGTGTCATTAAATCGTTCATCTGTAGTCTTGGGAGAACATATCTGACTCTTCCCCGCGTCCACCATTCACTCGGAGTCGGATTGACGAGCATGATATTATTATTTGAAACACACTACGGACACATACACAAAGTATAGACTCAGCCAAGAGTCAAGATCACAAGTGCCTCCACCTCCGCCTCCTCTCCCGCTCGATCACATCCATTATTATATCCTAATGGTGGTGGGCACACTCAAGAGGTCGGCCACGGCCACGGCGACACTCTCCATCATATCGTCGGTGAAGAACCAAAATGACCCATATCCATTTGTAGCTAAAAACAATATTCACTATCTACACAAATATTGAACATGTCTCAAAACCATTTAAATAGAATATTTTGCACTTTTAAAAAGTATTTTAATAGATCATTTTAAACTTTTCAAAACCATGTAAATAGAACATTTTCACAGTTTTCAAAAACATGTAAATAGAACATTTTTACAGTTTTGAAAAACATGTAAATAGAACATTTTAACATTTTTCAAAAACATGTAAATAGAACATTTTTACAGTTTTGAAAAACATGTAAATAGAACATTTTAACATTTTTCAAAAACATGTAAATAGAACATTTTCACAGTTTTCAAAAACATGTAAATAGAACATTTTAACAGTTTTCAAAAACATGTAAATAGAACATTTTAACAGTTTTCAAAAACATGTAAATAGAACATTTTAACAGTTTTGAAAAACATGTAAATAGAACATTTTAACAGTTTTCAAAAACATGTAAATAGAACATTTTAACAGTTTTCAAAAACATGTAAATAGAACATTTTAACAGTTTTCAAAAACATGTAAATAGAACATTTTAACATTTTTCAAAAACATGTAAATAGAACATTTTAACAGTTTTGAAAAACATGTAAATAGAACATTTTAACAGTTTTCAAAAACATGTAAATAGAATATTTTACACTTTTCAAAAACATCAAAATAGAACAATTTACACTTTTCAAGAAGTCCTAATTATCATTTGACGCAAGTTTCTCATTTTGTTTTTATTACTTAGCTCATTTTGATTCTGGTTTAAATTGGATATGGGTCATTTTGGTTCTTCACTGACGATATGCATAATGGACCATAGAGCTGGAATCAACAAATGTAAATGAACAGGTGCTTCAGTGGGAGAACAAATAGTGGACATGTTCGCGCTGAGAGGAGCCGAGTCTCGAACCATGAAAACTTGATGAGCTCACGAAACGAGGAGGAAAAGGAAAATGGGAGAGAGACATTTGTGTCATGTAATCGGACTGAGTGAGAAATGATGTGTTGCTGAGTAATCACATTGAATAATATTACGAGTTACGATACTTTAATATTTCCAATTACTCCCTCAGTCCCCAGTCCTATCCAATGATCCGGCAGGTATGTACCTACGAACATGGGAGAGCAGAGACCCTCATCTCATTATGCATGCAGAGCAGGTCATAAAGTTCATTAGGGAAGAGAAATAAGTTTTCTCCGTCTAAAATGCGTCCTTCTCCCACCAAAACGACCCTGTGACACATGTCATTGTCATATCCATATCGTCAGCACCGTCCACGTCCAAAAGGGCGTGAGGAGTGAGGAGTAGACGCAAACAGACTGAGAGACGGAGAAAGTAAATACGTGTCTTCTCCTCAGCTGAGTCCTCATCCAAACTCCCTCCCCTCCCCTCCCCCACCCTCGTCTCCGTCTCCCACTCAGCCTTCCTGAACGCTCAAACGCTCCGGCGGATGATTCATGGGAATTTGAATGGGACCAGTTCCAGAATGCAGAATAATTATATCCATTGGAGAGGGCACAATACGCCTTTCCTTGGATGAGACTGGAGACAGTCCCAATTATACGGAGTCACTAGAACAGCTATAGGTCTCCCGTCTGCACTACAGTGCTCCTGCCATTATACTCTACCACGGCGGCTACAGTGGAACTTGGAGTGTTTGTTCTGTGGATGACGTGGGAAGGAGTGAGCTGAAAGTTGTGCCTATGCATCTCCTTGTGGAGTGTCTGCGCTTCCTGGAAGGTGAAAGTAGAAGGAAAGTGAAAGGAAGGAGAAGAAGTTCAAGTTGGGCTTTGTGAGGGTCATGAGGGGAGAGGAGGAGAAAGGGCTTGAGAATAATGTGAGAGAGAAAGAGACAAGGAATTTCATGTGGCAGAGGAGACTCAGGATGAGAGTGAAGGACGGAATTGGGATGGAGAGAGGAGCTTCTTCAGTGACAGTTGACAAACAAGTCTTATTGGGGATGACAGGTGGAGGATGAGAGGCCCGGTTCCTTGAGACAAGCTCACCTCACTCCAGAACTCCACACTCCTCATGAATCTGTTCCAGTCCAGCTCCATAGCCACGATACCTACTCAAATTTGAGACTCTGCTTCATTGCTTCATCCGCGTTATTCATTCATATAGGGAGCAGGACGGATGTGTTCACCTATGTAGGTAGTAGGCTTCGTTTGGGAACAGTACAGTACTGCCAGTACAATTTCTACTAGGCCACGGATAGTGTCAATCTATAAGGGACGCCATGGAGATAAGTAAATTCCGAGAGATGGTGAAGATGACTCGGTGTGTATCTCTGGAGCAGGGCCGGATAATGCGGACAGCTCATGCAGGCAGCCCCCGCTGCTTGAGCTTTCAAAAGCATGTAAATGAAACATTGAGCACTTTTCAAAAATATTTAAAAAGAATATTTTGACGTTTCAAAAACACGCAATTACAATTTTTTTGTACATTTCAAAAACATAAAAATAAAATATTTCCCACTTTTTTCAAAACATGGAAATAGCATATTTTGCACTTTTCTGAATCAAGTAAATTGAACATTTTGAACTTTTCTAAAAACATGTAAATGCAACATTTTGCACTTTTCTGAATCAAGTAAATCGAACATTTTGAACTTTTCTAAAAACATGTAAATGCAACATTTTGCACTTTTCTGAATCAAGTAAATCGAACATTTTGAACTTTTCTAAAAACATGTAAATGCAACATTTTGCACTTTTCTGAATCAAGTAAATTGAACATTTTGAACTTTTCTAAAAACATGTGAATGCAATATTTTGCACTTTTCTCAAAACATGTAAATAGAACATTTTGAACTTTTCAAAAAACATGTAAATGCAACATTTTGCTTTACTCAAGAAACTTATCAATAAAATCAAAAAGGAGGTTTTTGCATGGAAACAAATTGCTGCCTAAAAGCAATTCCTTCGCCCGGCCCTGCTGTGGAGGGGAGTGGAGGGGTGGGTTGGGTTGGGGAATTCGGAAACGTACTAGGAGTCGAAGACACTCTGGCATGATCAAAAGATGAGTCTAGTGTCTAGTGCCTACTCTGGTACTGGTACTGGTACTGGTACTGGTACTGGTTCTGGTTCTGGTTCTGGTACTGGTGGCTACGGACGCGGGAGAAGAGTCATCCTTTAATTTCCTTCAGTCTCCATCTCCGACTCTCATCTGATTTTCTTTCTCTGTAGAATTCAAAATTACTCATGACTCTGACAATGAACTGGAGTGAGGGAGTTCTGCCTCGTCTCTCACATTCAGCCTCTCTTTCTCTCTTTCTCCTATGGAATTTAATCATTACGCCAAAGTCAAAGCCAAGCCGGAGTCGAAGTCGCAGTCGAACCCATCATATTTCTATTCCTGCGCTCAGCTGTACATAAGTTGTGGAGATCTTAGGGAGGGAAGACATTGCTGGTTTATTCAGGATTAATGCATGATCCAATTGAATGGAAGGGAGCATTAAGGAGAGTGAAGGAAGGAGACAGAGATTCAATTCCACAGCCTCCGCTCCATCCACATCTTCTCCACTCCACTCCACGACATTACATTATTTTGACAGGAGGATTTCCACATGAAATACTTAGTCTGCTCCATTGTGCTCTGTACGTGCGGGAGGTTTACTTTGACAAAGTTTAATCATTCCTCTGACTCCGTATGTAAATGCTGTCATCAGGATTGGGAGCAAAATTCCTATAGTGTATCTATGAGGCTCCAGGGTTACATTGTATAATTATGAAAATGATGACCTTTAGATCTATGTGTGTGACGTGTGATGCATTATGTGATCCTGAATTGTCTTATTGGTTGTAATTATTATTATTATTATTATTGTTCATACGTCGTACAGAACAGAGTACAGACGGCAGCGTGCTGTGTAATGAGTAGCCTAGATACATATTTACCTGGATTTAGTAGTATCTCGCGTGTAGCTGTACTTCCTTATCAGGGTACAGACTCTACAGGCTTTGACTATACTCGCAATTACGCTCTCAGTTTCTGGGTCGTGCCATTCTTTGATGGTGGTGGTGTTGGGAAATAGGAATAATTGCCGAGTGTCTGTATCAGCCGAGATTGTACTCGTCTTACCCACTGTACTGTACAGTCGAGCTAGTTGAGCCGAGTAAAGTTTATGAGCGTCTACTACGTCGTTAGAATAGAGTTTTTCAAATTATCAATTTTGTTATCTAATTGTGGTGGTGGATGTCTCTTGTGGATTCCTTGGGGAGAATTCTATCATTCCTCCAGAAGAAGAGATAGAAACAATAATGTTTCAAAGTACAATATAATTTCTTGCTTCATGTAAAAGTAACTTGAGGTCGTTTTGTCACTGCGTCCGTCCGTCTTTTACGTAGTCCATGGGCAGACACCTCCGTATGTAGCTCCGTCCGTGTACATTACGGCGTCACTATATATATCAGTAGCTTGACTACGTAATTTGGTATTTGGTATAGCCTTCATTTGGTTCGAATTTGAAAGAGTCATTTTCTTTGGAGTTGGAGATGCAACTGACTTTGTGAGGAAGGAGGAGACGGGATTTGTTGTGATTACGTGAGTTTCTAATCCAATTCCAAATGTTTGTGCTTCAGATGGATATCGTAATGTCAAACTCATCCTCTGTCATGTGTGTGCATCCCTATCTTCTGTCTCTGTATGCACATCCTCTTCATTTTGGCTGTACGAGGAAACAATCACATTTACGATTAGTTCTTCTTTATTACGTACGTCGCTAAATAGTGTGTAGGTAGCAGGGCTGGATAATATGGCCAGCGTAGGCAGCCCGCCCCCGCTGCCTGCTTTTCAAAAAACAAGTAAATATCACATTTTACACCTTTCAAAAATGTATATAAAAAATTTTTTGCACATTTCAAAAACATGCAAATAAATGATTTTGCACTTTTCAAAATCATGCAAATAAAACATTTAACACTTTTCAAAAAAAAAAAAACTGTAAATAGAGCATTTTGCAATTTTCAGAATCAAAGTAAATACAAAATGTTGCACTTTTCAAAAATACCTATGTAAATAGAACATTTTAGTTTACCAAAGAAAATCTTGGATAAATAATGGTTTTTGTATGGAAATAAACTGCTGCCTAAAAGCAATTCCTTCGTCCGGCCCTGCGGTAGGTAGGGACGACTCATGGAACTTTCTTGGTAGCCACCATAGACATAGACACTTGGCATATGGGTATAGAGTTAAAGTTATGGTGCCTATACCTATACTAACATGTAAGAGGGCCGTCTACTGTACCTACATGACTGGCTATACTTACTACACTAACTATAGCAAATGGAGTGCGTGCAGGAGGAAGAGAGACTTTGATAGAATGTGACTGTATGACTCTTACATGTGTGTGCACTGCACTTCCCACTCCATTGTTGACTTTATTCAGCATGGGTAATCTCCATAAGTATGTATCTCTATTTGTTGGGAAAGTAAAACAGTGGAAAAAAGAGGTGCAATTGCATTAATCTGGGAATCACAGAACAGAAGTGGAGAGGGGAGAGTAATTATTGTTATTATTGTTCTGTATCTTTTGCCTGTCGTTGTCGTCGTCGTTGCCACAGCCTCGTATCTAAACAACTACTACTACGCCAACAGTGGAGAGCCAATGAGGAAGCCGAGTCCAATCCGAGAGACCCACACACTCCACATAAACTAGTTCACTTTCATTTCAGTTTCTTCTTGATAATATGGATGCCTGGATGGTCTGTGTCTTGTCTCTGTTTTCTGTGTCTGTCTTCACTCCGTTGTACTCTACCTACCTACCCTAAGAATTCAATCTACCTAAGTTCCAGATTCTAGAGCAATGCGTATTACATGGATTCCAAAGTTAGGTTAATATTGATATTATTAATTGGTTCATGTCGATGGATAGACACGTGAGGGTCATGTCCTATTCCAATAATTACCACCGCAATTATTATTCTTTTTCCCTCTTTCGTTTTTTCCTACTGTACAACAGAGGCTTCAACTTTACAACTGTATCTCTTAAGAATGCGCTGGAAATCCAAAGTAAATCTCATTCCGAGAATCTGTCGTCTTCGTCTGTCTAGTCTGGTCTGGTAGGAGGTGGTAGTGAGTCCCATGTGGACACAGATATCCTTGTAGGTAGCACAAAAAGTAATCAGACTGTAATTGCATTAGGTTAGAGCTCCTCGAGATTAAGCCTTGCTCGAGCTTGTAATATTGACATATTGGCAGGGAAGGCACATACTATATACGTGTAATGAGAACGTCAACGATGTTTAAAAGTTTCTCATAAAAATTGAGGCGAAAAGGGAAAGACCGATGCCGATGCCGATGCCGATGCCGAAGCCGAAGCCGACAGGCCAAGAAGTGTGATGGTTGGAAAGGCTGAAGCTTATATAATACTGTGTAGTTATCGGTGGATATAGGGTCCGTACATAGAGCGAGTCATGCTCTGGCTGGGGTGGAAAAAGTGTATAAGTGGAAATTTTCGGTTTTTCGTTTTGGGTGTACTGTTGAACATTTTGGCATAGGCGCCGATTAGAATGCTTGATAAATACCAGACTACCACCAAATGGCTATTTCTTTATCAGGCTGAGCTGATAAAAAGCTCTCCGTCTAAAACCATTCGTGCACTCTGTACAGAGATATACAGATATAAAGATATAGCCTGTCTTTGTACAGAGATATAAAATAAAATAGTTAGTCAGCAGCCTACCTACCTACCTACCAACCTACCTACTTTGGGTAGGGTCTCATATCGTGATACTCTTTTTGTGGGTAGGTAGTTAGGTAAAGTAGCAAACAGCTCACTCACAACATCCTTCCCACCACTCACCCTACTCCCTACAAACAACGTTAAAACTCTCAAACTCAACTCCACGAGAACGAGAACGAGAACCAGAACGACGGACTAACTCGATCGTAATACTTGAGAGTCTCGCACACACTGCCGAATGAGTGAGTAAAGCTCAACCAAACGATATTATAGACGCTTGGTTTTTTTTTCTATGTATGTACAGGCACTCCTTGACTGACTCTCCCTCCAAATCCAAATCTGTGCCAAGCACAACTTTAACTCCATATACTAATATTTCTTGTCCATTTTTTTTTGTTTCCCTCAAAAATACATGTATGGCACAAATTATATTTCTATTTCTATTGCTACTTACCTATTCTAATTGATCCTTAGTCATTCACACGTATAAAAATACATGCGTCTTCATTCTCAAAATATTTCCACTCTTGGCGTCCTTACAATTTGTCCAACAAACTCCACTGTGCAAGTTTTCAAGAATGATGCATTTGTGACAATGTTTCTCAAGAGAATAGAATTTTTCTTGTAATATTTGAATGATTTTCTCTCCAATATTGTTACAGATAGAATAAATTTACATTTTGAGGCGTATATCGTCTGTGAAGAACCAAAACGACCCATATCCAATGTAAGCTACAATCAAAATGAGCTATGTCATACAAACAAAATTAGAAACATGCGCAAAATGTTAGTTATGAGTTTTTGAAAATTGTAAAATGTCCTATTTACATGTTTTAGAAAAGGTTCAAAATGTTCTAATTCCATGTTTTTGAAAAGGTGCAAAATGTTCTAATTCCATGTTTTTGAAAAGGTGCAAAATGTTTTAATTTCATGTGTTTGAAAAGTACAAAATGTTCTATTTAAATGCTCTCAAGACATATTTGAATATTTTTGTAAATAGTTAATATTGTTTTTAGCTACAAATGGATATGGGTCATTTTGGTTCTTCACAGACGATATTTAGAATTTTTGAAAATAATAAATAAGCGCGGTGTGGTATGTTCTCATGGAAGATGATACACTACTGGATCATTTATTATATTCAGGAGATGATGATGATGAGGATGCGATGCGAATGGTTAAGATCCTTTTCGTTTCAATAATTGGATTCAAATTACTTTGGAAATGGATCTTGGCATGCATGTAGTGGTAGTGCTTTCACTTTATTCGCATATGGTCCATTCTACTCCTACTCCTACTTCTACGGTTTCAGCTCTAATCTCTTGTGAAGATATGTCTAGAATGTGGAAGTTGAAATGGAACAGACGTTTGGGTAAAATCATAAATAATGTAAAGTCCTTGTAAGAGTATGAGAATGACAAATGTATGTATAATTGCTCCTGTTTTCGCATTCCATTCCCTCCCTCCAGTTGGTTCTGCTCTGTTCTGTTCTCGTCTGGTCTGATTAAAGATCAAATTATGGATTGGTCGGAATCGGCATCGGAGTTGGAGTCGGACTCGGAATTGAGAGAATTGAAATGTCTTCAAGTTGACTTGACGACTTGACTCGGTGGTGAAGTATGTATGTTCAAAATATTCCAGCTACTTTACTCGTTCGTGCTACGAACTTACAAAGTACTGAGAGGGACGCTCAAGAGACACGCTGCTACATGCTGTATATAATATGTACGAGTTAATCTGAATCTGACTAAAAAAGTCTGAAGCATTTCTCTTGCATCGAATTGTGCACTGTACTGTACTGTGTGTTGGAGTGTCGGCGGTCGGTCGTCGTCGTCGGTCAAGTAAACAAAGTTAGGAGTTGAAAAAATTATTATTTTCCCCTGATAAAAACGTTCTCTCCGCGTGTGTGGATACTTTGGCTCGTAGTTTGAAAGGTAGATAGGTAGGTAGGTACGTAGGTTAAAGGTAGGTTAGGTTTGGGTAAGTAGGAGTCCATACGTGGACGTCCAAGTGATGTAGCTTCGTCTGCTGACAATATTATGTCCATAGGTCCCTATAGGTTTCCTACGTATGTTCCGTGGAAGGTCGGCTTTGGCTTTGGCTTTGGCTAATGTACTTTAGGTACCATGCCCTCTCTCTCTCTCTCTCTCTCTCTCTCTCCCGCTCATTCATATAGAAAACTTTTATCTCTTATCAACATCTGAGTTCCGCCAATATGTTATTTCTAACTTGAAGTTTTGCATGTGAACAGATTATGATCCGTGTGTTAAAATTTTCTGCTGCCTACGCACAACCACAAAATACTTATCAGAGAAGCGAGCAGCAATATCTAGCAAAGCAATTTTTATGATTCCATTTTCCCCTGTGCCTCTATGCCTGTACTACTATACTCACTCCCTCCTCAGCAGTACGAGTACACACAAATCCCAATCCAAATCAAATGTTCACTCTGCCTATGCCTATGCCTCTGAGTCGTTACATTTTTTTTCTTCTACTTGATGGAGTTTATAAATCGAATTGGAGAGGAGGGAGGGAGGGAGGGAAGGAGAGTGAGTGAAGATGAAGGGAATAAAATTGACTTAATTTTTATGCAATGCAATGTTACAGCATTTGACAGCTTCTTTTTTTTCTTGCTGGAGTAGTAGTAGTAGTAGTAGTAGTAAAGGAAAGATCATGAATGGTAAAGTCTGTGTGTGTGTGTCGAAGGTTGATCTAAAAGATTGGACAGGATTTTGTCTTTGTCATTTTTTTTTCTGTGTTCCTCGTCTTTTTCGTCTTTCGTCTTTGAATGAGGCGCTTTTTTGCTCCTGCTACTCTCATACTATTTCCCATATCATTAGCATGACGAAGAATGAGAGTGTATATACTATAGACTCGCTCCTACTCCTACTATATCATTATCATGGTTGACCCAAATTCCATAAAGATCATTGGATTGGTATTTCATTTCGATTTTTTTGAACAAACATTTTCTCGTCATTTCTTTTTCAACAGTATTTTTTTTCTTTTTTTTTTTTTTTACATTTTGGTTGGTTCAATATCAAAACAAAACCAAAAATGAATAATACATCATTTTTTTTTAAATGTCTCTCCTGACAGTCGCTTTGGGATTGGGAGCTCTTCTTTTTTTCAGACAGCGCAGCATAGCCTTTGCTTTGAAATTGAAATACACAGAAAAACAAACCAGCTACCTATAGACAGAGTGGTACTTTTTATACATGGGGAAGTTGCTTCTTCTTACATAATACATTGTCTTTTACTGGCATTTTTTTAATTTTTAAATCTGGAGAATTTTTTTAAACGAGCAGTATGTAGATCTAGCCTAACCTACCATAGTATATCGATCATGCTCCAGACGCGAGTGCATATTCTACTACTCATTAACATGCATTTGACATAGTGTTGCTATAGTTCATTGGAAATTGGTATGGAAAATTGATGCAACAAAAATACTGAAATCGTGTATCGTTGTCGTGTGGGGAGGATCATGAACAAAAAACACTTTTAATTTTAACATTAAGCTATCACATGATTTTCGAAGATAAGAATGAGGATGTAAAAATTAAGATGATGAAATCAAGTATGAAATGAATGTAGGTAGGTACAACGATTCTAAAGAAGATGTATCAGTTATTAGTATTTTACTTACTATTTCCATTTTTATACTCTGTCTCCTTTATCACCCATAATGTGCAGGGCCGGATATTGCGGCCAGCGCAGGCAGCCCACGCTGCCTGAATTTTCAAAAAACATGTAAATGAAATATTTTGCACTTTTAAAAAACAGGCAAATACATTTTTTTGTACATTTCAAAAGCATGCAAACAAATTATTTTGTACATTTCAAAAACATGTAAATAAAAGATTTTCGACTTTTCTCAAAACATGTAAATAGAACATTGAGTACTTTTCTGAATCAAGTAAATAGAACATGTTGCACTTTCCTAAAACAAATAATACAAACATCTGTACACAATGTAAATACAACATCTTCCTTTACCAAAGAAAACCATCAATAATAACAAAATGGTGGTTTTTGTATGGAAACAAATTCCTGCCTAAAAGTAATTCCTTCGTCCGGCCCTGATAATGTGTAGATGGTATGGTTGTTGCATGGTGCTACGCAGGATATCTTACGTACCTATACGTATTATATACAGTGATAAGCCTATAGTGCATGGACTCGAAAGTCGAAAGGAATTACACATACCCAAGGGACTCATAGATCAAGTCCAATGAATTTAAAGCCATGTGTCAATTTTTTGTTATCAAAGTTAATAAGTTTACATATTATGATCATGTTGGACACTATCTATATACTTGACTCCTATATAGCTCCACAGACAGATAAGTTAATGATGTGGTAGGAACGCAAAAGTTTTCCTCAATTATACGATGCTCTGTATATAATATGTACCTACCTATATAGGCGCACATTTTGATTTCCCTCACAATCAAACTCCTCAGTCAATCCTTCAAAATGACAATAATAATGAGATTAGGCCGATTCCGATGTGGACTCCAGATTTTAGCAGAGTAGATGACCGATGCCGATGCCGATGCCGATGCCGATGCCGATGCCGATGCCGATGCCGATGCCACGACGATGTTCATCCCTTGATGGAAAATGTCTACCTTCCTACTCCCAAATATACTTGTAGTGGACGGAATCGAAATCGATTCGAGAGTCGAGAGATAATCATGGGTGAAAATAGTTTTTATTTGATTAGATTAAAAAAAAATACAAAATAGAAATGTACTACGGAGGGAAACGAGAAGGAAAAGGAGGAGGAGGAGGGAAGGAATGGGAAAAGTCAAAGTGAGTGATAAAATAGTATTTTGGGAGCTCCTCACCACTACACACGTATCACAGTCCACACGCACGTATGTAGGTATAGGGGCATACGCATGAGCTCAGTTTGGGCTTGGATGAGATCAAATTGATGGAAAGGCAGAGTTGGAGTTGGAGTGTAGTGCTATGGGAGAAGTTGGTTTCGCTTCTTGGCTTGGACCATTACGTAAAACTTATGGAAGGAGTGATACGGAGCCGAGATAAGAATTGTACAGCAGAGAGAAGTAGAAAGGCAAGGGCTAAAAGTCTTTTGAAACTCATGTGTGTGTGTGTGTGTGTGTGGAGTGTGTAGAGTGGGAGATGTGGAAGTGCATGAGATCGTGCATGGGTAATGCATGATGTGAATGCTTAGAGTCAGTTCAAGTATTACTTATCGTTAGTTACATTACATGAAATCACTAGTGAGCCGTATTTAAAAATCTACAGGAGATAGGCTCCAATATCTGAGTGTGTGTGTGTGTGTGTGTGTACGTACGTAAGTCGAGGATATAATAATGTATAATGAATGAGGAGAGAGATACGCACTCAGACACACACACACGCTAGCATCTGAATCTAAACGCTTATCACTCCGATCCGGGTAATGATAAGATCATATTCAACTCTCTGGCAGACTGAAAACGACTCTGTGACCTCCTCCTTCGCTCTCGCCCCGAGCATCCCTCCAATATTCTCTCTCCTCTTTTCAATTCAATTTATCTCCTCCTCAGTCCTCTTTTTTCCAACACATCGTCAATCTTTTTAGCTCATCGACGACGTGGGGATACCTTACGGTCTATCTGTCCCAGTTCAATCCCCATCTTGGAGCATATCATGCAATCCGCTCACTCTCATCATCCATACAGTCCTTGCATCCTACATGTAAATAATGGGCTCCCAATATATTCCGTCTGTCTATCCCACAGCTTGTATCACCTCCCCACTCGCTCACATTTTCCTCCCTATACATGTCACCACATGCATCTCACTGATATCCGTTGGAAAAAGCTCATATCTCATCTGTACAGAGTACAATGTGTGATGTGAGGTAGCTTCCCTCCACACTAACTACGCTCATCTCTATCTCACTTTTTTCACTCAACCCAAAAAAAAGTACGACATGGCACAGTTGACTTAGCGCTCAAAATATCCAAGGATCCAAAATGTATAACGTAGCATATAAAATTGGATTTTCAACTTTCCTTCTTTCAATTTACACGTCGCAAGTTTCCTTCCCAGGCCGAACTGCACCAGTACCAGTACCAGTACCAGAACCAGTATATGGGACTGTAGGAACTATACCGTACGTACTGAGAGGGGTGCAGAGGCAGTTGACATTTATGTTTAGCGATCATTCCATAATTTTCTCATCATTTTATCTGTGTGCATCTCCAGTGGGACACAGCGGACTCGTATGTCACGTGAGTGATAGTGAGTCATAAGCCTTATTTATCTTACACCCGGTCATGAATGTTCCAGATAAGGGAAAATTATTTTTTTTTACAGTAGCCCCTCCAACTAACGGAACTGTGTTGAGAGCACATATGACATTCCACCGTAGGAACACCTCAGAACGGTACCTCCATCGGACTGGGCACTGTCCGTGAAATTGTGGAATGTGCGTGTAGTCGGAGAGTAAAAGACGTCGTAAAGTTAATTCGAGATAATTAAATAATAATTCCGTATATATTGACATCCTTCCTGGGGAGAGAGTCGGAGAGTTGACAAGGATGCGGTGGGCTATGGGGCTGGAGTGGGGAAAGAAGACGAAGACGAAGGCCATGAGATCATGTAATTGCTATTGTGACTGGAGGGCGCTGGATTCTTGAGTACTCCATGTTATCTGACTCGGCTCTCTCGTAGTTGTTTTTGTTTGTGACTTATCCTCTCAGATGCTCTCATTGTGTTCCTTTGAACTTTGGGGCGGAATTCGCGGTTTTGGGTGGTTTTTGTGGATTGGGTTCATGTTGGGAGTTGGACGTGGGCTGCGGTGATGGTGGATGAAGGGAATATTTGTATGTCCGGGAGCGATAGAGAGTGAATAAATCAGAGCTAAAGAGACGTTCATCTCCATTTGATTTTGATGGTGAGCGAGTTAAGGGGCCGAGCACAGAGAGCTCAGAGTAATCATCCTCGTAATGGTAGTACACGCTACACATGAGCCGCTGTCTTGTCTACTTGTGGACGTGTAGGGAATTAGATGGGAGATAAGTTAATGCTCCGGCAAAGGGATGGGATAACCACATAGACAGAGCATCATCTTCGTATTATCAAGATGCGCACAACTTAGCCACAAATCCATTCCAATCCTATCTCTTTCCCTCACTGCATCTTCTCCGGCTCCTTACGGAATGGCACAGAGCAGAGCTCTGCATGTCTCGCAATCCTCGTCCCCTGCTCCAGGTACCTACTGGGTCCGTCCCGGCTCCGGCCCCGGCCCCGGCCTAGATCTTCCGGACGCTTACTCTGACTCGGGATCTAAACGGTTGCGGAATATGATTGAAGAAATGCTCTCTCGTCTCCTATCTCAACTTGGTTACTCCGCAGATAACCGGAGCCGGAGATGCAATCGGACTGGGATAGGATGTAGGTGGAGGAGCGGGAATTGTAGCGGAACAGTCTGCTGGAGGAGAGAACAACAGCGGGAAGTGGAGCAGTCTTCGCCGAGGAAATGCAACCAAAACTTTTCTAATGTAAATTGTGACTAAGAAGTTCCATGTTACGTCTTCTTGAGAATCTTGACTTGTCATGTGGTGCCCTATGGTCTCTGAGCATTTCCCTGTGTACGCAGACACAGTGAACGTGTCTCTTTGGCAGGGCTGCTCCGATATTTTCATCCATACTCTCAACCTTGGCTTTGTCTCTGGGAAGTCGGGGTCGGTTGCTCTTGATTCCTGGCATTGTGGACGCGTCTTCCTGTGGTTGCCGTTGCCGTTGCCGGGGCCGGGGCCGGGGCCGGGGCTGTTATTGGGTCGGGTCGCTGTTGTTGTGTTCGAGCCTTGTATTGTGCAAGACTGGGACTGGAACTGGGAAAAGATGAACTGGAGAGCGGTGTGTATGGGGATCTGTGGATGTGAGGAAGGAAAAGGAGAGAGGCTTCGTCTTGGTGTGGTTGTAGACTGGTGCTGGTTGCTGGTGCAGAGTGGAGACTCGGAGTTGTAGTCGCGTAGACGAGGAGAAAGATGTGTTTATCCGCATCCAGCCTTTGCTGAGGAGCAAGTAATCTGAGAGAAGCATCCAGAAAGTCAAGTCAGTTTCAGAGCCTTCCTTTATCTGTTGCATCCTCAAAGGAGGAAAAAGTCATAGGATTGAAAAAAGCGATAAGAGAAAATGGATTGTATCGAGTAATGCTCTCTCTCTCCTCTCTCCCCACTACAGTTGACGTTGCTCTTTTACGTCCTCTATCCAAATTTCCCTCATTCCCTACAAACCTTTCTCAAGTGTCTATTTAAAAATTTCTAATATTTTATTTTCTATCTTTCTTGTTGTAGCTCTTTTAACTTCCAGATCCAGAGTCATGCTCTCGTCTTCGTCTTCATCTTGAGCCTCTCTCCCCCCTCGTCTCCTCGCCGCCCCTCCTCTCCTCTCTTATCTAATACTTGAGCTCTACAGACGTATTTAAATGGAATTCTAACATTTCAAGTGTCAGGAATCATGAATAAAAGCTTTTTTTCAATATCTGTAGATCATTGTAGAACTGTGTGGAAACTGTAGCTAAGCTCGGAGCAAACATCATCATGAAACACAAACAAACACAGAGAGAACGGATAAAAATACGAGTGCCAGGCCAGGACGAGGTTCCGTATCTCTGCAGCAGCATATTATACTATAACTCCACCACTCGCGTAGGTACTTACAAATTAGAAAATGGTATTTAAATCCTTCTCAAACGAAATATAAAATGTTCCTTCTGGATCTCTCAAGTATAAATACAAAATCTAACGCGGAGATTATTCTTAATGTATATTTGACTTTAATTTTTGAATCATATAATATTTTGTAAAAAATAAATAATATATAGAGAAATTACATATTATATCTCTCCCCTTGTTTAAAATATTTTTACATTTTAAACACTCGCAGCAGAGCTCCTTATTTCCAATTTCCAAGAAAATTATTTCTAATCTCGATTGACTTGCCAATAATTCCATTCCACCCTTTCCACAAAGGGCAAATATATCATTTTCATACATGTGCATTGCAAAAAGTAAAGGTATTGTATTATGTACTCATTTATGATCAAATTCTCAACACATATAGTAATTACATATTATATTTTTGAACTGAGTTTTGCACTGGGGTGATTTCCATGCGGACGAACACTACTGTCCTGTCTTTGAAGTATTACCTATAAAAATTTATATGCGAGCAGAGCACAATGCACAAGCCGTGTCAATCCCTCTCACCAAAAAAATAATTTGAAATTTTACTGTGATTTTGACATTTTTAAAATCAAGAGATAGGGCGTAGGAGTGCTCCTCTGGAATGAATAGTAAATTGAATAGAGTAAAATAACTCCTCAATATATGCGCTATGTACTTTGACCATGAATTCAACAGTTCGAATTCGATTAAGCTCCGGTGATAAGTACGTAGGTAGGTTAGGTACTCTGCTGATGCTGATTGTTGTTGAAAAGGAAAACTGAACTTATCGCTTGAATGGGGAACAAAAAGATGGGATTTAAAATTAGAATATTATAGGAAATCAAGTAGATGATAAATATCATTTTTATTTTTGTGTATAGTTCCTCTTCCTTTGTTGTACTTACTCCTACTTTGGTTCGTCTTCGCAGACGTACGTATGGAACTTGATTCTCCATCATCCAAGAACAAAAAATAATACCCTTTGTCCTGCATGAATAAAACGGTCCTATGTTTATGTTGCTAGTTTGAAAGCATTTTGTTCAAAATACATTGGGTTCAAGATTTCTTTATAGTTCAAACTTCACCCGAGTTTAACGTTACAACAAGTCCAAAAAATTTAAAAAGTTCCCCGGGCGCCTATTCAAACATTTACGGCGCTGCATAATTTAAATTTAACTTTATTTGAACATAATATTTTTTAAAAAATAGTGTTTTTTGAATACAATGTTTTTCACAGTCCTAAAAATACATTTTTGAACCCAAGACTTTTGATCAAAAAAAGTTTTGAATCTGAGACAGTTTTGAACTTGGGACATATGATCTCTAGACACGCAGCACCTTATAAAATATATACCAACGACACAAGACGAACCTCAACCTGAAGCTACCTAACTGACTTTCCTAGGTAGGTACATAGCTTTTACACGTAGCTATACTTTCCGTCATTATTACTATTCCAAGCAGCAGCAGCATACTGAATGAATAGCAGATCAGTTTCTCCTACTCCTGTATGCAGTTGCACAGTGGCTACAGAGTTATAAGGCTTGAGATCTTCACCAGAATTGACTTGACATTTGTGATAAGAGGCTCAGAGACGTATGTACATTGATACTAGATGGCTCATGATATGAGATTCGTCAAGAGTTGAGCAGTGCTCCGTATTCCGTATTCCGTATTATTACCGTATATTATTTTTTATGCACCTTTTCTCTTGGGTAACTGTTCTGGTTCTGGTTCTGGTTCTGGTTCTGGTTTTGTGCTCAACAGTGCAGTGGGAGGAGTGGATCTTGGATCTTGGAGCGGTGCGGTGTGGTAATGAGGGGTAGGAATTTTGAATGTGAAAGGCTTCACTTATTTGATGCATTCTAAAAATACAGAGATTTTATTTTCGAGAAATATCGTCAGTGAAGAACCAAAATGACCCATATCCAATTTCAGCTAGAATCAAAATGAGCTATCTCATAAAAGCAAAATGAAAAACGTGCATAACATGTTAATTAGGAGTTTTTTAAAAGTGTAAAATGTTCTATTTACATGTTTTTGAAAAGTGTAAAATGTTCTATTTACTTGTTTTTGAAAAGTGTAAAATGTTCTATTTACATGTTTTTGAAAAGTTTAAAATGTTCTATTTTCATGTTTTGAAAGTGCAAAATATTCCATTTAAATGCTTTCAAGACATGTTTCAATATTTTTGTAGATATTTGATATTGTTTTTAGCTACAAATGGATATGGGTCATTTTGGTTCTTCACTGACGATATATGATTTAAAAATAAAATCATTGGGAAGAATTATCTGGATTTCAAATTTCAATTCTTCACTTTAAATTTAATGCGCTTCTTAAAAAATCCCAAATTCATATTCAAAATTTTCAAAAACAATTTACCTACTTACGATTAGCGAAGGTAGGTAGGTAGCTTCCTACTTACCGTTAGCCTTACGATACGATTAGTCAATGTCAGTACGTAGAGTACGGAAATACATTTTGATCGAGCTTCTGATGCACTGCGTATGCTTATTTTATTCTTTTATTCCACATTCATTTTGACTTCCAACTTCTCCTTCCCATTATACTGTATTATGATTACGATTTCTTGATAAAAATCGCATTTATTTCATTTTATGAACCAAAATGATTTTGCCACATCGGGCATATATTATGCGGTTATTCCGCATTGTATGTAATTGTATGTGACTGTGATGAGGGAGTAGGACCTACTTACTGCTTAAGTGGGTTGGATTTGGATTTGGTTTTGGATTTTGGATTTGGAGTGATGGATAATATGATGACACTACCTACTATGCTAAACAGTTCCAAGTTCCAACTTGAAGCAGAGCTGTGAAAACAATGTCGATCAAGGAGACTTTGAAGGAGGAAACAATGTCGTTGACAAGTCAAAGTGAGTCTTATCGCTTTTCTCAAGTATATTTTTAGTATTGAGAAGTTGCTTCGTGGATTTGGATCTGGATTTGGATTGGGAGCTAAGTGGAAGCTTCCTATCAGTATCAGTCCACAGCCTCCGTATAAGCCGCATGAATCTTACATATCGTCAGTGAAGAACCAAAATGACCCATATCCATTTACAGCTCAAAACAATATCCACTATCTACAAAAATATTAAAACATGTCTTGAAAGCATTTTAATTGAGTAGTTTGCAATTTTCAAAAATATGTAAATAGAACAGTTTACAATTTTTAAAAACATGTAAGTGGAACATTTTGAAGTTTTCAAAAACATGGCATTAGAACATTTTGCATCTTTTCAAAAACATGGAAATAGAACATTTTGCAATTTTCAAAAACATGTAAATAGAATATTTTGCACTTTTCAAAAACATGTAAATAGAACATTTTAAACTTTTCAAAAACTCTTAATAACCATTTTATGCACGTTTCTCATTTTGCTTTTATGACATAGCTAATTTTGATTCAAGCTGAAATTGGATATGGGTCATTTTGGCTCTTCACTGACGATATTTTATACACTCACTCCACAGATCCATATATTATTACATCTACTCCCATATTCAATTTCAATGAGGAGGAATGCAGGAGAGGGAGACAAAAAATGTTTACTTTTATCTCTCCAAGATACACAATTGATGGATTGACTAATCGTATCTAAAAAGAAGAAAGGGAGAGAGAAAGATGACGTTAGTTTAGTTGAGGACATTTTTTCTTTTTGATGGCGGTGGTGGTGGTGGATTTGATTAGTAATATAAAGTGGGAGTGTTGTTCATTTGTGTGTCCTGTGTACGAGAGGACATTAGGAGGGAGGCATGGGTTATGTAATGCAGAAGATGGCTCAGGATTGTCAAGTGCTATAAATGTTGAGTAGAGATATAAGTTGTGGACATTAATGGGAGGGTTGAGGAGTAGCGATTAGGTGGGATAGGTAAGACAGTGGGAATGTAGGTAGGTAGGTAGGTGGTGTGTGTCTTTGGGGAAGGAGATGGGTGTAATATCTTTACTAATTATCAGAATGATGAGCGAGTAATGTGTTTTTACCTTTATCTGTCCCCTTTGAAAGCTGAGAGATGATGGAACCCTTTTAATGGACAATTTATATTCTTCAACAGTCCTTTTGCGTATCTATCTCTTCTCTCTCTCTCTCTCTCTCTGTTTGTGTGCGTGATGGAAAAGTTATTCAGCGTCTCGGTATCTCCCTCATCTTAACGGTGTCTTCCTCAATTCTTTGATAAATTTCACTCCAACACTTTTTGGTTTCCACATTTTTCCCTCATTCTTCATCGTGGATGCAGAGCAGGGCCGGACGAAGGAATTGCTTTTGGGCAGCAATTTGTTTCCATACAAAAACCACCATTTTGATTTTATTCATGGTTTTCTTTGGTAAGCAAAAGGTTGTATTTGCATGTTTTAGAAAAGTGCAAAATGTTCGATTTACTTGATTCAGAAAAGTACTCAATGTTCTATTTACATGTTTTGGGAAAAGTGGATAATGTTTTATTACCATGTTTTTGAAATGTACAAAAACTTTAATTTGCATGTTTTCGGAAAGTGTAGAATATTTCATTTGCATGTTTTTGAAAAGTCTCAATATTCTTTTTAAATATTTTTGAAAACTGTAAAATGTTCCATTTACATGTTTTGAGAAAATTCAAGCAGTGAGGGCTGCCTGCGCTGGGCGCATTATCCGGCCCTGATGTAGAGCGAACGAGCGAGCGGAGAGCCTCCTGCACAATCCCGTCGAGTAATATGTCACACTATATAGAATTTGAGGATCCTGGAACCGTTGCACTGTTCCACATATTACAGAGCCCGAGCCGAACATCATCACACTCGGAGATCTATGAATCTATGCCATTCTCATTCTCATATTCTCCCAAAGGGAACTTTATCCTTTGCTATAAGCATACTAACTAAATACGGAGGGAAGAAAATGAGGACAGGGAGGCGAGAGTGGAGATGAGGTTTCCACGATTCTTTTTCCTCCCGCGATTTCACTCTCGTCTGTCATTCCCTATGCACTATATGCACTCCACTCCATTCTCGATTCCGGTTCTGGATAAATTTTTTTAAAAGTCTTTCACACTCAGGACTGATATATGTCTTTTCAGTGGAGCTGTAATAAGACTGTAGCCCATATGCATGGGGGTAAATGTATGTAAATGTATTTAAAAGATATGCATGGAGTGTAATGGAACTTGGTCAAATAATCGAGTTGAGCTGATAAAATTCTGACTTGTCTCACAAATGGAGTGTGTAAATATTCGTCACTTTCCCTGTATATTGCATTACATGGGGCAGTCGCTGTCCTTGTCCTTGTCGTTGATACTTTCATTGGAAAAACAAACCCCATATTTTAATTCGTAATTTCCCTTTTATTCCTACAACATTTTGAGTGGAGTATCAATATTTACAGATTAATTGTTATATAGGCCCACTTTTGTAATGTGACGAAACTGCTTTATCTTAATTTTTGTAAGACCTGAGAAAAAGAGACGGTAGTTGATGATTATTTTAAGGTGTAAAAAAAACGGTTCTTTTCCAACACAGTAATAGCGACAAATCTCAATCCTAATAATACGTCCATAAAGTCCTTGGTTGGATCTTTGGTCCAGTCATACCCAGTGTGTAAGGAAACGTATGCGTACCTACTTAGTAAATAGTGCGGGAGGCATTGGGCATTGGGGAATCTCAAATGTGTAAAAGATGCCTAACTATAGGAGCTTGAAGTGGAGCTCAACTTTGACTGTGTGACAAACTGCCGAGGGATTATATTCATTGAGGGAGTGTGTGTGTGTGTGTGTGTGTGTGTGTGTGTGTGTGTGTGTGTAAAAAAGAAAAAAAACTCGGGAGAGAGATAGACATGAGTCCATTGTCTTGAAAAGTTTATCTGTTGATGCATTCGTGTCCATTCATGGACCACTACGGCTGATTTCAAACTGAGTGCTCTTAATCTAAACTTCTAAACTCAATCCTTCTTGTGAGTAAAGTCTGTGAGTCGAGTCAGATTGACAATCAAAACCTATTCACCACGTCACCTTTAGCTCTTATTTTATGATAATCGTCAAGGTAGGAGGCAATCTCTCTCCCGCTCACCATTTTTTCCATCCTCCTCTCCCCTTCCCGTTGTCATGACTTCACCTTTACAGATCAACAGAGGCTATAAAGTGTCTCTCCAAATCGAGTGTGTAGCTCTGTACGATTCAAATCCGGTCACCTTTCAAATTCCAAGTCGAATTCGAAGTCGAATTCGAAGACTCGTAGTGTAGTCGTATTATATTACCCCAGGAGGTGAAATCCTTATCTCGTCCACAGGCTCATGCAGCAGAACAAAACATATTATTATGAACGGGAAGGAGATTCAAAATCAAAAGTCAGGCACAAAACAAACGAAACCACAAAAGTATAAAACCAAAAAAACCTCCTCCCCACTCAGCCACACACTTTCATCCTTCCCATTTCTTTTTTTTATTTTTATTATTTCTCCTTCTGTTTGTACACGTAGCTAAAGAGCAGAGTAGAGAGAACTTAGCCACCAATTAATGTCAACACGATTTTTCCCCATCTTAAATTTAATCCTACAACAACTTGTGCCATATAGTTTTTAAATCCCCTTTTTTTCCCCATCACCTATAAGGTACCTATAGGCACTATTTCCATTGCTATATAGATTCCATTAATACGCAGTCAAGGCCAAGCTTTCTCCCATTCCCACTACACTAACGAATCCCAGAGGACGGATAATGCGGATGAAAAATAAAATTTTTAGTGTAGCGATTACTAATTAAATAGAGCATCGATATACTCATATAAAATCCTTCTGCCTGCATCGTTTTCGTTTTCGTTTCTGCCTCAGTCTGCATTAGCTATGGATTAATAATTTGTAAGTTAAGATCCTTTCAATTTTCAGAGGATATCTCGTTCTCGGTCTCCGTCTCGGTCTCATTTTAATAGAAAAGAAGGAGAGAAGGGAAAGAAAGAGAAAGAAGATTTAGATAGCTGATTTGAATGTACAAATGAAGAATACGAAAACGAAAACGAAAAGTCGAATGAGTGTGTGTGTGTCCCTTTGACTTGACTTATTTGTCTGTCTCTCTGCGGGGAGAGAGAGAGAGAAAAAAAATTCTTTTTTTGCGAGGGAAAACTTTTGTATTAAGTTTTGACTCTGATTTTTGATTCTGATGAACTTGATGATCATTCACTCTTTCTTGTCCTTCTTCGTGTAGCTCATCTGAATTGTGAATAACTTTTATTATGAGGGGAACCTAAAATCCTTTTGATTTTTATTATTCATTCGAATGTCTATACTCACTACTGTCTATCGCACTATGGGACAATTTATACTGTTGGTTTGATCTGATACTACATATACCTACCTAGGCCTTCCCACCCTCTATACGCACAGTTAAACAAATGAAAAAGTACCTATAGACAATAGACAGAGACAGACACACGGAGACAGATACTTGTTCTGATGGAAATGGAAATTTTGTGATGACTCAATCACTTTGATTGTCGATTGTATTTTATAACAAAAAAAAAAGTTGTTAACTTTCCACTGAAAATAATATAAAATACCATATCCATTACTCTCAGGATTGGGAAATGGATTTCAAATTTTGAATCTCATCCTCAGCTCTGTCTGGGAGTCAAAGTCAAGTGGGCTGGTGTGTGTATAGAGTTACCTATCGACCTATCTGTTTTTTCCGTCTCTCTATTGATTGAGTAGACTCTGACTGAATGAGTTAAAACACTCTTCACTCCACGCTCCAACCTTAAAAAAAAAACTAATTAAAAATATTAAACTTTGAATTATTGATAGTATAGCTTGTACTAATAGCAGTGCAGTACGGGTGTATTAATCATCATATTTTAATATTGCCTAGGTATATAGCTCTATATTTATAAATATATGATTATGATAATCGTATAGATTTTTTTTCTATAGAGTCTGCACTGTTAATAGAATGTAGAATGTAGAAAAAAAGTTTGATAAGGGAAAATTGTACACATAGTGGATTAGCTCACATGGGGATGGTGATGGGAGAGGAGTTGAGTTTTTTTTCCCCGCGAGAGAGATATTGTGTTATGCATAAATACTATAGTATGTATTGTCTGATGAAGAATGTGGAGTGAACGACAGTGTGTATGACTTTGAGGAAAGATGAAAGTCTCTATCATTTTTCTACACCACTGCCTCCTCCAGTCATATGTGTGTGTCTATATAGGGGCTGTGTATGGCTATGAGTAGGTAGCTATAGGTGCACATGGGGAGATAGGACAGGACGACGACGACGACGACTTGCTAAAAGTTGACATTTCCGAACCGACAAAAGTTTTTTTTCTTCCCTCCCCTGTACCTGTAGTATCCCTCTCGATACGATAAAATGGAAATCATGGAGATTTTTTGTCATTCCATCATCATGAGCTACACTGGGATGAGAGATATGTCATTCATCTTTGGAGCTTAAGGAAATTGCCACACCTTATTAGCAAATGACACTCGGAAGTGAAAAAGTTCCTCCCGTTTTTCACTTACGACTTCTCTCCGTCTCTGTGTGTGTCTTCTTCCGTCGCTTCCTCGTCCTCGTCCTCAACTCGCGGCTCCGTCTCATTCTTTCCTCTGACATCTATCTCCCCACCTATACGCTCTGTACTCCCCTCTCTGTACATACATACGCGGAAATCTTGAGATGAAACTTTTTCTTTTTATTCTCACTTCAAATCTCTTCCCTACCAAACCAATACAAATATATTATGAACCTACCTAGGTACCTACCTACCTACACTCTACAGTCTAGTATGCTTTCCTCTTCTTAAATTTTCTGATGATGCGCTCTGATAGCGTCTCACTCGCTCATGATGATGTGACATCCAAATACCGTGCCGTCACATGACTTTCTCCATCTCTAACTCCCACTCCCCTCCCCTCTCCTATAATAACTTATTAAATATTTTGTGCAACTATCCAAAAAAAAATACTTTAATAAGTCAAGGAAATTTCCAATTTTCCCATCAACTTTTCAGCTCTACCACTCAAAAAGGTGCTATATGTCTTGGTCGGCTTTGCCTTCATTCATTTAGATTTTGGGACTGGGACTGGGACTGGGGATAAGTATACCTATAGGCAGTTAACTGCGCTATAGGTAAAATTTTGTGAGCCTAAATAATTAGATATTACTACCCATATTATGATATAGTGGAGGAATAATGTAGATAGGTACTTTCTACTTTTATTTATTCACACGTCCAATTTCCATTTGGTTACTCGATCACTCAGTTCTTTCCCCGGAGTGAAAACTTTGCAAAATCCGATTTTCGACCCCTCGCTACTCCCATTGTATTTAAATGTATGTTGAGGAGCTGGACTGTGTGAGTGTGTGAGAATAATCTGTGTATAGATTTCACAGCTGTGCAAAGTGTTACAGTCAACAGCTTTTTGAGTTTTATTTTGAGGATATGATTCATGACTAAGTTATGTGTGTGGAGCGTACATATTACAAGTGGTCAGTTCGGAATGGAAATTAATTATTAATTAGGGGATAATGGTAGTTAGTGAAATCCTTGAGCGGTTTGACTCGCGAGAGAGAGAGAGTTGCACCTCCACCTGATTCCAAGTTTAGCTCATGCACTCCACACATGTCACTGTCATCCGGATCCGGGTTGGAGGAAAAGTGGGAATGTGGATGAATAGCTAAGTAGTGTTCAACTCATTTAAATGGCTCGGAGAAGTATTTGTGTGAGAGAAAATCAATTAAAAATACTGGGTGACACAAAGACACTGCTCCTGCTCGCTCATTCCTTGGACTGACGAGCGACTCAACAAGGCGTCCTTCCAAGTGCCTAATAGCGAGCATGTTGGTTGTTGGTTTTGAGATGAAGTGATAGGGCCTGTGTGTGTGTGTGTGTGTGTGTGTGTGTGTGGAGAGGAGGAATCGGAGGACAGGAGTTGAAAGGATTGTCCATTCTTAATTGGTACTTACCGGGCTTTTAATTACCGCGTCCACTCAATGTTTTCCTTCTTCAGCTGTTCCACAAAGTCCGTCGGCTTTTCATTTCATGCCGCGGCTATGCACTCGTCTCCTTGTTGTACTCAACAAATGTCAATATCAATAATCATACAGGCCGGTGTGTCGTGAATTCAAATTCTGCATGCAAGCTTATGTTCCGAGTTATGATGTACCTACCTACCTAAGTAGGTGGAGGTGTGTGTAGGTATAGTTATATGCAAATATGGGAATTGTTTAAATGCTCGTCTTTTGTAGTAAGCTACGTGCACACTTGTTTAACTTGCGATATTTATTCTACAATTCTAGCCCCCTTGAAGCTGACATTAAAGCTTACGTGTAAATTATTGGTTTGGAAAATGTGAAAATGTGAAATTGTTCAAATGTAAATTGTCTATCGTCACTATGGGCTCGTTTTTTTGTCCAGAATTTCCACGAGGGTTTTGATTACGCGAGTGCACGGAGCGAGGAGGCCCATTGTGTTGAGTGACATGCAGGTGGGGTGAGGGGAGAGTGGGAGGAGCAGGAGCAGGAGCAGGGGGAGAGAGGTAAGGGTGCGAGTTTTTGTTCGAGGTGATGATGAAGGCTATGCTATCAGTGAACAGATCAATTTGATGAGAAAATGAGGGTCTTGTGATATTTTGTCTATTCATGAGTTGTCGATTGGACCGAGTTTGTCATTTTGGTTGGTTAGGCCGGGGAGAGAAGCGGAGGAGGGGGGGGGGGGGAAGGGAGGGAGGTACGTGGTTCTGTGTCCTTCTCCCATTCTTCTTCTCCTCTGGTCTCTGGACTCTGGAGAGAAGAAAGGCTGAAGGTTGTGGAGCTAAAACGGAGCCAAGCCAGAGACTTGACCACCACACCACCCGTCATGAATCTCATCGTCCTGGTATCTGTGTGTGGAAACAATGCAGAAAAGATTGGCTGGATAGGATTGGATTGGAGAGCAGCGTAGTTGACTCTCTGAGGCTGGTTCGCTGGTTGACTGACTGACTGACTGAGGAGCATGTAAAAAGATTTGTGTGGTGTCCCTGGCTGATATAGTGGTGATAGGATCAATATCCAGGAAAGACCAGCAGAGTTTCTGTAGCAAACAATATAATGATGGGCTCGATATAAAATGAGATGATGATGGTTAGGTGGACCGTGGGGGTCTATTGAGTATGCCACCAGAAAGCTATGAGGATTTTTCTTATCAGTCCGTGCCAACCCTCCGCGCTCTCCTCTCTCGCCCTCTGTCCCACTCTGATATCCCGTCTATTGACACGGACGTCTTATGAAAAATGTGCTAAGAGAATGCATAAAAGTCTACCTAGCCTCTGGGATTACTCCTAATATTCTTCGCTGTACATTGCGATAAACCACTTAAACCACATCCAGCCAAACCTCTCACTACCTCCACAACAAGTAGATGATCCACTCTTTCAACTCACTAGCTTCTAAATCCATCCTGGAACATCAGCCGAATGGCAGAGAGAGAGAGCGGAATCTATAATGCCAACCCGGACCAACGCCGCCAAGAGTCCCCATTACGCTCCACACATATAACACTTTGACAACAAATCGGAAGTCAGTTCAAGACAACTAATAACCCCACTCTCGCTTAAACATAACGACGACGACGACGAGACTGAGAGCGAGTCATATTCTTTCAGATTAAGATGATCAACACTACGTGCTACATTGTCAAACTTTCTCTGCTTTATTAGGCTCATGGATTTTGAAATGTGATGCACGTCCCTTACTTACATCCTCCATTATTATAAGCTTAACTACCTCCGATATTTCCTCCACCCAACAACAAGAGCACCTCCTTGGCGTTATTATACTCCCATTACTCCTACAGTAGTACTATACAGTCACGTCAACCTACCCAGAAGGCGAGATGGCCTCAGAAAATAAAAATTGAGAAGAAAAAACTCCAACTTTTCTTTTACTGAGCAAGTTAAGAAAAGGAGACGGAGAAGAAGGGAAAAGTTTTGTATTTTATAATAATAATAATATATACGGAGGAGAGAGAGACGGGAGCGGAGGAGGGACAGACATACAAAGAGGCCCAGTGATATTATGAAACTAACTCCCGCTTCACTGCCCAATCCCATTCTCATTCTATGAACTCAGTCATGTTGCCCTCGTCTTGAAGATAACCCTCCACCAGTACAGTACAGAAGCAGAGCTCCCTCCACAGCCACATCCACAGGGCCGGACGAAGGAATTCCTTTTAGGCAGCAACTTGTTTCCATATACAAAAACCACCATTTTTGATTTTATTTATGGCTTTCTTTGGTAAAGCAAAATGTTGTGCTTACATGTTTTAGAAAAGTGGAAAATGTCCTTTTTACTGGATTCAGAAAAGTGCTCAATGTTCTATTTACATGTTTTGAGAAAAGTGTAAAAGGTTGTATTTACACGTTTTAGAAAAGTTCAAAATGTCCTTTTTACTTTATTCTAAAAAGTGCTCAATGTTCTATTTACATGTTTTGAGAAAAGTGGAAAATGTTTTATTTCCATGTTTTTGAAATGCACAAAAAAATTTATTTTAAATGTTTTTGAAAAGTCTCAATATTCTAATTTACATATTTTTGAAAAGTACAAAATGTTCCATTTACATGTTTTTGAAAATTCAGGCAGCGGGGGCTGCCTGCGCTGGCCGTATTATCCGGCCCTGCACATCCAGCATCCACAGGATGCGATGGGACTTTTACTTTACATATACAGATACTCCAAAACCTTCACACAAACAACAACGACAACGACGACATCGAATCGACAATAACAACGACAAGGACAGTATCTGACGAGGAGAAACCTTCCTGATCCTTGACTTACGTTAGCATAGTCCCGTATGTACAGCCTTTTACTATTTAAACCAACTATAATTCCAACTCCAACCGGCACCGGCACCGGCTCAGTACTATACACACACACACACACACACACTCGGCAGTTTCTGCACTTGCCAAAGCCAAAGCCAAAAGTACGCTCGTACTTCCAAAGTTCGTACGTATGACTCTTGAACTCCCCAGTCTGAAGAAATTGTATTTCTCCACATAACTCTCCCTCAAATACTGATATTATTATGTACAAGACGTAGTCATGCTTTCTACAGGATTCCCTCGCTCGCTCCCTCGCAATGGAACGCTCAAGTTAATATGAGATGCCATGAGTGTGCGGCTCATCAACTTTCAACAATATTGCTGGCTCTATGACTTTTCAAGGACTACTGGTTTTAACAATCTCTATAGCTCAAGCTCCGACTAGACTATATAGCGTAGCCCCACTTTTACATGTGTATCTCGTCTCCATGAAAAATCGCATGTGTCTCATTCTGATACGAGTCAAGTGACGGTGGAGCAATTTTAACTTCAATTTAAATCCCCTTCCTTTTTTTTCAAAATTATTATCTATACGTCTACACGGTCTACGGCAACGGCTACGTCAGGTTAAGGTACCTACCTATATCAGGAGCGACCACCGTGCCACCAACACTAAATTTTTGTATTTATTCCATCCACTTTTTCCAGGGCCGGACGAAGGAATTGGTTTTAGGCAGGAATTTGTTTCCATACAAAAACCACCATTTTGATTTTATTGATGGTGGCTTTGGTAAAGCAAAATGTTGTATTTACATGTTTAAGAAAAGGGCAAAATGTTCTTTTTACTTGATTCAGAAAAGTGTTCAATGTTCTATTTACATGTTTTGACAAGAGTGGAAAATGTTTTATTTCCATGTTTTTGAAATGTACAAAAAAATTTATTTTGCATGTTTTTGAAAATTCAAAATACTCTTTTTACATATTTTTGAAAACTGCAAAATGTTCCATTTACATGTTTTTTTGGAAATTCAGGCAGCGAGGGCTGCCTGCGCTGGCTACATTATCCGGTCCTGATTTTGTCTCTCTCCCTCTCTCCTTCCTGGTCCTGGTCCTGGAATCTGTGAACGTCTCGTTAGACTTTTCCAAAGCGCTACATCCACCATCCGTCGGCAATGTTCAGCTTTCTGTTTATGTTCCTTTTGGTTTTGGTGGAGTTTGTAAGAGTGGACGTTATTAGTGTGATAAAAGATACAGGATCCATTGTCGTAATGTACATTGGTGAAGAACTGCGCGTGGGATGAGGCACTCGACTTTCTTTAAATGGATGTGAAATGTGGATGTCTTCTGGTTCTACTGCCTCTCTTCAGTTTGTAGTGAGAGCAGCAGTAGTAGTAGTTGTCGACTGTAGATCTCCTGATATGCTATAGTAGATGCCGGCCGTTGCCGTGCAGGATGCAGAATTGGAATGGGCTTGTGGGGATTCTCGTGGAAAGGGGGGAGGGGGGAAGGTGAGAAGATTATCGTTTACATTGATATTTGTCAGCTAATTAATCTCGTCATATGACTGATGCTGTGGGGTTGGACGTTGGACGTTGGGCATTGTAATAATAATAATTGTTGTTGTAAGTTTGGGAGTTGGAGATGGGTTGGCGAATTGCAGGCGTGTCGTATGGAATGGATATCCCTTATCAGTCCTCATCATCAAGCCTTTCCAAATAAAAAAAAAAGATGATAGTGCGAGAAATATTTTTCTCACTCACAGTGATGAAAAAGCTGTTTAGGTTTTCAATAATTCAAAGATTTGTAATTCGTTTTTGGCGAGGAGGGCTGTGCTGTGAGTCTGTGAGTGAGAGAGGAAGGGCAAAAGGACAGAGCAGAGTGGGAACTGGAAAAAGTGTCTTGAGGAGAACCAAGGGACAGAGTGGTACATGAAGCGGAGATTGAGTGTGCTTCATTGCTGCTTTGACTTTGGGGATGGGATGCACAGTGCTCTGCTGCTGTGCTGTGTGGTGTGATGTGATGTGATGTGGTTTGGTGGCTGAATGCTAAACCAAGTTAAAGTTGGTGAGTTTCTACTGGTTTTGTAATCAGACGGAGAGATCTAGAAAATCTAACATTACATTAGCGAAGTGTCATTTGCGCTATGTGAGGCCCCAAGAATGGCAAGATTCGATAGTGTCAATGTTCTGTGATGTATAGACGTGTGATATGCCGCCCGTCCCCACAGCAGCCAAGCCAAACCAAACCAAGAGGAGCCGAGTCCAACTACTTCCACCACACTACTACCAACGCTCCCACTACACGCCGAGTACAGAGCGAGTCTCACCAAAACCAAAACGGAGAGGCTTGGACGGCGTGATATCTAACGCTTTCCTTCCTTGAAATCCTTAACTATTCTCGCCTTCAGCCCATGTCCCAATTCATACACGTAACCGATTTACGACCTCTTCTCATTCCGGACTTTCATCCCATCCCTCACCAACTCTTCTTCTCTTATGCTCCGCGTAGGTAAAGATCCTCGCTCCGTCTCCTTCACTTCCTTATGTACTCAGCCCAGACGCGGACGGAGGGCCTCCGAATATAATATATCTATTAACAGTCTTCATCTCCTACCTACGCCACCAGAAACGCTCCTATATGACTCCTATGTCCAATTCCGAGACGTGCTCTGTCGTCTTTTTTGAGGGAGAGAACAAGGGAAATATTCGCGGGTGGAATGGAGTATAACGCGCCGTACATACGCCCTCACTTGGCGTTGGCCTCACATCCCTTTCTCTCTCCGTACTTCCTCCTTCGCCTTCATCTACGCGGAGCGCTTAAGAAGAAGAAATGCCAAGGGCTGGAACTTGATCAGATCTTCTTCTGATTATACCTTTGGGTCCGATTCCTCAACCTTTACAAAACCCAGCCACTATTGTCTATAGACAACAGAGACACATTTAGACTCTATTTATACACTCATATGCACAATTTTCGGAATTTTCGAATTTTCGAATTTTCTCTGGCTCAATCTATCTGTCTTTCTCTCTCTCTCTCTCATGCTTTCTTCCTTCCTCCAATGACACGAGACTACTACTTCGTCAAATCAAATCCAACGACTCGCAAGATATATTATGCTCACACAACTTGACTAAAGACTTTAAGACCGGGACCGGGACCGGGACCGGTACCGGGACCGGAGTTTCGGAGTGAGTGGAGTGAGTGCGTCGGGAAGCGCCCCGTTATTATTGTGAATTTTCTTGAGGAACTGACAATGACTATACCTATAGCCACCTCCATAAAATTTATATCAACAAAAGCAGACTACTATTTAAATTAGTCTCTGAG
The DNA here is from genome assembly GCA_949802685.1 of Dicyrtomina minuta. Lineage (NCBI taxonomy): Eukaryota > Metazoa > Arthropoda > Collembola > Symphypleona > Dicyrtomidae > Dicyrtomina > Dicyrtomina minuta. The sequence goes on from OX461812.1 coordinate 66,456,588, forward strand.
CCTAATCTCCTTTTCTACGACGGAGCCTGTGTAGTGCTGAGGAATGTGCTGTGCTGGGATATGGAGCATGTAGTCCTCATTTTGGATTATTCCGTTTCTTCCAACTCATAAATGTTATCACACTACTTAAATCCACCATCCAGCCCTTACATCATGATACACATTATTTTTTTTTTAAATAATGACTTTTAAATACCCGCGGTCTTCACCTTATCTCTATTACTTCTACTACATGCAGCTACGGCTCCCACTGCCACAACTAACTTCTCATCACGATACGGGGAATGATACGCAAATGGCTAAATCGTCATATATGAATTCTCTCCTTTAATTTGAATAAAGGAGCCAATCCAGGACCAGGACCACTACTAACGATAACGATAAGCGAGAGTCTAATAGTCAGTATCCTCAGCTTTAAATCATAAAAGAAAAGGGGGAAAAGCAGAGCAGTTACCCACTGTATCTTACCAAAATGTTGACATATAATAATCTGTAGATAGGAAATGTAGGCTCACATGGAGTTGATGCCCATGTGTGTGTGTGTGTGTGTGTGACGCGAGCTGTTTTGTTCCGAATTTCCTATTCTGACTTCAAATCTCACTCCAATGTCGTATATTTACCCACCTAACCTACCTATACCTTCGTAATGCTCAAACTTTAATGACATTTTTGGGGGAACTCTGCGTATATCTCTCCATTTCAAATCTTATCCCACAGATGAAAGATTGTGTATAGGTGTACCTCCACTCCCTACACATGGGAAGGTGGGTCCGCTCAGATGTATGGGGAAGGGGGTGGTTATCTGTTAACCTAATAGTTGTGTTAATTAGAGCGTCGAATACAAAATCATTTTTACCTATTGCTCTTCCCCTTTCAAGAACAATCCATAATAATATATCCATATAGTAGACGGCCTAAATAAATTTTCAATATTATTATATGCGGATAGGATTGCATTAAATGTATTCTGGCATCTGGAATCTGGGCTGTCTCCATAATATCTTGAGAAATTCAACGTGGCGATTGTGTGGATAGAAAATGGGGTAAACCGTGAGGAGCGGAGACAAGAGGATGAGCAATAAATATTTCCTAGAATGTCTCGTGTTTTTTTTTGTCCTTGCTGTAAACTTATGAAGGGGAGTTGAAATTGAATTTGAATTGGTAGTTGGTAGTCGAGGGAAAGTGGAATGTTTGAGTCTCAGACTCTGGAAGGTGTTTATTCTTTTAAGCGGGATAATTTGGATGGTGTTCAACTTCAACTGAGATGAATGAAGGATATGTCCAGCACATATAGCTTGAGATGTACATATAGGAAGACAAGAGACTGGTCGTGATAGATGGATGGATGTGAATAAAGTTGACTGCAGCATCTCCCGTACTGCCGTGCTACAGTGCATATAGAGTGTGATCAACTCTAATCGCGCCGAGTACTAAGACATAGACACTCACTCGTCCTTTGAATTCGAGTTAATTCTGCAGACGTGTATAATGGGATGGATATGGATAGGTGGTGGTGGTGGTGGTAGGTGAGTCTGTATGTACGGGGCACGGGAAGTGGGTAGTGGAGTATTCGGTTCGGTGAGGAGAACAAGGTTCCTTGTTTCCCGTCTTGCTCCTTATCAGGAGATAGATGTTCGTGCATAATGTAAACCGCCCATTGCCAGACGTCAAGTGGTCTCCAGAATGGTCCTATGGTATGGTTACGTTTTACATTTCGCTCCGCCGGTCTGGGCTGGTGGTGGTGAGAAAGTGAATTCGAGTGTCTCTCCTTACTTGCCTCCTCGAGAGCAGTTCATATGTGTCCTGCACTTTTTGGCTACTTGATATAATTTATATCTAGAATTCCGAGATACAGGGAGACAGATAGGTGAATGAGTGGATGGTGTGGTGGTATATGGGAGTCAGAGTATAGGCCCATGTGACTTTCGCTTCGGAGTGTATGGCGAAGAGTGAGTGTGTGTGTGAGTGCTTTACTCTGGGAGGTAGAACTGTAGTAGAAGAGCGAAGCGCAATGATGCATTACTTTTGTGGTCTGGCACAGCTAAGTTAGTAGATCCTCTTAGAACATTTGATAAGGCGACTAGTTGAAGAAACTGGAGAAAGATAATGCGAAATCCAAAATAACTTGGGATGCCTTAATGGCGTGTCATTATCCTGCATAGTAATCAGCCTGCCACATTTCGCTTTGACAGATAAAAATAATAAATCACCGATACTTCTCTCATATCTCTCCCGTTCTTTTGTGCCAACCTCCTGTATAAACTATCCATCCACATCTGCGATTCTTGATGCCATTCCTTCCTTCCTTTTCTCTCACTCGTACGCCTATATCTTCCCCGTCTCCTCTCCACCACTCCCAGACTCCCACTCCCAGTCCCACACAGACACACGCAGTCCCCTCCACCCGGAGGTGAGGAGAGGATGGTGTTGGTGTGAGACTAAAAGGAAACCTAAACGCTCTTCCACATCTACGCTCCTCCAGATACTTACTCCAACATCCAACATCCAACATCCAACTCGAGCGAACTGGCAGTGGCAAAGCAAGAAAGTCGAGTGAGTGAGTGTCTCAAATATGATTATAAAAGAATTTATGAATCAAGGAAGAGTATCTTAGGTGGGAATAAGACTAAAGATACGTGGAAGCAGATGAGAGTTGGTGCTGGTCGTGTGTTTGAGCCAAGCGCCAAGCGAAAGCGTGCATAGGAGTCCCACTCCCTCCCCAATCTCACACCCCCTCAGGCTCTTTTATTTCCACTACAATTCCTACCACCCTGTCACACTTTATCCACACACACACACACTAATTTTAGAGCCCCCTCAGAAATAACATGTGGTGTGAGAGAGAGTCATTCCTCTTCTTCCACAATTACTTCTCCGCTCCCTATTAATCTCTCAATTTACGTGTATTTAGCAGGAGGCACATTTTTATCCCTCTGATATGATAGTGGAATGGAACGGCAACGGCGGAGACGTCGGGACGTGATCAACTTTTGAGCTATTATTCCTTTAATTCAAGCGCTGATTGAATTCAGTCCTTATCGCAATCATAACCATCTTCAAATTTATACGCTACATTTACTTGTACGTGTACCAGATAAAAATGAAAGAAAAAATCTTCATTACACAGTCTCCGGTACGGTATCTCCTCCTCCATCTCCTCGTCCTCGTCCATTTCTGTATTCTCAAATACTTTTTATTTATTTTAATTTACCACCGTTTCGTCCTACGGTAATAAGACACACCACTGTATTATTGTGCTCTTGGCATTCTTGGACCCATTTTATATGGACGCAATATATCTTGACAACGAGTCTCATCTGCCGGGATGCAAGATGAATTGTGTCTGTCAGATCCCAATGCAGCAACGATCACGATCCTCATGTCCGAAAGATGAGGGGAAAATTGTGTCAAGGGAAAAGTGAACAACAGTACAGGCTCAACACCTATACTCGGAAAAAACGGTAAGACCTACCGCACACTCTTTATGAGTCCCCCGTTCCGGAAAACAAGAGGCGAGCAATAAACCGCATGCTCCGTCCGACCCGTACTACACATGTACCTAGCTAGTATTAGCCATATAGGAATAGAAATCTCAGGATCGAGACAGGTATTTCCGACCCATATCTCATGAATGGTCTAATGTATAATTAGAAGTAGAATTAGATGTAAAATGTGAGTGAGCCAATTGAGTTGCTCTAATGCTGGTCTCTCTCTCTGTCTGGTTCTGGTTCTGGTTCTGGGACTGGGACTGACGCGGGTCCTTGTCAGAATCCAAAAAGAATCTCAGACCTCTCAAGCTTTCAAAGTCCTTAATCACTTGATCATGTACTTACTTACCTACCTACGTGCGTAATTTTCCCTTTGCTTCAACTTCGAGACTCGGAGCGTATGTATTTCTCCTAGAAGCAGGGCCGGACGAAGGAATTGCTTTTGGGCAGCAATTTGATGTCATATAAAACCCGCCATTTTGATTTTATTGATGGTTTTCTTTGGTAAAGCAAAATCTTGTATTTACATGTTTTTAGAAAAGTGAAAAAATGTTCTTTTTACATTTATTTTGAAAAGTGCTCAATGTTCTTTTTACTTGATTCAGAAAAGTGCAAAACGTACTATTTACATGTTTTGGGAAAAGTGGAAAATATTTTATTTTCAAGTTTTTTAAAAGACCAAAGAAACTGTATTTGCATGTTTTTGAAAAGTCGCAATATTCTTTTTACATATTTTAGAAAACTGCAAAATGCTCCATTTGCATGTTTTTTTTTTGCGAATTCAATCAGCGGTCACATTATCCGGCTCCGGCCCTGCCTAAAAGCTACTCTACTCTGTGTATTTACTTGTTCATTTAAATTTGTAGGTTAAAAATTAAAACAAAAATCGAATCACCAGGACAGTGGATAACAAGCGTGAGTGTTATGCTGTACATAATATTTGAAGGAAAAATAAATAAATAGTTCATAAATGGTGCATAATGCAGTAAGAACCCGCGCAGACAGTCAGAGTAGCCAAACATAACTTATGAAAAAGTAGCAGTAGGTTATTGATGGTGATATATATTGTCCCTTTCTGCCGCTCTTTCCGCCGCTCTTTCTCCTGGGATGCCGATAGTAAGGCGTGGGTAAAAGGCAAAGGGCCGACTTCTTGAGACTTGCAGTAGGAAGTGGAGGGGGAATGCACACGTTGTTTTGTTGTTTCTATGAATACTGACACAGTATCGGCATCGGATGGAATGGGTTGCTTCTCTCTCTCTCTCTGCTGCTGCTTACGTCAATGTAATTAAGTTTGTTGGATGTTGAGCGTGTGTTATGAGTTGTAGTTGGCTCTGGCTCCGAGTACAAGTAAAACAAGTGCATATGTCCGGGGAGGATGTGCAGGTTCATTTCGGTACTGTCTCCGTTGATACTTATCCCTTCCATATGGATTGTGTGTAGAATGCGGAGGACTGCTCTGCTACTTAGTCGCTATACCTATACGGAAAAATGGACTGTATATCGCTTGTGTATATCGTCTGTGAAGAGCTAAAATGACCCATATCCAATTTAAGCTGGAATCAAAATGAGCTATGTCAAAAAAACAAAATGAGAAACATGCGTCAAATGTTAATTATGAGTTTTTGAAAAGTGTAAAATGTTTATTTGCATTTTTTTTCAACAATGTAAAATGTCATATTTACATGTTTTTGAAAAGGTGCAAAAATTTATATTTCCATGTTTTAAAAAAGTTTAAAATGTTCCATTTGCATGTTTTTGAAAAGCGTTAAATGTTCTATTTACATGTTTTTTAAAAGGTGCAAAAATGTCTATATTCCATGTTTTAAAAAAGTTTAAAATGTTCCATTTGCACGATTTTGAAAGCGCCAAATGTTGGATTTGCATGTTTTCGAAAATTGCATTCTATTCTATTTAAATGCTTACAAGACATATTTCAGTATTTTTGTAGATAGTGGATATTGTTTTTAGTTAAAAATGGACATGGATCATATTGGTTCTTCCCATAGACGATATGTGTGTGTGGGGATAGTGGACGTGGACGGTGCTTGTCGAGTGTACATGCAGGGTCCTCATGGGTAATGGTAATGGTAATGTAATGTTATGTTTCTGATGTTGGGTTGAGTTAGTGAGTGAGTGAGTGAGCAAGTATGGATTGGAAGGAAGTTTCCTTGTTTCCCGTATTTCCACTCAAGTCTTGAGGGTTGCCTCAGACATCTCGAGATGGGATCTCCCGATAAGAAACTCAGTCGAGATGCCCCAAACGTGATAAAGCCCTCAGTTCTTACACAGCTGTCTCTTTCTTAGAATTAATGAAGATTCTTATCAAATATTCCATTCCAGATTAGTCTGATAGGAGAAATCGCTCTTCCACTTCTTTCTACCATCTCCCATCTCCCATATCAGCACACTCGACTACTACTACTACTACTACTACTACAACTCCAGACCAAGTCCGGACCAAACCAAGTGCAGAGCGACGAGCGAGAGGGAGGGAGGGGGGGGGGGAAGGGAGTGCGAGGGGAGTGTAATATATTAAAAACCCCGCTGCAGATGAGACTACAGAGCATAGGAGTGGAGTGGAGAGCCAGCACTTTTTTTGACTTCTCCATTCCCTCACTTTTATACGCTATTTTATTTCCCCGGCCCGGCCTGAGCTACCTCCATGCATAATATCTTTCCACCATTACCATTACACAGCCCGAGAGCCTATATAGTCACTCATATCTACATCTACCTTCCCACCTATCTAGATCTATAATTCCCGAAATGTCCACTTGCATTAACCCTAAAGAGCACATCAACATCTTCTTTCTTCCAACATGTCTCCACATTATGATTCTTTGTGTGTGTGAGAGACAGACAAGTCTCCTTGTTCCTGAATTTGTTCCCTGTCGACTGTCACTGTCTGTCTGTCTCGAGTCTCGGCATGCGACCAAACGGAGCTATACTTCTGCATAGTCGAATATGTATGTTCCTGGGCTGGGTAATGGGGGAGAGCTGAGAGACTTGTAAGAATTGTAATTAACTGATCACTTTTGTGCTGTACTGCGTATCGTCAGTGAAGAACCAAAATGACCCATATCCATTTGTAGCTAAAAACAATATCAACTATCTACCAAAATATTTAAATATGTCTTGCAAGCATTTAAATAGAATATATTTTTGGCAATTTTCAAAAACATGTAAATATACCATTTTACACTTTTTAAAAATTTGTAAATATAACATTTTGCAGTTTTCAAAAACATGGAATTAGAACATTTTGCACCTTTTCAAAAACATGGAATTACATTATTTGGTACTTTTAAAAAACTTGTAAATAGAACATTTTACACTTTTCAAAAACATGGAATTACATTATTTGGTACTTTTAAAAAACTTGTAAATAGAAAATTTTACACTTTTCAAAAACATGTAAATAGAACATTTTGCACCTTTTAAAAAACATAAAATTAGAACAATTTGCACTTCTCAAAAACTCATTATTAACATTTGACGCATGTTTCTCACTTTGTTTTTATTATGACATAGCTCATTTTGATTGTAGCTTAAATTGGATATGGGTCATTTTGGTTCTTCACTGACGATATGGCTTATAGCCGGGGTCCTGTCTAGCGCAGAGTTTATCCAAATAGGAAGAACAAATAAGGATGAGGACCAAGCAGCAAAGAGGACACGCGAGACGGGATCACGTCATTCACATCTCTACAAATTTACTTATTTACCTATTTCTGTCTCTCTGTCTCTGTCCCTTCCCGCTCCTATTTTGCAAGAAACACTGAGTTAAAAAAATCCAACACTTGACGCTCACGTGTAGGAGGGAGGTGACTATCAGTGGAGATAGTGCATAACCTAAGCTATTTAAATATTGAAAACTGCAGTAGTAGAAGTAACTCCTTGTGTAGATATAGTAGATATCCACACTTGCAAGATGGATAATTTAGGAGAGGAAACTCTGTACATATAGTTGTTGGAATTTAATATAACTCTGATGTGGGCATGGAGCTTTGCCATTGCCATTGCCATTGCCATTGCCGTGCGGTGTTGGTCGTTGGTCGCTCATCTCGCTGATATGTGCGTCTGAGGTCCTTATATAGAACTAAAAGGAGAGATATGGAGATGGTATAGGAGATGAAGTGGGGCCGTGTGCCCTTATCCCATATGCTTCCACCCATTCATAGTAGTAGTACGGAGCCTATAGGAGAGTCTCTATCGCGGACGAGTGTATATGTGTGTGTGCTCAAGAAGATGGTAGAATCTTGAGTAACTATCTCTACACATCTTCCTGTTTAACTCCTCTAGCTAGACTCCTTTATCTCTTGTCTGTCTGACTCAAGAGTGAACTTAAATTTGTTGCTCGTCTAGTCTACTCTTTACTTGACATTCGTTTCCACCAAAAACTTCACCAACAAGACCAAAGAGCCACGCCAAACTAAAGACCAAACCAAAACGAAAAAGATCAAGAAGTAGACGGAGCAGTGCACATGATGCCCACTCCAGCACACTGCGTCCGTATCTCATCCCCAGTCAGTCCCATCTCCCATCCAACTCTTTAGTCAAACACTAAATTATACAATTATTACATCTCATGAAATTTAAATAAAACCATTCATGCTAATTATTTAATATTTCCTTTTTTATTTAAATTACACATACCCCATCTCTTCCTTTATTTTATTTCACCTCCAATTCTTTTTCCTCTTGTTCTTCTTCTGCTCTGCCCCTACAACATTAATTTCATACATTTTTACACTCATGTTATGTACCCTATATAGCATCCTAGCATCTTCTTTTTTTCTATGTTTGAATAATTGCCGTGGTTGTTTTTGTTTTTGTTTCTGAGCGCAGGAGTTCTGTTGGATATTTGAAATGTTGATAAATCCGTAAGATAAAATTTAAAATTTTCTAGAAAAAAAATTGTAATGTTGACGTTGACGTTGACCCAGGCTGAATAAGCTATTGATTTAAGTTGTATAGCGTATCTCGTAATTTTCACAGTATCACATTTGCATCGAATTCGTAATATCCAGATCGTAGCCGTTACTCTCATAATATGATCGATATCGATATTATCTCGTCTGAGAGGAAGTTTAGTTGGAATTGAGTGGAGCGTTATGGGAATGAGCTCGCATAAGTTGACAAGGAATTGTGGTGGTGGTTGGTAGTGATGATGGATGTGATAAAGGAAAGCGTATCTCTCTGGCTCGAGTTGGATTTGGATTTGGATTTGGATTTGAAAGACATCAATCTCTGGAGTAGACATGCTCATCACAATTATTCATGTATTCGACTCTATTCTCTGCGCTCAGGTCTATTCAATTCAGAATCCAATTGAGTCTCTATATAAAACATAGGCTGTGGCTGGAGACTGGAGATACAGGCTCCCAACCCATTTCCCAATGATTTCTGTATGCTGTATGGTTATGGTTATGGATTACACAGTATAATTGTGCATAACATAAAAGGAGTCGGGAGTCATTGCGTATAGTAGCATATAGCCTGTCCTTCATCTCCCCCCTTGTTTTGTTTTCTCAATCTGACCCCGTGAGGCTCACACGAATTGTGGAGCAGAAATTCTATAATCAGGGCCGGACGAAGGAATTGCTTTTATAGGCAGCAATTTATTTCCATGCAAAAACCACCATTTTGATTGTATTGATGTTTTTTTTTGGTAAAGCAAAATGTTACATGTTTCAGAAAAGTGCAAAATGTTCGATTTACTTTGTTCTGAACAGTGCAAAATGTTCTATTTACATGTTTTTGAAAAGTGCGAAATGTTATTTTTACTTGAATCAGAAAAGTGCAAAATGTTCTATTTACATGCTTTGAGAAAAGTGCAAAATGTTCTATTTACATGCTTTGAGAAAAGTGCAAAATGTTCTATTTACATGCTTTGAGAAAAGTGCAAAATGTTTTATTTCAATGTTTTTGAAATGCACAAAAAATTTTATTTGCCTGTTTTTGAAAATTGCAAAATGTTCTATTTCCATGTTTTTGAAATGCACAAAAAATTTTATTTGCCTGTTTTTGAAAAGTCAAAATATTCTATTTACCTACATATTTTTGAAAATTCAGGCAGCGGGGGCTGCCTGCGCTGACCGCAATATCCGGCCCTGTCTATAATGATTTGATTTGATTCTGATCCTAGAAGGAATTTAAATGTACATAGTATAGGAAGCAGAGCGTGGACTAACGGATGCATTTGCAGATTCATCTGTCGTCCGTCAGACTACGTGCATTGCAAAAAATGCATATGGAAAAATGGAAATGGAAATAGACTCATTGCATCTTGAATGTTGAGACTACAGACAGACAGACATAGAGACAGTTCCTTCTACTTCTGTGAGATCCCATTGTTTGTTTGTTTGTACATTTCGATAATCTTGTTGACAATCTAATCATTTTATTACACTCAGGCAGACCACTTCTTGTCTTGGATCAATGATTCAATCTTGGATCATCTTCATATTGAAAAAAAGGCTTCTTTTGTACGCTTCTCTAAATTTAGCTCTCTGCAATATCATCGTCTCTAATGCTAAGTTAAGTACACTTGAAACATTTGCATGATGCATCATTTCCACGTCTGTCTGTCTGCTCCATGACTTTTTTCATCGGACTATCGGAGGCAGTATCCGTTTGCTATGTGTGATTAAAGAGGTGTGTTTAATTTTGAATGAAAAAAGAAGCAAGTCCGAGTAGTTCTAATCCCCGCTGTCTCTCCTGTTCCTCTTCTTTGGGCTACGACTCGTTTCTTAGGAAATATAAAATAATTACACATGTGTGTGTGCATGTGTAATTTTAGCGCCGTATAGCCGTAGCAGAGGTGAAAAGGAAGAGCCAACTAACTAACCACCTACATACGTAGGTACGTACGTACGTGGGGAAGTAAGCAGGGAGGCAGGTAGTTTAGTGTGTAATTATGTACTACAAATACGCTCGTAAACGACTTGACTAAAAGGGAAGAAGCTGAGAGTGACTGGAAACAAGTTTTTTCAATTAGTATTGCATATAATTAAAAGTTTGGATGGTATATAGGTATAGCCACTGCCTCTCCTCTCATCTGTCCATCTACACGTATCATTCCTATCTGTGTAGGTACTTCACATTTTGCAGGTTTTAATGCGATGCAAATGTATGGGAGCAGAACAACATAGAACAAGAGGTATATGTAGTTGTTACATTTGTACGAACGAGAGGAGTGAGTAATAATAATAATAGTAATGTGATGATGATAATAATGCGCGAGGCCTGGAGGTGGAAGGAGGACGTAGAACGTACAGTTGATCGTCTGCGACGGTCAGCTATGTGCATAGCCAGGGACCTATGGAGGGTATGTAGATTGTGGATGATGGGGAGATGGGTAGTAAGGTAGGTACGAAGTACGAGTGCGAGAGTGGGACTGGATTGGGTTGTTATTGTAGAATCACATCATCATAATAACTTGAGTAATTTCTTGATTACTATCGGCGAAAACTTGTCTTGCAATTACATGGATCGTAATGTAACCTAAGATGGCTTGTAAATGTTGTACTGGTTACACTTAAGATAAATCCAGCCTGTGGTCCTTCTTCTTTTATTTCTCATTTCCCCTTTTTCCACAGACACACACACTCAACAATTCTACATTTTCCAACATGGCTCTCAACAATCGCAATCTAAAGATGGACATTTGGAATAATGGAGAGGTAGCGCTGTGCACTGGTACTGTGTTGTGAGCATATCGTCTTCTGTGAAGAACCAAAATGACCCATATCCAATTTAAGCTAGAATCAAAATGAGCTATGTCATAAAAACAAAACGAGAAACATGCGTCAAATATTAATTAGGAGTTTTTGAAAATTGCATAATGTTCTATTTACATGTTTTTTGAAAAGAGTAAATTGTTCTATTTGCATATTTTTGAAAAGTGTAAATTGTTCTATGTCCATGTATTTGAAAAGGTGCAAAATGTTCTAATTCCATGTTTTTGAAAAGGTGCAAAATGTTCTAATTCCATGTTTTTGAAAAGGTGCAAAATGTTCTTATTCCATGTTTTTGAAAAGGTGCAAAATGATCTAATTCCATGTTTCTGAGAAGGTGCAAAATGTTCTAATTCCATGTTTTTGAAAAGGTGCAAAATGTTCTAATTCCATGTTTTTGAAAAGGTGCAAAATGTTCTAATTCCATGTTTTTGAAAAGGTGCAAAATATTCTTTTTCCATGTTTTTGAAAAGTGTCAAATGTTCTATTTACATGTTTTTGAAACGTGCAAATTGTTCTATTTACATGTTTTTGAAAAGTGTAAAATGTTCTATTTACATGTTTTTGAAAAGTGCAAAATATTCTATTTCCATGTTTTTGAAAAGTGCGAAATTTTCTATTTACATGTTTTTGAAAAGTGCAAAATTTTCTATTTACATGTTTTTGAAACGTGCAAATTGTTCTATTTAAATGTTTTCAAGACATGTTTCAATATATTGGTAGATAGTGGATATTGCTTTTAGCTACAAATGGATATGGGTCATTTTGGTTCTTCAGAGACGATATTACACTTTTATCATCTGTACAGAATTTAGATGCGTCTCCTGATTCTGATTCTGACGCTGACGCGCTCCCTCTCACTCTGACTCTGATGAGACTCACATTATTCGCGTTGTTGGCATTGGCATTCAAAGGGAGCTTCTGGAAAAGGAGGATTTTGAGGCAGGTACTCCTTGCTCTTGGTCTTGTTGTTCTTAATGGATTTTTAGAATTTTTTCCACGTCCTACATCCAATCTTTCACACTTGCACTCATGTCAAGACTCGGAGTAGCTGCTCTCCGTCTCCTCAACTTTGTCTATAGAGTCTCGTCCTCGTCCTCGTCCTCTGCAGAGGGAGAGTCCCTTGGGCATCATACAAGAACCAATAAAAGATTACATATGCAGATATCTCTCGGATCATATGGAGTCCTCCTCTTCTGCTATGTGGCTGCTCCGTCTGCAACGTCGCTACGTCTCTACGTCTCACGTCACTTTTTTCCTCCTTCCATTTCCCATCAGTTACCCTCAGTACATATCCATCCATGTCCATATGGCTGAGATTGTTTACTCAATTTAACTTGATATATGCCTCAGTCCTTATCTCTCCGCTGTCTTTGTCTTGGGCTTTGATTTGGGTTGGGGAGTGAGTTGGTCTTGGTTTTGGCTTTAGTTTTGGGTATGGGACGAGAGGTAAAAAAAATTAATTGTTTGACGTTGACATTATGTAAGTACCTAGGTACCTTGGGAGGGAAATAATGTGAGTAATTCATAATAAATGTGCAAATCCAATAGTCAAATGTTTTTTTCCTTTCTTATATATTAGCATCCTGATAAGGCTAATCTTCATCTTGATTACATAGTTTTTTGAAAAGGCACTACATAACATGCAACTACATGTATATTATTATTATGACTACTATTATTGAGGGGCAGTACTGTGAGCATACTACTAGGATTTGAGATTCGTTAATTTTATTAGGATTACTACGTAGGAACATGAACATCCATTATACGTGTAAAAGAGCCACTTGACTTGTAGAAGAGACATAGTAATAGTAATTATTATTATTATTATTATTATTACGAGGTACCTTTACCTCACTTCAAATAACAATACGAACAAAGGACGGAGCGTAGCGTAGCTTTGAGTAGAGGGTAGATCAAGATTGGACGATGGGCAGAGAGAGAGAGAGAGAGAGGAAAAAATAATGTAAGGAGAGGAATGATGATAGAGAGCATATCTTAAGAGCACTTACTCGTCCGCACTCCGTGTAATGGAATAAACTTGTAGTCTCTCAATGAATCCTCACGGATCAAGTCACACTCGCTGGATTTTCATTTCAATTCCAATTCGAATTCCAGCTTCTTCATGAAACATATCGTCTGTGAAGAGCCAAAATGACCCATATCCAATTTAAGCTACAATCAAAATGAGCTATGTCATAAAAACAAAATGAAAAACATGCGTCAAATGTTAATTACGAGTTTTTGAATAGTGTAAACTGTTTTATTTCCCCTTTTTTGAAAATTGTAAAATTTTCTATTTGCATGTTTTTAAAAATTGTAAAATGTTTTATTTACGCGTTTTTGAAAATTGTAAAATGTTCTATTTACGTGTTTCTGAAAAGTGTAAAATGTTCTATTTACACGTTTTCCAAAAGTGTAAAATTTTTTATTTGCATATTTTTTAAAAGTGTAAAATGTTCTATTTACGTGTTTCTGAAAATTGTAAAATATTCTATTTACATATTTTTTAAAAGTGTAAAATGTTCTATTTGCATGTTTTTGAAAATTGTAAAATATTCTATTTACATATTTTTTGAAAAGTGCAAAATATTCTGTTTAAATGCTTTTAAGACATGCTTCAATATTTTTGTAGATATTGGATATTGTTTTTAGCTACAAATGGATATGGGTCATTTTGGTTCTTCACAGACGATGTGTAGCATCAGAGAGCATAGGTTTTTATGTGTATGTTAGTTCAGGTATAAAGGTGGTCTCTTGTACTTGGCCCTGCTATGAAATGATGATGATGATGATGATGGGGCTCGTTTCAAATGTGAATGATAAGTCAAAGTACATATTAATTATGAGCTTATAGGAGATGCTTGTGTGGGACGGCCACGGCTACGGCCACGGTGGGATGAACCTATCCAATTCAATATCAGTTCCAGTCCCATACTATCTCACTCTGACTGACCGTGAGTAATGCTCGTCGTCCAGGACTCCATTATTCCCTCCTCAACAAATATATGAGACTCGGAATAAGTGAGTTTTCCCATTTTCGAGACAATAATAATAATATTTACATAATCTACCTCTGTCTCGCCTTAACTTCCCCGTGTCGGTAGCCATGTGAGTGCCTAACCTATGCCTAATTATAATTACACTTTCAACACTGTCAAACAAGCCTATCTTCAATCCTGGTTGTTCTTATCGCCTATACATATATCCACCTCTACGAGTCATGAAAATTAATTACAAACAGAACAACTCGAAAAATAAAAGCTTCAAATAATTGACAGTTCAAACCAAAGAGCATAAGTCCAGTCTCCATGTGGCATTATTTTATTCGCTGAATAATGTAGGCAGGGCCGGACGAAGGAATTGCTTTTAGGCAGCAATTTGTTTCCATACAAAAACCACCATTTAATTTTATTGATGGTTTTCTTTGGTAAAGCAAAATGTTGTATTTACATGTTTTAGAAAGGTGCAAAATGATCTTTTTACTTGATTCAGAAACGTCCAAAATGTTCTATTTACATGTTTTGAGAAAAGTGGAAAATGTTTTTATTTCCATGTTTGAGAAATGTACATAAATTTTGATTTGCATGTTTTTGAAAAGTCTCAATATTCTTTTTACATATTTTTAAAACTTACAAAATGTTCCATTTACGCATTTTTGAAAATTCAAGGAGCGGGGGCTGCCTGCGCTTCGCCGCATAATCCGGCCCTGAATGTAGTGATGAAATCCAAGTAATAAATTTAGCTGGGCTGCTCACATAACACATACTAATAATTATATTGGGCTACTTTAAAAACAAAAAGAAAAAGATGCATAAATACTTGTTACTAAATACAGTACAGTAGAGTACGTAGCCGTTAAGCCAGAGTTCGTGGCGGGGAGAAGATTAATGGTACATTGGGAATTGGGAAACAGGTTTTTCTCAAATTCTGTAACTGACTCCTGATTCGTATTGGTTTGTCACTGTCTCACTTTGTGAATTGACTAAATAAATGTAATATGTAAAATAGAGGGAGGATATTTCCATGTCGGGATTCCTGCGTACTGGGGCCAAAGGTAAAGGCAGTACCTACCAAGTATGTGGAATGTAGGTTAGTGCGTGTAAATGATAAAATAAATTACAAAATTGACAGGGAATGGGAATGGGATGGATATAGGAGAGTAAAGAATGTCAAAGGTTTTCTGCTCATGATGGAATGACGGACGACTGTAACACGAGCAGAAGTGAAATCTAATTCGAATCATCGGAGAGACGAGAGGAGACAAAGGGAATGACAACTGGTGATTCAATCTGTGGCGTCCTATGTGTATAGGCTATTACTACTACTACTAACACAATAGGTATATACACAGTAAATAAGATAGTGCTCGCTAGCGTACGGACTTGTGTGTGTGTGTGTGTGTGTGTGTGTATAGTATGTTGCATAAATTACGTAAACCAAAGTAAAGTAAAGTCAAGGAAGAAGATGATTAAGATTCAAGAGCTTAAAAATGTGGTGGGTAGATTCGTAGAGTGACTTGACAAGGAAGCGAGATAATGTGCGGTTATGAAAGGAGAAAAAAAAACTTTTTTGCTTTTTCTTTCTTATTCTTCATCTTCATCTTATTCTTCTTCTTCTTCTTCGTCTTTTTCAGGGCCGGATAATGTGGCCAGCGCAGGCAGCCCCCGCTACCTGAATTTTCAAAAACATGTAAATGGAACATTTTGTAATTTTCAAAAATATGTAAATTAGAATATTGAGACTTTTCAAAAACACGCAAATAAATTTTTTTGTGCATTTCAAAAACATGGAAATAAAACATTTTCCACTTTTCTCAAAACATGTAAATAGAACATTGAGCACTTTTTAGAATAAAGTAAAAAGGACATTTTCCACTTTTCTAAAACATGTAAGCACAACATTTTGCTTTACCAAAGAAAGCCATAAATAAAATCAAAAATGGTGGTTTTTGTATATGGAAACAAGTTGCTGCCTAAAAGGAATTCCTTCGTCCGGCCCTGGTCTTTTTTCTCTCTCTGTGTCTCAATCTTTTTCCTTACTTAGAAAAAGATTAAAGATTTGAGTCATTGCATCCATCAAACTATTCTCTGATTGTCCGATAGCACATTTCTCTCTTATCTTATTCTCTCCAGTCTCTATACCTCATCCTCACTCACTATTTGTAGTTTGTTTCTGTTTCTATATTGCCATTTTTCCCATCATCAGCGGAGAGCATCAGCTTCGGCTTTGGAATTTGGAAAAGTCTCATTTTTTCTTGATCTCGACTTTGACTTCCCCATCCAACTCGATCCACAGACTACGTACACACACAACCAAAAGAATTGTTATTATTTATTATATATATATACCACGTCAAATAGACAAATCAGAAGTGTTGTCTTTCATTTTATGGTTCTTGGCCCCATAGCTTCTGCTTCTTGAATTCCTATTCCTATTGTTATCTCAAGATGATAATAGCAAAATAACACACACAAAAAAAACAACATTCATTGTGCTCCGTACCCGTACTCCGTACTTGTATTGTGTGTATCAGATTATACATTTATATGTAATGTAGGAAATTTTAGGAGAAACAGACACAAAATACCTCCATGCATTATATATCCTGAGCGGTAAAATTACAAATTTATGAATAGATTATTACACACGGCGTTGTTGTGTTGTGGTGATGGTAGAGAAAGACAAGTTTGAGAGAGAGAGCCTAACATGTACCTTATACACATATTTTGTGAGTAATATCAATAATAATAATAGTAATAGTAATAATTATTGCTTTATCGTTTCCCTTTACTGACATTCGAATTCGAATTCGAGTCAGTTGTCAGTTGACACTGCTTCCCTCAGCCAAAAGTCATAATAATTACAAATAATGCAATATTTTTTTTTACTCTACTCACTTTTATCGCCCAGAATATCTGGAGCTAAATTATTCTTCCATAGGTCCATTACTGTTTTTCCTTGGACATAAATTCAAAAATTCATTCGTTATCGACAGGGACTCTGTACTCGGTACTCTGAGTCGTATAGATATTTTGGTCGAGATAAAATTTTTAAGGACCTACCTATACAAAAGAATTCAAGGGGAAAAAAATATTGGAGCGGGAGTGCGATCAAGATGAGACTTTTGTTGAGTAATATAATTGAGTAAGAAAGACGATGACCCGAGGAAGAAGGTCTGGTCTTACACAGTACACAGCTCCTACCTACATACTCGACTGACACTCTGTGTCTGATGCTCAATTATTCTTTGTTTTTACCCACACAAAAATATTTGAGAAAAATTTAAGAATAAACCGTTGATATCCTTTCCGGATGAGAGCGTATCTAACATTCTATGAGTTACATAATAAGGGAGTCCTTGACGTTTGCGTTGTCGTTGTCGTTGTCGTTGCCGTTGCCGTTGTCGTGGTCGGGGTCGGGGTTGTTGTTCACATTTATTAGAGTTGGAAAAATACAAAATACCTATATATGGAGATCTCTCATCTCAAATCTGGAGCATCGTGATTCTATTTTGACAATTTGTATTCCACGTGATGTGATGTGATTGAGGGAATAAAATACCCCCCCCCCCCCCCCAAAAAAAATGAAGTTGTTGTTGTGTGGAGTCAAAGCAAAAAGGCGATGCCACTGTTTGTACACTGGTTGACATTTTACTGTTGAGACAAACTGTCGCTCTGTTCCCAGTATTTGTGTTCACAGTGTAGTTGTTGGGATCTCCTGAATTTATTATTTATTTTTCAGACTGTCTCATTGATTTGAATCGATTTGGTTTGATTTTTGATTTCGTTCTGTTTGATCTTTTTGTGTGAGAGAATGAATTGAGTTGACTTGGCTGGTTCCTACGAGCAACCTCAGGTTTTTTTCTTCTTCTTTATATTATGTATCTTGATATGAGAGTTGTGTGTCTCGAAGCCGAATCGTCAATCGTCTCTACTTTAATATTTGCCGATATGCAGTTTGATCTGACAATCAGTTTCATATGAGGGAGATAGGGAATGGTGATGGAGATGGAGATGGGATGTGAATGTTTGTCCTAGTCCTCTGCTCTTCCCTAATCTGTCCCTTTTATCTCCCATCTTCAATCTTCAATGGAATGACTTGAACCACGAACGACGAACCAGACCAGAGCAATGTCAATAAATGTATAACTTTATGTACATACCTATCGTGCTCGTATGTACGACAAGGCGTCTCTCTGTGTGAACATTTCCATTATACATATTCAATTTCAATACAAATAAATATTCCTCGTACACACATTACACAGAGGACATATTAATTTATGTACATAGGTACATGTGTTCGTAGACTCGCATGCCGTAAGATGCAGCAGGGAGGAATGACGATTGACATCAAGAGAATGAGAATAAGACTAGCATCTCTCGTATATCATTCCACAGGAAAGTAGTGTTAATTTCTTAAAATTCACATTTTGTAAGGAAATGTGTAAAAAGATAAAATAACGCGAAACTGTCACTTTTGACACTTTTGAGTGCATTGACAGTATTACATATTCTGAGTTTGTATGTTCTGAATTTTAAAGAAAAATATATCCACCTGCAATTAACTGAGTGCTGACGCATAATTCAGGGCCGGACGAAGGAATTGGTTTTAGGCAGAAATTTGTTTCCATATACAAAAAAACCACCAATTTGATTTTATTCAAGGTTTTCTTTGGCAAAGCAAAATGTTGTATTTACATATGGTTTAGAAAAATGCAAAATGTTCGATTTACTTGATTCTGATAAGTGTAAAATGTTCTATTTACATGCTTTTTGAAAAGTGCAAAATGTTCTATTTACATGCTTTTTGAAAAGTGCAAAATGTTCTATTTACATGTTTTTGAAAAGTGTTAAATGTTCTTTTTACATGCTTTTTGAAAAGTGCAAAATGTTCTATTTACATGCTTTTTGAAAAGTGCAAAATGTTCTATTTACATGCTTTTTGAAAAGTGCAAAATGTTCTATTTACATGCTTTTTGAAAAGTGCAAAATGTTCTATTTACATGTTTTTGAAAAGTGTTAAATGTTCTTTTTACATGCTTTTTGAAAAGTGCAAAATGTTCTATTTACATGTTTTTGAAAAGTGTTAAATGTTCTTTTTACATGCTTTTTGAAAAGTGCAAAATGTTCTATTTACATGCTTTTTGAAAAGTGCAAAATGTTCTATTTACATGTTTTTGAAAAGTGTTAAATGTTCTTTTTACATGCTTTTTGAAAAGTGCAAAATGTTCTATTTACATGTTTTTGAAAAGTGTTAAATGTTCTTTTTACATGCTTTTTGAAAAGTGCAAAATGTTCTATTTACATGTTTTGAGAAAAGTGCAAAATGTTTTATTTCCATGTTTTTGAAATGTACAAAAATTTTATTTTCCATGTTTTTAAAATGTCCAAAAATTTTTATTTGCCTGTTTTTGAAAAGTTAAAATATTCTATTTGTCTGTTTTTGAAAATTCAAAATATTCTATTTGCATGTTTTTGAAAATTCAAAATATTCTATTTGCATGTTTTTGAAAATTCAAAATATTCTATTTGCAAGGTTTTTTTTGAAAATTCAGGCAGCGGGGGCTGCCTGCGCTGGCCGCATTATCCGGCCCTGGCATAATTACAAATTGTGGACTGTATAATTAGACACAATACATAATATGAAATCACTATTTAAAAATGTAAAAACTAACGATAAGAAATATTCGATAGCTAGTGTTACACACCATGTAGCTTAGTACGAAGGCAGTACGCAGTTCTACGTTGGCATAGTGAGCATAGGAAAGTGCCTTTGAGGATTGGGAGTTTGAAAATGTCAACTTTGACCGTAAAATATATGTTTTTGATGAGAGTGACAGTATGAGAGTGGAATTGGAGATGCTCGGAACGTACCTGCCTCTGCCTTCGCCTTCCTAGTCCGAAGATATGGACGGAGATAGGTTATTATCCTGATAAAGATGGAGATATGGGTTATGGCTTTGAAATACATGTCATGTGCATGGAGAGTGGAATAAGGGAAGAGAGGAAGAAAAAAAACTCGTGTGATGTCATCGAGCATGAAAATCTTCTTTAGCTCTGTTCTGGTTCTGGGAGAAAAAAAATGTTTTCTCAGCAAATGACAGTGATAGGATCTCCAGAGGCTTGGCCTTATGGCCTCGGCTATACCCACCAAGATAGAGACACACACGGGATGGAGAGAGCGAGAGGACCGAATGGGAAGATGGAACGATGGATGATGGAAGGATAAGAGTTTAATATGAAATACAGATATCTCCACGACTCCACTCTCCCCTCCTCCCCCCTCCTCTCCTCTCCCACATTCTGCTCAGCTCAGATAAGACAACACAAGAGAAAGAGACGAGCTCCAAAACAAACTCTTGCAGGACCGGACGAAGGAATTGGTTTTAGGCAGCAATTTGTTTCCATACAAAACCCACCATTTTGACTTTATTGACGGTTTTCTTTGCTAAAGCAAAATACTGTATTTACATGTTTTGGAAAAGTGCAAAATGTTCCATTTACTCGATTCAGGAAAGTGCAAAATGATCTGTTTACATGTTTTGGAAAAGTGCAAAATGTTCCATTTACTCAATTCAGGAAATTGCAAAATGATCTGTTTACATGTTTTGAAAAAGTGCAAAATGTTCCATTTACTCGATTCAGGAAAGTGCAAAATGATCTGTTTACATGTTTTGAGAACAGTGGAAAATTTTTGATTTCCATGTTTTTGAAATGTACAAATAAATTTATTTCCCTGTTTTTGAAAAGTGCTCAATGTTCCATTTACATGTTTTGAGAAAATTGAGGCAGCGGGGGCTGCCTGCGCTGGCCGCATTATCCGGCCCTGCTCTTACGCCACAATGCGAGCCTCTATGTCCCCGTACACTACTTACATCCATGGAGTCCTTCCTATATAGTAAGTGTGTACGGAGGAGTCTTCATTCAGAGACGTGCGATTAGTTCCTATATCTGTTTATTGTTTGCGATTGGGCCTTCCCTTCCAAGACAACTCACAAAGAGGGCGACCCATCACTTACTTCGCTCAGCAGTTACACAATTCTTATTTATTTTTACCTCCATTTTTACTTTTACACCCAAATCTCAATGGATTTTTCGACCATTTTAGCCTTTTCCCGTCTCGGTCTAAAATCACACTAAAGTCGCATTTGCTTCAAATAAACTGGACAATTTATTTTAAGAGATATTTTATAATAATTAGAAGTTGCATAATGTCAATGTCAACTGTGGAAATACTATAGAATGGACTGCGTGGGGTATTTTAGGATTTGTTGAGTAACTCTCGGATATTTATAGAGACTTTATAAATAAGTTAATCTACTTTTACACACTCCTTGTGCAGACATTGCATCGGAAATCGGAGGGAAAGTGGTGATGATGAAATTATGAAATCATGGGTGTGATTTTGTTTCCGTTGCTATGTGGACTCAAACTATCACGTAATCTACTTTATCTACCTGCTCTAATGCTTAATGATGATTGCTACGTGAAAGACTGTAAATGTGCATTGGATTTGTTGTTTGTATTTGTTTTTGTTGATGAGCTGTTTGGGAGGGAAGAGGTCCGCGTGGAAGTGTGTGTGTAGCAGTAGAGGGAAGTATGAGTAAAAGCGGAGTCATGCAGACTCGGAATCTGGATGAAGAGCAGTACAAGTGCGGAAAAGGGACGGAGGAGATGGGGGCTTTGGTGTCATGATGACGAGGATGATAATGATGCGAGTCTGATGAGAATTAAGCCAACTCCCGGAGACAGAGTATAGGGACGTGGAAGTGTGGAGTAGTATGCTTATAGTGTAGTGTTGGGAGATGAGATGGTATGTAGGACCGGGAGGGAGGATAGCGAGCGCTTGAATTGGATTCGGTTAATGTATGTAAAAAGTAAAAATGAGATTTGTGTGTATGAGAGATTGTACATGTATGTAGGTACATGGGAGAGTTGACATTGTGTGTGTGTTGGCGGGAGTGTGTTGCTTTTGGGCTGGGAGTTTTTGGAGGGAGAAAATCGGGGTAGCCAGGAAGAAATAAATGCAGTGTGAGAGACAGGCGCATTGGAGTGAAAAACATCTTTTGTTCATAACTGATACGGTTGGTGGAATGGTGCGAGCTTATCAGTTCACTTCTGTTTGGCTCCGAGTAGGATGGATATTAAGATATTCTAATGACTCAAGTGATAAGGAAAAGCCTGCAAAATAAAGATAAATTGAAGATAGTCCGACTATTGGATGGATGATAAAAGCTTGGTCTGGAAAGACGAGATAAGACAAGGGAACGATAGCGAGCTTCATTTCAGCTCAAGCGACAGCACATAGCCTCCTGATTCTCTAAAGATAAAACCCGCTTCATCAGTTTCCAAAATTCCAAAGTCCCTTTTCCACCAGCTTCTCCTTCCATCACATCTCCCGCAGCACCTATGCACACACACAGTATAGGCCATATACCATCCACCATCCACCTCTACGAGATCCGAGCCAGGACCAGGACCATATCACGAGCACACAACACAACACAATGGAGCAGAATACTTTTACGTTGTCTATCTCGAGAATTGATGGAGATAGCTCCTGTGGACGCTGTGGAGGAGGAAGCCAACTAAAACCATGAGCAAATAGCAAATATCCACCTCGAACACCCTTTTCCTTCCCACTATCACGACGTACATCTCGTCAAATACTCAAATATTACGCTCAAGCTACATTACTATATCAGCCCGCCGTATCTTCGTGTCTAGCCATATGCCATATATCGTGAGTGAAGAACCAAAATGACCCATATCCATATTTAGCTAAAAACAATATCAACTATCTACAAAAATATTCAAACATATCTTGAGAGCACTTGAATAGAACATTTTACACTTTTCAAACAAATTAAATTAGAAAACTTTGGACTGGTCAAAATTACGTAAATATCACATTTTGCACCTTTTCGAAAACATAGAATTAAAACATTTTGCACCTTTTCAAAAACATAGAATTAGAACATTTTGCACCTTTTCATAAACATGTAAATATGATATTTTACACCTTTTCAAAAACATGGAATTAGAACAATTTGCACCATTTCAAAAACTCCTAATTACCATTTTACGCATGTTTCTCATTTTGTTTGTATGACATAGCTCATTTTGATTGTAGCCTAAATTGGATATGGGTCATTTTGGTTCTTCACTGACGATATCCATCTACCTGTATATCCCGCTCTCTCATTGTCTCTGCTACGCTAGCGAAATTCCACTGATAGGCATACACTCTCCAGTCTCCACCCAGGACCCATCCTAATGATTATGAATCCCAGTTCTCACATGCACACTTGGACACTTGGGATGTGAGTGAAACTGATACTGTCGCCCTTTTAGAGCTCGTCCAATCCTCCCCATCACAGCCCATCGCCATGATATTCCACATATTTACCAATAATAATAATCCTCTACATTTCCGCCAACAATGACTTTCTATTTTATTGAATTGTCTATACCCGGACCCGTACCATGAATGAGTGGCCGGGCTCCGCTCCTCGGAACAATAAGGATTTCAGGAGCTATTTGACCAAAGCCCGAATTTCCCGATTCCGAAGTTCGGTATAGTTGCCTATATCCTCTCACTGGAGAAGAAAGTGGACCGTGTGTAGAGGCTCATAACTCTCGAGTATCACTCTCCCCGTCTATTATTATACATTTTGGGGATAGTTTTTGACAAAGCTCTATTAGCTTTGTCATTCCTTTCTCTTATTTCCCTTCTACTTTCTACGCCGTGCGTTTCTGCGTAAGAGAGCGCATAGCTCCAGATCCCAGATTCAGAAACTAGTGCGAGCCTTTATTTTAACGGATTCAACCGGAACTTGTAATCAGGCCCAAAAATCTTTCCCTCCTCTTCTCACTTTGGTTCTGGTTTCCATCTCCATCCATCCATTCATTCATTGATTGTGTCTCGACTCAAATATAATTATATCAGATTTCCCTGTCATTGTAACTTTCTAGTCCGCCATTTCCCTCACCGCGACGACTACCATACCAGCCTCCAGTCGAGCCAAACTTTGACTTTCCCAGTTTTTCTCTCTCGCTCTCTCTCCCTATTTAACTTAGGAGCTCCACATATAAATTTCAAAGAATCATTCATTAGTCCGTTGGGGTTCCAAATTAGTGTTTGAAATCCGAGAGCAGAAGTGAGGCAGTAGGTTCTCCTTCGGGGTTTTACTATTCTCCACTTTAGTTTGGCAGGGCCGGATATTGCGGCCAGGGCCAGCGCAGGCAGCCCCCGCTGCCTGAATTTTCAAAAACATGTAAATAGAATATTTTGACTTTTCAAAAACAGGCAAATAAAATTTTTTGTGCATTTCAAAAACATGGAAATAAAACATTTTCCACTTTTCTCAAAACAAGTAAATGGAACATTTTGCAGTTTCCAAAAATATGTAAAAAGAATACTGAGACTTTTCGAAAACATACAAATAAATTTTTTTGTTTTCAAAAACATGGAAATAAAACATTTTGCACTTTTCTAAAACATGTAAATACAACATTTTGCTTTAGCAAAGAAAACCATCAATAAAATCAAAATGGTGGTTTTTGCATGGAAACAAATTCCTGCCTAAAAGCAATTCCTTCGTCCGGCCCTGGTTTGTGGCTTTTAATAAAAATTAGAAATGTGTGAATAAATCTACAGTGGAAGCTGATAATTATTTTTAGTAGGGATCTTGAGTCCAAGTCGTTCTTGGGTTGTTGGTGTTGGTGTTGGTGTTGACAAGATGAAGGCTCAAATAAATGTATTAGTGGTTATTTGGACGGAATGTAACACGACCTTCGTGCTGGTGCAGGGACTGTACATATAGTTTAGTGGTCTTCCTCCCGTCGTGGCAGGAACGGGTACATGGAGGGAGAGAGTGTAGTCAGTTCCGTCCACGTCCGCGTCGTCATGGTGATAAGAATCAGGGAAGCTACAAGAGGCTCAAGAGGATAGATAGATGATAGTGGGAGAGAGAGAGGATGTTCATTGAGCAAGAGCAAAGAGTAACTTTTGATGGTCTCAAAACCGGTTGATAATGATTCGTCGGAATGGAAACTAATTGGGACGGATGTTGTCTCGAGATTTTGGTCCGAATCAATCTCTTCCTTTTCAACAGTATCACTCCACGTAGCCATGTCTCATTCCTATACACTCTACGTCCCAAGTATCAAGTGTCAAAGTAAAAGCGGGATGCGCTCCTATTCTAATCTCTATTGTTCTCGTGTTTACCACTGAGGAGCCAACTCCGAGTCCAAATCCAGAGCCAATGTCATATAGCTACAAGGACCAAAACGAGAATATGAGCCGAGTACATGATGGTAATATAGAGAGAGATAGCATCATCCTCACTTTCCTTATGCCTACGAGCTCTGTGTGGCGTATGTACCTAGGTATAGTCCACTGTTTACCATGTCATTTGGTGGAGGGAATGTTCGCCATGCGTCTTGCCCCTGGTCTAGTCTCAACTGGTCAACTGGTCTCATCTGTTCCTCTTATCATATTATTAGTTCCGTAATGATTTTAAATAGTCTGTATGCCCAGTTTATCTGTCAAGTGTAGAGTGACATTCTGGAGCTCCATGGAGTTGGAGAGTTATACATACAGTTACGGGCTCGTTTTTACATGGAGACGAGACAGGCAGTGACAAGTGTGCATTATTAGTTGAGATATCTGTATGCATCGGGGGAAATTGAGTCAATCAAATCCAAATCCAAATGCATGCAGCTTCGCTTTTGGATTATTTCCATTATTTTCCTGAGCAGTCCAGTCCACACTCAAGTGGCTCGGAAGACACACTTGTTCCAGAGTATTGGTCCTGGATTGAAGGGACTGATAAGGATTCATTCCTATGCATCTCATGACTGGTCACGGGGAATTAGGATGGAAAACAGAAAAGAGGCAAATTGGGTGTGAGTGAGAAGCTGGGCGAGGAGAAGAGTTGTTCAATAATTTTTGTGCTATGGTCCGTATAGTTGGATACGGAATGCGAGTTGGTGGAATGGTGGAAGGGATAGATAGGTAGATAGATGGATGATTGGGGAGGCAGAGGTGAGTCTTCATGGAGGCCTTGTTTGACAATTATAGCGTAAAAGTGTCCATTAAGGGTGATGGGTTGTACGGTTATAAGATAATGATGATAATGATAGAAAAGTTTCCAAGGGATAATAGTCGTCGTTCATGTCGTCTATAAAGTAAGGATGGTCTTGCCCAAGCTCAATAAAATGATGTTATCAGGGTCGTTTAGCGCATTTGGGTGTCACCAATCTGCCATCAGAAGGGACAATTGATACCTTGCCTTCCTTCTCGAGACAGCTCTTGTCAACGCCGCACTCTGCTCCCCTCCCCTCCCTCCCCTCCCCTCCTCTCTCACTTCGTCTCCATCCAAAAAACAGGCTTCCCTTTCTTTCAACAGCTTTTCTTCGTGACAAACAATGCGCCTCTCCTCTCGTCCCTCGCACTCACACCCCGTCATCATCTCCTCAGAGTCAGCGTCCGAGCAAAAACAAAACTAATTGTGAAACATCCACAAAAAATACTCCTCCTATGTGTCTCATCTCCTCACTGTCCCGTCCGTCCTGCGAATGATGTGAGGGGCAGTCTGCATTCTGTATGCACACATACATACCTACCTCCTACCTCATATACATACTGCCCCTGCTTCTTTAAGCTCCCCACTGTACACTGTTTAGTTGAACAAATATTCAAATAAGACATGGGAATTCTGGAATTATTTTATTTTTGCTTCTTCAAATTCACATTGAAATTCAATCAGATCAGACCATAATATATGCAGTAGCAAATTAGAAAGTTTTTCCCTTTCTTGTAGTCAGGTGCAGTTCATAATGGTCACTGGAAAATTGTAGTGAAGAATTGCTCAAGATTGTGCACAAAATTTTCAAAAACATGTAAATAGAATATTTTGACTTTTCAAAAACAGGCAAATAAAATTTTTTGTGCATTTCAAAAACATGGAAATAAAACATTTTCCACTTTTCTCAAAACATGTAAATAGCACATTTTGCACTTTTCTGAATCTAGTAAAAAGAACATTTTGCACTTTTCTAAAACATGTAAATACAACATTTTGCTTTACCAAAGAAAACCATGAATAAAATCAAAACGGTCGTTTTTGTATGGAAACAAATTGCTGCCTAAAAGCCCCCGAGAAATGAGATCTCTTGTTCAGTTGAGCTGGAACTGGAAATGTAGTCATAGATGTGTCTCCGCTATTAAAGATCTGTACTGCAGCATCTCTCATTCCGATGAGCCTGCCATCTATTTACGTGACCGTCCAACTTGACTATTTTCATTCGAGATAATCCCTGCGTCTTCTTTTCGGTTCGGATTTTCGGATTTTAGCTTAAATAGTTGAGTCCATAATATATTATCCTCTCATTTCAAAAGCTGTATTTTTCAAAAGTTAAAATTGTCGGCGTAGTTATTTGTACCTAAGTGGGGAAGATAGATTTGGATTTAGCCTTGAGATCTAAATTTTTATAATGTGAGAGTTGTAAATTTAATTCGGAAAAATAAATAACTTACGAATCCCTGCATAGCACTGTAAACATACTACCTAAGTAGGTACTGCGGTAATGATATATAAACTAATAAAAAGGCACCTTGACACATAATAACTCATCGTCAGAATCAGTTGAATAACAGTAACTTGGTTGGACACACGTGAAATGGAGTATCTAGTTACATATATGTGTGGGCTCCATACTAAATAGTGAGCTTCATACTTGAGAACGTAATATTGGTTGTCATTATACGAATGCATACCTACTAATGCCAATCGGAATTCAGCTAGTTATATATAGCAGCATACAGCACCATCCTGTTGCCCTCAAAAATTGCAAGAACGGGATTGGAAGTTGTTATATTATGCTTTCCCCTCATATCCGTCCAGAGAAAATGCATGTAGGTACATAGTACAAAAATACAAATGCAGAAAATATGAATATTAAAAGGCATTCCGGTAAAGTACCTTACACTGCTAAAAATAATAGCAATAGCGCAGGTATACCTCCGGAACAAAATGCAAAATTTAGAATATGGGCCACTCACAAAAGTCTCCAAAAGCTCATCCACTATTAAAAAGCCAAGTGGTAGAACGTAATTTTAAGTTCACCCGATTTCTTTGATACGTTCAAAAAATAAATTGGAGAATGTGTAATAAAGCCCAAAAGTTTTGGGTGTACAGTTTTTTAATTACGGGGTTTCCACTTCCAATTCAGCTATATGCACACCTTCCTTGACCCAAAGAATTTGGTTGTATTTCCCGTACAGTTCTTAAGGAGCGAAAAAGGGAAAAATGGAATTGAAACGAAGAAACTACTGCACTTTATGGGAAAGGGGACTTTATATAGGTACATGATGTCGACGGGTGCAGAACCGGAACAGAACCAAATCCTTGTCATTGCATTGAGACACAGGCGAAGTTCCCCAAAAGATTGAGTGGCTACCCTCCAAATGGAAATACTAACATGACAGTTACAGAGGTAGAGAAGAGAGCTGGAGGAATGTCCTGGACGAAGTCCTGTAGTTATAGTCATTTAGCATCGTCGTCGTCGTCGTAATAATCCGAATCCCAACAAAGACTTTTCTTGTTGAGTGAGGAGCGTGAGGGAAGGAGGTGAGCGACAAATGAGAAAGCTACCAAACCAAATCATAAATGATTAAAAAAAGAGTGGTTATCTCTCAATTCAGTCATTCAGTTTTTCTGTCGTCTGTGCACGTGTGTCAAAAAAAGGGAATTGATTGATTTCATGTGCAAAATCCTGCTATCAGTATTTCATTACTCACACACAAACAAACTCGGACTCGGACTCATGGAGTGTGTAACGTCAAGCGTCTTTGATAATTTTGGGATTTTTTATTTCTACATTTGAATTCCAATTCATCCAAGTAGCGTCGTCGTAGCCTCTGCGTGCATAGCTGCTGCACATAATTACAACATTTACATCCCTACAATCACGTAAGAAAAAAATCGTTTTGGCTGTTGAAAACATACGTTTACACACACACACACACACACACACACACAATCTCAAAGACACAATTTTTCTGGATGTACTTTGTATGTAGCTTTAAGTAAAAATAGAGCACTGTACATACAACGCAGGAGAATGTGGAAGATAAGTGAGTGTACTACGGCCCGTATAGTTAGTACCGTACTCGTGTAAAATTACTTGAATTTATTGCTATGATTCTCCACGATAGTCATGCTTACATAATTTGACGTTATTTACTCTCTCGTGTCTTGTTTAGCACGGCTATGGGATAAATTCGATATTATTTTTGATCTGACAAATGATATGACGGAGGAACGCATTTTGATTCTTGACTCAGATTAGTCCCTCAATGGAATCCCATCCTCCACCTTATCGGCCTCACATTCAACAACTGATCTCCACAGATACACGTCTCCTATAATAAACTAATAAAGTTGGAGCGATGCACTACACATCCTCCCCCTCCCCCCCCCTCTCCTTCGTGATGAGTACAGGAATGGCGAGAGTCGAGGAGTGTAATGTGTAAATATGCACTTTGTTAATTCATTCCTTCATTTTGAATGAGGAGAGAGAGAGAGATTATGACAGGGATGGAAGTTGACATGATGCAATTGTATTGTGCTGTGCATAGATGGAAATAAATAAGGATATGAATGGATAAATAGACGATTGATTGTTGTGTGTCTCTGTTGCTGTTGTTGTTGTTATGGCGGGAGTAAGTTAGCGTGAGTGCCTGTACACAGGGCCGGACGAAGGAATTACTTTTAGGCAGGAATTTGTTTCCATACAAAAACCACTATTTTGATTTGATTGAAGGTTTTCTTTGGTAAAGCAAAATGTTGTATTTGCATGTTTTAGAAAAGTGCAAAATGTTCTATTTACTTGATTCAGAAAAGTGCTCAATGTTCTATTTACATGTTTTGAGAAAATTGGAAAATGTTTTATTTACATGTTTTGGAAATGTACAAAAAAAATTTATTTTGCATGTTTTTAAAAAGTCTCAATATTCTTTTTACATATTTTTGAAAGGTGCAAAATGTTCCATTTACTCGATTCAGGAAAGTGCAAAATGATCTGTTTACATGTTTTGAGAACAGTGGAAAATGTTTTATTTCCATTTTTTTTTAAATGTACAAATAAATTTATTTCCCTGTTTTTGAAAAGTGCTCAATGTTCCATTTACATGTTTTTTGAGAAAATTGAGGCAGCGGGGGCTGCCTGCGCTGGTCACATTATCCGGCCCTGCCTATACAGTGAACCTTTCTATGCTGGTACTGGTACTGGTACTGGGGCTGGGGCTCGGAGGCGATAGGTATACATCCACAGAAAAACGGAGATTCGATCACATCTGTAGATCTGTGTAGAGGTAGAGAAAAATTTTTGTCTGACTCTCGTTCTGTACAACTATGTAAGATGAGGAATTATGGTTCCTGTTCCTTATCGATGATAATATTACCAATATGTGTGTTGTGTGCATCTTGTAAATTGACATAGTGAGAGAGCGGGGTCATTCATAAGTGACGTTAACTGTCCAACTCTCCTTGTGAGTCTTGAAATAGCCCGAATTCTCCAGAGTACACGCAATGTGTTTTGCTCCTCCGTTTAGAGTTGAGACAGCGAGCATCGACTTATCTCAGAATTTTGTCTGTCTCTCTTTTTCTGAGTTGAATTGGAAGGAGAGCATACGTGAGGCCTGGGCACTGGGGCTGCATTGTGCGAGAGTATTTAATCAGAGAGTAAATCTACTGGCATGACAGGCTATTTGAGATATGATCGCGTGTGTTCCTCTCTGTATCCTTTCCTCCTCCTTGTTGCATTTATATTTAAATCAAGGTCATGTTTTCTTAATTCAGATCTTCTTTGGATTTGGATTGGCATTCTTATACTTATTACTCATGGATACGGTTCAATAAGTGAAGTGAGATTCTAATTCAAATACGAATACGATTAGGAATTATTCAACCGCAACCGACAACTACTACAGTCTATATGCACAATGCCTGTCTATATAGCGCTATATAGACTATATATCTCTACATATCGTCGGTGAAGAACCAAAATGACCCATATCCAATTTAAGCTACAATCAAAATGAGCTATGTTATTAAAAAAATGAGAAACATGCGTAAAATGTTAATTAGGACTTTTTGAAAAGTGGAAATTGTTATATTTACATGTTTTTGAAAAGCGTAAAATGTTCCATTTACATGTTTTTGAAAAGTGTAAAATGTTCTATTTACATGTTTTTTAAAAGTGTAAAATGTTCTATTTACATGTTTTTGAAAAGTGCAAACTACTCTATTTAAATGCTTTCAAGACATGTTTTAATATTTTTGTAGATAGTGGATATTGTTTTTAGCTACAAATGGATATGGGTCATTTTGGTTCTTCACAGACGATATTGCATTATTGTATTGTCCGACTGTCCGTATGTACCTACCTGCATCTGCATCAGCTCTTTCCCTTACCTTCAATTTGAATCCTTTGGCATTTTTTTCCCCTTCCTTTCCGTCACTTCTACTCAGAGAACAAGGGGTTCTCATCTTATTATTTAGATTATATAGCCCTGCCTCCACTGTGTAACAATATAATTGCTTCCAGTTTGACAATGGGATCTTAATCCTAAATTTTAAACGACTCTTACACATGTTATTAGCGGCGCACAAGCCGTGTGGGTTTTGCATTTCACATTTTTGTCTATAAGGCTTCCCTCTGTTTAGATTTCGATAATTATTACTTCCATGACATTCCATGTGGTTGTGGTTGTCATAATATTCTGTTTCTGTTGGTGATATGATCCAAATGTAGACTCCTTTGTAAACAGATTGACATTCCACGAATTTAAATCAGCTCGTAGAGTTGTATTTTGTTTTTTCTTTCATTTTGCTTCCAATTAGTACTACACAATCAGAATTATCAACTAATAGGGAATCAATAATAAATACGTAAGGTATGCCGCAGTTGTGGTTGTGATGTTGGTTGTGGTTGTAGTTGTAGGTGGGATTGTCCTGTGTCGAAACTAACAAAAGAACTAGTATGTACTGTCAAACAGTCAAACTTGACACATGAATCTTAAAAACGCGATAGTTTTCTCAAATAAGAAATTACCCACTCACTGTTTAATATCGCGGTGTGACATATTATTATTATTGGAATTATTATTATTGTTATTTACTATTATCCACATGTTCATCTTACCCTCTCTTCGGATACTGGTACTGGTTATATGCACCCATTTGTTTTTCCAGCTATGTACACAGTATACCTAACTCAGGGCCGGACGAAGGAATTCCTTTTAGGCAGCAACTTGTTTCCATATACAAAAACCACCATTTTTGATTTTATTTATGGATTTCTTTGGTAAAGCAAAATGTTGTGCTTACATGTTTTAGAAAAGTGGAAAATGTCCTTTTTACTTGATTCAGAAAAGTACAAAATGTTCTATTTACAGGTTTTGAGAAAGTGGAAAATGTTTTATTTCCATGTTTTTGAAATGTACAAAGAACTTTAATTTGCATATTTTTGAAAAGTCAAAATATTTTTATTTACATATTTTTGGAAACTGCAAAATGTTCCATTTACTTGTTTTGAGAAAAGTGGAAAATGTTTTATTTCCATGTTTGAGAAATGTACAAAAAATTTAATTTGCATGTTTTTGAAAAGTCTCAATATTCTTTTTACATATTTTTTGAAAAGTGCAAAATGTTCCATTTACATGTTTTGAGAAAAGTGGAAAATGTTTTATTTCCATGTTTTTGCAATGTACAGAAATTTGTTTTTACATATTTTTGAAAAGTACAAAATATTCCATTTACATGTTTTTGAAAATTCAGGCAGCGGGGGCTGCCTGCGCTGGCCGTATTATCCGGCCCTGACCTAACTCAAATAGCGACTAACATTAAGACCGGTACCGGTACCGGTACCGATGCGGATGCGGATGCCGATACCGGCAAGAGAAATATATAGGTAACATGGACATTAGTGTAATTGTATTTGAAAGTTTTAGTCTTTGTAGTATCTGTTTGTTTCCTTGCGTAATAATAATCTTGACCATCATAATATATGAGATACTACCTACTTCCATTTTACATTTCTGACCAAAGCACCAAACCACCAAAACAATCAAGGATATTGGAATATGACTTTGACCATCCACTCCTTCTTACCTTCACTCCAATTCAAATTCTAATCGCCAACACAACTCCTGCTTCCTGTCTCTGTCCTTTGAAATTTGAAATCTAACCATCTCTCCATATAACTCAGCATCGATTATAGGCAATGTTTCACAATCAATCTCCCGAGGAGTGTCCCGTACTAAACAGTACTAAACACTAAAAATATTGTTTTTTTCGACAGTTTTTTGTTTCAACTTATTGTGTGTATTGACATTGCCATAGGCCATTTTGGGTGAGTATAGTACTGTAGAGGTAGGTACTCAGGTACATCAGTTCAAATTCAAACTGCAAATATACTACCTTCGTAGGTAGGTAGATTGGTTTGGTATTCATTCCTATTCCTTGAGCAGGTAGTATGCACATATTTAGTTTAAAATAATGTAAAATATTAATATCAAATACCTAATTAATTTATTATGTACCTAGCTGTATGCACGGTACGCGGTGCTTTGAGCATGTCATTTCCCTTGGCGAATTATTGATTTTGATTTGCATACTTTAAATGACGTTTCGGACCCTCCCTCAGTCCTTCGCTCGAGCTTTTATCTGGCTCCTTAATAGTTCATTTACTTACGTACCTAGGCCAGTTTCAGTTTTAGTTTCAGTTCCAGGTTCTATGCTGTAAAACAGAAGTTGAGGATTGAGTACTGCACTCGCTGCCCTCGCGAATTCGACACACAGAAGCTTTTAATTCTGATGATGATGATGATGATGGGAGAGTGAGGAATAGAAAGTACGTAAGGCTAAAAGAGCACCGTTCCATAACTGAAGTGAGATTGAGCCGCCTCAATGCACGAACTATGAACGAAAGCCTTTGTCTTCGCCTTTTTTTGGCAACTTTAAAACGTTGCTTGGGCTGTGATTATTATAGCGTGAGCCACAGTGACAACGAAGGAGAAGCTTTGGAATTATGCGAGAGGATGAGAGGCTCCGCTTGCCTGTAATTTTCTTTTCAATTAAAAGTAGCTACAATATTCTGACAGTTGTAACTTCCCATTTTGAGTGTAATAAAACTGACTCAATTAAAATTCAAAAGCATATTGCATTCACTCACCTTTGGGACGACTACACGAACATATGTTGGACCTTGAGTAAATTTTTGCAAATTTAAGCGCCAGCGCCAGCACCAGTACCATACATTGTCCCCCTTTAAATTTTGTATTTGAAATATTTGAATCTATGAGAAGTAGTTTAATAAAAATGTTATATATTTTTAGTATTTAGTGATATGTACATCTGTGTGTGTACTAGTATTCAATTTATGACTATGTAACCTAAGGTTCTCGTCCTATATCCCATTCATATAAAATTCTCCCCAATTGCAATGACTTATCTTACAATCTATCTTGAATTGATTGACTTTTATTCAGTTACGGCCTTCCAAGTCCAAGCTACGGCTTCGGCTTTGTTCTACACACATTATGTCCTTAATATTATCAAGAGAAATATTACCAAAGCTTGTTAGCAAAAATATAGTATAGCTACCGGTACCGGTACCGGTACCGGTACCATATTACCTACCATTGAGTTGATCGAGTTCATATAGCAGGCTCAGCACTCCAAATACCTATCAGCCTTTCATTTATATTCCTCATTAATCATTCACACGGAATCGATCCCATTTGTAAAATACGTGTATTTATGTATACAGTCTTTGTTCTTCTCCAGATACAAACCCTGCTCACTCAACAAAAACCTTTCTTTAAAATGTTATATATCGTCAGTGAAGAACTAAAATGACCCATATCCAATTTAAACTACATTCAAAATGAGCTATGTCATAAAAACAAAATGAGAAACATGCGTCAAATCTTAATACAGAGTTTTTGAAAAGTGCAAAATGTTCTATTTACATGTTTTTTAAAAGCGTAAAATGTTCTATTGAATTGAATTGAATTGAATTGAATTTTATTTATGTTTATAGGCGCATTCCCATAACATTAAATTGAATTATATACATCTGAATGAAGTTTAATTCACATTTTAGTAGTATGTTTTTGAAAAGTGTAAATTGTTCTATTTACATGTTTTTGAAAAGTTTAAAATGTTCTATTTACATGTTTTTAGAAAAGTGTAAAATGTTCTATTTACATGTTTTTGAAAAGTTTAAAATGTTCTATTAACATGCTTTTTGAAAAGTGCAAAATGTTCTACTTACATGTTTATAAAAGTGCAAAATATTCTATATAAATGCTTTCCAGACGTGTTTTATAATTTTTGTAGATAGTGGATATTGTTTTTTAGTTTAAATTGGATATGGGTCATTTTGGTTCTTCACTGACGATATGCATTCAGTTTATTCAGTTGGTTGTTGGGCCGTTTAAAAATTGCAAGAATACAGAGTTTTTTAAATTCAGTCATAATAATTATACACAATTATTATTGAGTTTCTATTTTGTCTATTAGAGTTATTGTCAAGTCTCTGTGTACAGTTACAGTTAGAGGAAAGTGGTCATATGCATATAAAATAATTACTGAGGAAGGAGCTCATGATTCTATACGGTGACGGTGACGGTGCTAATGGTTGAATTCGAAAAACTCCCATTGAAATGTGCATGTTGCTGTGGTAGTGAGCCGAGAGATAAAGGAATACAGATTCCTGAGAAACGGGAACGAGAACGAGAACGACAACGAAAACGACAACGACATAAGGATATACGTTGATTGATATTTGATTTGTGATGCATATAATTACCCAATGAACCACAACCGTATGTTTATCGTTTGTGCTGCGTAAAAAATTATCGTTAAATCGTATGCATAACGTTACTCGATGACGATAGCGCAACGATAAAATGTCCGCGGCAGGGCCGATTGAGAATCGCTGCAAAATAACGTTATTGCAACGATAATTATGAACGCTCCCCTTACGCTATACTAAAACGGTACTCTAACGCTAGCAAATTCCTTTACTGAAACTATAACCTGATTAAATATTTATGGTTTAATGAACAAAAACATTTACGCTCCTTTAAATATTAACTTGGTTCAAAAGCAAAAATTTTATTTTCCCCTAATATCGTCAAACTCATCAATATCTTCATATCACACCAATAACACACAGTTGAAATCGGTTAGATTAAGTCGCTTCTGTACACTCATGTACTAATGCATCAAGTAATTGCTGTAAATATTAATTTTCCAAAAACTAGAAATAGTTTAATTTCTGCATGTGCATTTATTATCTTCATATTTTGACAGTGCGAAGGCAGAACTTGCACGTAGGATTGATAGGTCAAGCTGATTTAGTTTTTTCTGCTATGGACTAAAATTAACTTGCAACTAAAGTGACACGAATTAAAGGCATTTAATGTGCGCAATGCAACTACACTCATTCGGAGGTACATGGTTATATTTGATGTTGATGAATGTTAAATCGTTCAGCTGAATTGAATCATAAGGTCACAGGTGCAATAGCAGTGATTAAACAAAAGCGTAGAATCATCTGCAGGTTGACCATGATTTCACCAGTGACTGTAACCAGAGTTAACTTCTACAATAAAATTGTGAAGGTAACTATAGTTGGCGTACTACGAGTGAACTGTTATTGGTTAACTCGTTAACTCGGTTAAGGGATAATGACACATCCTCGTACTAGGTCAGATGGTGAGATCGAGGTCAAAGGTCAAGCAAAATAGTAAGTTTGCGACGTAATCACTGAAACACTACGCTGTTGTTAGTTATAGGAAAATCAGCTGCCGTTGCACCAGTAGTACTATGAAATTCAATTAACACTTTGACTTATAGTCTTTCACGAATGTCAAGTATAATACTTACAAACACTATTAGCAAAGCCACACATTAATAGCTGCAACAATTAAATTGTGTAATATTAAGTCACTGTAATTGCAAATTACTTAGCTAACTTCAAAATTGGAAAATCTGAAAGTAGGATCAGCAGGAAGGAGTAACTATAATTAGTCCAGCTGCAGCTGCAACTTTAATGTGTATATGATGATGGTTTGAAGTGAAATGGTTTTAGACTACGGTCATTTTATCGTTGAAAAAGCTGCATAGAATATCGTTATTTTAAAACGATTCTACAATCATCGTATGACGATATGATACAACCATAAAAATGGCAACATTTCTACGGTTTATTAACGATATTAGAGCGGTTTTTGGTAGCGATATATTACCGCAATATTTTAACTTGCCAGTATCGAAAACTATGCGTTACGTTCTGATCATTTTAGACGGTTTTATTTTAACGTTGCATAATGGTTTATTTATTACGAAAACGATTTAAACGTTATTTAACGGTTACAAGACCATACCAAAACGGTTGTGGTTCATTGGGTAGTGAGTTGTTGATGTTCATGTCGAAATAAACTGTTATCAAGTCAATGGAGTGGAGTCAAAGGAAATGGTTTGAAAATATTTAAACGTCGTCCCGTTTCCATGTATATTTATGGTTGGGGCAAAATACAGTGATAGAGACAGAGAGAGAGAGAGGTAAAAAAAAAGGGGGGGGGGGAATTGGCTTGTTTGGAGTTTGGAGAAAGAAGTTATGGAATTTTGACAGTTGGACTTGTCTTTCGATCCAAGTCCTCAGATACTGTCACTCTTCTTTCCACGCCTTCAACGGACAGTCGAAGTGGAGAGGAGGAAGATTTGAAAGAATTTTCTCCAAAGCCTTCCCTCCCCACTACAACACACACAGATATAGTCCCCTATACCGCTATACCGCTATACCTATATACTATATACTACCTACTCACCAACCAACCCACCTCATGCATGCACACTTTATCTAAAACAATAGAGATGTTCCTGAATCTCCTTCTTGTAGTTGAGATGTCGACATCCACCTACTAAATACACTGTACTGTTACTGTACACTCCAACTTGGCCTGTAGACTGTAGAACTGTAGAACTGTAGAACTGTAGACAGTAGACAGCCACTGAGTAAATGTCATTGGATAAAATATTTTTTCAAATTGTTTTAAAAACTCGTGACGCTATTTCTATCAAATGGGATCTTCTTTTTCTATTTCCTCCAAAATCTGTATAATATATTTCTCCCCCCTATTTTCACTATATTTCTCACGATCAAGAGAGGCGATGAAGCTTTTAGTCTTGTGAATAATTCACCCGCACTTTCTTTCTACCGTCGTCTTCGTTATTGTCGTCGTTTCCAAATTTCCAAATCACTGTCTGTCCATCTCTGCCACTCTCTCAAAGTTGGGGGACAATCTTCAGAGAAAAAAAGTCAGGACTGAAACACAACTAGACAACTATTTTCCTATAGTCTTATCTTAATTATTGATTTTTTTCCTTCTTAATAGTCTGTTTGTTTTCTTATTTCACACCTCATTCAATTTTTGTTTTGCCACTGAATCGGCCACTGTTTAAAATATGGTTGAAAAAAAAACAAATTTAGGAAATTGAAAAAAAAAGAAAAGATGAGGTAAGTAGGGTTTACATATTATGTGACAGCGACAGCTATTTATAGTTTTTTTGTATAGGAATATTTTTAATGTGATATAAGTAAAAATAAAAAACACTTGTCTCCTCATCATATTATCATCATCGTGACAATTGACAATGACATTGGAGGTGAAGTGGAAGCGCAGTGGCTGCTCTCGGATTTCTTTCTCTTGTTGTTTTTTGAGATGAAGAAATAAGTTTATATTTTAAAATGCAAATCCCCCGCAGGGCTTATGAGTATCTTTAGTTTCAAGTTTCAAGAGGCATTATTTCTATGCTTACTGAATTTTTCTATAGTGCAATAGGTGCTTTGATTTTTCGTGTCGTACTGTCCTATACACACAGCTCTTGCCATTTGTTGAACCAGAACCTGGCGCGGATATATAGGTATATCCGCCATTTTATACATATGTTTAAGAGCTTCTAAAACAGTACAAGTCCCATCATGTGGGACCATGTACTACGACTCCGACTGCACTGTGAGAATCTTGTACTGGACTGGAGGAGGACTCTGTGCTAGAGATAAGGAAGTAATAATAATATCGTCTGTGAAGAACCAAAATGACCCATATCCAATTTAAGCTACAATCAAAATGAGCTATGTCATAAAAACAAAATGAGAAACATACGTAAAATGTTAATTAAGAGTTTTTGAAAAGTGTAAAATGTTTTATTTACATTTTTTTGAAAAGTGTAAAATGTTCTATTTACATGCTTTTGAAAAGTGTAAAATGTTCTATTTACATGTTTTTGAAAAGTGCAAAATGTTCTATTTACATGTTTTTGAAAAGTGCAAAATATTCTATTCAAATGCTTTCAAGACATGTTTCAATATTTGTGTAGATAGTGGGTATTGTTTTTGGCTACAAATGGATATGGGTCATTTTGGTTCTTCACAGACGATATATGAGTTTGCTGTGGTTGTAGAAGCAAATTGAATAGGGAAGAGGCATAGGTGTAATGAAGGTGATAAAAAGTCGTTTTCGTTTTGATTTTCCATCATAATATATCTCTCGTCTAGTTTATTATTTTCTCGTTCTACCATTCTCAAAAAAAAAAACAAAACAAAAAAAAATATTGTTAGTGGCTTAGATAATATGAGGAAAAATGTTCACAGTTTGTTCGTCAAGACTTTGGAGAGCTTGAGAAAAAGATGATGGGAGCGATAGTGTAAATGTATAGTGTATCTCTTTTTTTATTTTTTCATCATAAACTCTTTTCTGAACTGAAGAAGGGGGAAACACAGAGCTGGAAAGAATAAAAATAAAACCTTGTTCTCGTATTCTCGTCTCTACTACACTACACACTCGCACTCCCAATGAAATCAAATGAGAGGAGAGCGTAAAATACTCGTGAGGTGCAGAGTACGCAGGTAGACGGGTTATGTAATAAGGTTCCACTCATACTGTTCATTCATTACTGTGTGCGACTACGACTATATATACGATACGACTCTGAGAGCGTCTGCTCGCTCAGGATCCTCAGCTCATCGTCAGTGTGGATGTCACAAGTCTCGTTTTCAGGGTTCTTTATGGAAAAGGATCCTCCCAATGTTTTCCTTCCCAATCCATCTTTTACCGTTCTTCTCCCACCTTTCTACACAGTGCTTGAAATCGTACTTGAAATCGCCGTAGCATCTAAATACCGTAAAGCTCCAAATAGAAGCCGGGTCTCTAACAGAAGCCGGCCTCTAATAGAGGCCGGGGGTTTCCCCATAGGCGGTAATGTTATTTTTTCCAACTGAAACTTGGTATTTTAAATAGAAGCCGGGGGCTTCAATTAGAAGCTTTACGGTAGATTCATTTCATTCCGAGCCACACCAACACCAACAACAACAACAACTGGAGTATGTAGAGCAACACTATTGGAATATGAAATTATGTGATAATCAACTTTTTAATTTATGAGGTTCTGGCAGCAAGTTTGTTTTTGTACTTTCTTCCTTTCCACTTTTGTAAATTCATTATAGACATCAGGGCCGGATAATGCGACCAGCGCAGGCAGCCCCCGCTGCCTCAATTTTCAAAAAACATGTAAATGGAACATTTTGTACTTTTCAAAAATATGTAAATAGAATATTGAGACTTTTTTAAAAGATGCAAATAAAATTTTTTTGTACATTTCTCAAACATGGAAATAAAACATTTTCCACTTTTCTCAAAACATGTAAATAGAACATTGAACACTTTTCTGAATCCAGTAAAAAGAAAATTTTGCAATTTTCTAAAACATGTAAATACAAAATTTTGCTTTAGCAAAGAAAACCATCAATAAAATCCGATTAAAATGGTGGTTTTTGTATGGAAACAAATTGCTGCCCAAAAGAAATTCCTTCGTCCGGCCCTGATAGACATGTTGAGTTACTTATTACGATTAGGTGATTGCATTCGTTACTTCGTTATAGATCTTAATTAATAGAGGTCCCCGTCCATGTCCCGTATTTTCTAGACACAATCTTGCCATGAAACGTGTAGCTCATAAAAATGGAGTTGCTTCTTGGGACGAAGAAGAAGAATTGGAATTTCAAAATCATGTTGAGCTCCAAATTCAAATCAAAGTTCACACTTGTCCATCTGTTCAAATGTCGAATTTGAATTTAGTGATGAAGGAAATCCAAGGAATTAAGGGATTTTTTTTTGTCACTCTATTGTAATTTTGTATTGAATTGCATTGAATGGGAGATCGGTTTGATGGGATTGTGGTAATTTGATCTCCAGTACTACACGAGCACATGCATGTTGACCAAGTGGAAAGCATACTGTGTGTGGGTATGATGATGCTAATCTGGAGAATATATCTGTAATCTGTAGCATTCGCCTATATATGCTAAGTGGTTAAATAGTTGTGAGTTGTGACTGTAGCAGGTTAATGGCTAATCTGTGTGCATATAGTTTGTGGGTGAGAGGAAATAGTGTGTGGATTTTTTTGATGATTTATCTGTGTGTCAGAGCGACCTTGCTTAGTTGTGTTTAGGAGATGTGGCGTCGTGATAGGGAGGAGAAGTTCAAATGGTGTAGTGTATCTAATTGAACGTAAAGAAAGGAATAAAAAGCTTTTTGTCTCACGTAAATGTTCTACACGACATGGTGACAATTTGTTCACTCATTTCCATTTCATTCAGTCTCCGTCGCTCTCCCTCTCCTCTTCTTACACTACTTGTAATGATGCTCGTATTAAGGGAAGC
Organism: Dicyrtomina minuta; assembly: GCA_949802685.1. Classification (NCBI taxonomy): domain Eukaryota; kingdom Metazoa; phylum Arthropoda; class Collembola; order Symphypleona; family Dicyrtomidae; genus Dicyrtomina; species Dicyrtomina minuta. Next base: position 66,498,627 of record OX461812.1, read on the forward strand.
TGTGAGCAGAGCTCGTTTCTGTGCCTTGCTCAGCTATAGGCTTCCCTTCCTGTCGCGCTGTAGAAAGATATGCACGCAGGGCCGAATAATGTGGCCCGCGCAGGCAGCCCCCGCTGCCTGAATTTTCTCAAAACATGTAAATGGAACATTTTGCACTTTTCAAAAATATGTAGAAAGAATATTGAGACTTTTCAAAAACATGCAAATAAAATGTTTTGTACACTTCAAAATCATGGAAATAAAACGTTTTCCACTTTTCTCAAAACATGTAAATAGAAAATTTTGACTTTTCAAAAACATGCAAATAAATTTGTTTGTGCATTTCAAAAACATGCAAAATAAAAAGTTTTGTAAATTTCAAAAACATGGAAATAAAACATTTTCCACTTTTCTCAAAACATGTAAATAGAACATTGAGCACTTTTCTGAATCAAGTAAAAAGAACATTTTGCACTTTTCTAAAACATGTAAATACAACATTTTGCTTTACCAAAGAAAACCATGAATAAAATCAAAATGGTGGTTTTTGTATGGAAACAAATTTCTGCCTAAAACCAATTCCTTCGTCCGGCCCTGTATGCACGTACATCAGTCAGTCCCAGTCCCAGTCATCACAGCCACATCTCAACGCCAACGACAACGACAAGGCAGCATTCTCTCCAACTCTCCTCCAACTGATCCTCATCAACTGATCGCATGTGAGAAAGTAAGTGAGGGAATTACGAGAGTGTTAGTATTCAAGTCGTCAACACTGAGATCGCTTTGAAATCTGAAAGTGAGAACATTATTGAGAGATGAGATGGAATGCTCCGTCCAGTCCAGTGGATGTTGAGGTGGCTCCGTGTCCATGTCAGCCGATGACAAGGATCACTCATGGGACATGTTACACTTGAAATTGAAATCTTAAGGTCAGGGATGAATACAGAGTAAAGACGCAAATAAATAAATCTTCCCAAGTCTCTCCTCGTCCTCTCATCTGCATACTATACACACATCTACCTCCTTATAGTTTTCTATATGGAGGTATTTTTGATCTTGGTACGCGTCCAACTCCACCTTCCTAGTAGGTATATAGACTCGGTGTGTGTGTGTGTGAGTGATTGCGTATTTCTATATAGATACTCGCCCTGTTGGACGTAATTCGATTGTGTTGAACAAGACCGAGCGTGGCCTATGTGGATGTGAGTATGATATCGTCTGTGAAGAACCAAAATGACCCAAATTCAATTTAAGCTAGAAACAAAATGAGCAAAATGTCCTAAAACCAAAATAAAAAACATGCGTACAATGTTATTTACGAGTTTTTGAAAAATGTAAAATGTTCTATTTACATGTTTTTGAAAAGGTTCAAAATGTTTTAATTCCATGTTTTTGAAAATTGCAAAATATTCTATTTACATGTTTTTGAAAAGTGTAAAATGTTCTATTTACATGTTTTTGAAAAGGTTCAAAATGTTTTAATTCCATGTTTTTGAAAATTGCAAAATATTCTATTAACATGTTTTTGAAAAGTGTAAAATGTTCTATTTACATGTTTTTGAAAAGGTTCAAAATGTTTTTATTCCATTTTTTTGAAAATTGCAAAATATTCTATTTACATGTTTTTGAAAAGTGTAAAATGTTCTATTTACATGTTTTTGAAAAGTGTAAAATGTTCTATTTACATGTTTTTGAAAAGTGTAAAACATTCTATTTACAGCTTCTTTAAAAGTGCTCAATATTCTATTTAAATGCTTTCAAGATTATGTTTGAATATTTGTGTAGATAGTAGATATTGTTTTTAGCTACAAATGGATATGGGTCATTTTGGTTCTTCACACACAATATGGATTTGAACTTGGGATTTGGAAGGAGCGGGTTTGGAGGCTTGGCGTAGTAGGAGCGTAGTAGGAACATACTGATAGTGTGTATAGGAGGCATAGAGTGAGTGTAGCTGCCTATCTGAACACGTCTATATTTATCGGCATCGGATAAAATGAGTACTTATATATTATATTGAGAATGAGTTTTGTGGAGTAAATGTTGTTGGGTTGACTTTGACTCTTTGGTTGTATGTACCTAAGCTCAGGTCTTACTCAGTGGCCGTGCTCTTGTGCCTATGCCTGCCTAGATTTTGTGTCTGTAGACTTTTTGGACTATTTTGTGACCAGGAGTGAGTTGGTTGGTTGGTGAGTTGGTGAGTGAGTGAGGACGAAAAAAGTATTGGAGATTTTTCTTCTTGTATTTAAGAGAGAAAAATAAGAGAGAAGTTGAGAACATGCAGCAACGCCCTACAATTTTTTCTCAACAGCATCAACTTTTTCCATCAGATAAAGCTGTTCAAGTTATATTATAGAGAACCTTTTTAATTGTCTGTCCGATGGAGGTGATAAGCCTTGATTCCTATCAGCATGATTGCGGAAAATTAATGGAAAACCTTTCTGCCTTATCGAGATGACGGATGTACATGCTGGCGCATAGCCATCAAAAAACTCATATGTATCCCCTGCCTACTATGCGAACATAGGGCCTATAGCTCCAGTCTGTGTGTGTGTGTACAGAGACAGATAGGCACACACACACACACACACACACACGTAATATATTTTGTTTATTGTAAACACTTGTAAAGCTTACGATTAGAATTAGACTCTTGTGTATGTCCCATGTCCACGTATACCAAACTAGTAAGTACACCTAATCAGATAAGCTTTATTTTCCATTATTTTATTATGTATACTGATTGGTTTGGATACAGCCAAGTTGCTCCTGGTTTGACTTGGCTTCAGACTCCCAGTCCTTCTCTCGTCGTCTTCCCAGTCCTAGTCCTATTCCTATCCCATCCCCAGACCAACTCCACTCCTTCAGTCCCACTAATACACGTATAATCAACCAAAATATTGAGACTCTTTCCTACAATCTACCAACTTGTGTCCTTTCCTTCAGAGAGAGGGGTGTGTGAGGTTGTGGAGGTGAAGGGGGGGGGGAGCTGTGGTGGGGAGGGATGGGAGGGGCTGGGGGGCAAGTTGCGCTTTGGCCTTTCCTCCATTTATTATCTGGAGATTTGAGATATGATTTTACAACTGCTATAATATGAACTCGAATATTTGTCTAATGGAAGGGTGGTTGGTTGTCAAGTGGACTATTAGCCATATAGTGGTCGTTGGTCGTAGTTCTGTCTGTCTCTAGAACGAAACTCAGTCCCGTCCCGCACTATACGTATCTGTAGATGTGATACGTGGCGAGTGGGGCCGTGGACGTGCTCCTTACCTGTCTACTCATTTGATTGCAGTGGACTCTCTACTACAGCGCAGCGCTGAGTCCAGAGCGATATGATTATTATTCCGAGTCCGATAAGCTCCTGTTCATGCAGATCTTGGCCATGATATCCTTCTCTCTTTCTGCCAATCCATTGTTCCCTAATTCAACTGTCCATTTGCTTCATTAGCTCAGAGGAACGACGTCAACTCGGCTGGAGCTCTGTACGCTAAATATGCATAGGGATCCATTAGACATATGACTCGTTCTGGTTCTGGTTCTGGGCAGCATATCGTCTGTGAAGAACCAAAATGGCCCAAATCCAATTTAAGCTAGAATCAAAATGAGCTATGTCATGAAAACCAATTGAGAAGCATGCGTCAAATTTTAATTAGGAGTTTTTGAAAATAGTAAATTGTTATATTTTAATGTTTTTCAAAAGTGTAAATTATTCTATTCACACAGGTTTTAAAAAGTGTGTAAAATGTTCTATTTACATGTTTTTAAAAAGCTCAAAGTGTTCTATTTACATATTTTTAAATACCTTAAAATGGTCTATTTAAATGTTTTCAAGACATAGTGAAATATTTTTGTAGATAGTACGAATTGTATGTATTTAGCTCAAAATGGAAATGGGTCATTTTGGTTCTTCACAGACGATATCTCTCTCCCTCCACTACACCTTCCACCTCCACCTCGAGCCTCCTCATATCATGGCCACATATATAGGGACGACGGCTCATTATTTTATCTAGACGCAAGATCCATGAAATTGAAAACGCATAATAGTGTATATAACTGTTAACGTTGGTGCGTTCCTTGTTCCTTCCCTTGCTCAATTTTCGCTACCCCTCTCAACTCAAAAAAAAAAACGAACCATTATACAAATTTGAATTCTGAGTGAGATACTCATCGTCCAATACTCGGACCGAGGGGAAATCTCGATTTATGTTCCATTTTCGCATTTCCCTCAGCTCCTGTGTCACTAATTAACAAATTGAATAAATATCCATTTATAGGTTTATCGCAAAATTTTGAATGGACAGCTGAGCTTATATATATAGTTCGGCCTTGCTTACTATTACTATTAGAAGAAAATGCCTTGTACTTGTGACGACTGCAGCAGCTCCGTTACTCCATTCGTCAAGTTTAGAATAATTATTAGAGTGCAACATGCTCGCTCGGAATGGGAATAAACGTGACAATCAGTCCGTTTGTTTTTGCTATTTGTATTAAATTTGGAGTAGAACTGACCACCTTAGTATTTACACGAGGAATTAATAGCAAAATCATTATTACATTTTAATAAGCAATATATTTACAAATGAGTTTTGAGCACGTGAGGGAGTCGCGAGATTATGGGCAATTTAAAGTGCGCACATGGAATGTTGGTAATTATATTGTAATCGTGTTAAATTACCAAGGTAATTACGCTACTGTTCCGAATACTATATATATATGTATACTCAAGCTTTACGGAATGCAATTAGCCCCTTTCGGTACGTACGTAACGTACCTAGGTAGGTAGGTAGGTATCACGGTATCTACGTAACTTATTTTTGATATTTTCAATGCTGCTTTTCTGCTGTACTATATAGCTACGGATTTAGTTTGATGAGATGGGCATCGATTCTGACTATGGCTATACGGCCATGGCAGTGGTTTTATTTCCACGTGATGCTGGGAAAATGCAAGTACCTACCTTTTAATAGAATTTTTTGTAATGCATAACATTAGTATTATTATTATTAGCGTATTTATATCGCAGTTAAGCACCATAATATTAGTATAATAGTGTCCAGGGCCGGACGAAGGAATTGATTTTAGGCAGCACTTTGTTTCCATACAAAAACCACCATTTTGATTTTACTTATGGTTTTCTTTGGTAAAGCAAAATGTTGTATTTACATGTTTTAGAAAAGTGCAAAATGTTCTTTTTACTTGATTCAGAAAAGTGTAAAATGTTCTATTTACATGTTTTGAGAAAAGTGCAAAATGTTTTATTTCCATGTTTGAGAAATGTACAAAACAATTTATTTGCTTGTTTTTGAAAAGTCAAAATGTTCTATTTACATGTTTTGAGAAAAGTGGAAAATGTTTTATTTCCATGTTTGAGAAATGTACAAAAAATTTTTATTTGCATGTTTTTGAAAAGTCTCAATATTCTTTTTACATATTTTTGAAAACTGCGAAATGTTCCAATTACATGTTTTGGGAAAATTCAAGGAGCGGGAGCTGCCTGCGCTGGCCTCATTATCCGGCCCTGATAGTGTCTCCTATTATGTAATTTGGAAAAATCAAAAGTTCTAGTTTGAGGCCTTTGAGGAGTTGGTTTATTATTGTGGAGTCCACCCAAAGTCCAAAGCAAAGGCCTGCATCACAAATACCTCACTCAAAAATATTTCCGAAAGGGGCAACGCAACGACGGAGCAGTGAACGGTCCGATACGATAACGACGATAAAAGCTTAAAATAATTATTAGTATTCCTTCAAGTGGGTATACCACTCCCGAGACCGGGTCCGATACCGATACTGATACTGATACGGATACGTTAATAAAACTGGAAATATATAGATAAACGGTGATAACAATTTTTTGTAATTACTGTAATACTACAGGGGTGAGTTCGGGGGACTGCGTCATAAAATGTCAATGACTGAATGACGATTCTTTCCTTGATAAAATTATTATCATCGGAACCAACTCCCGTCGAAGCACAGTAAATATATTGCGAATACGAGGAACAGATAGCGGACTTTGCATTTCTATATTTTAACAAAACAATTACTGTAATCTAATTTTTCTTTGATGCCATGAGTCAAAACTAATTTGATCCCCATCATCAATTATACAATGGGGAGTGCGGATGGGGATATGTATTAAACCAAGATGAAAAGATTGAGAGGGAATAATGCGTGTGGGAATGGAAATGAATTAAAACGAAAACTATAATGTGACATGATGTAGGAATTTTGTGTGTAGAGTATTTATTTGTCGGATTAGGTAAAATTGTTTCTTCTGTTCTGTGTGGTGGTGTATGATACGTGAAGTAGACGCTGTTGCCTCTATACCGTCTTTGTTTCGTTTTCTCTTTTACAGGGGACGAGTGTTTGAACGAAGCGGAAGATGGCGATGGGCGCCCAGAAAGAAAACCCGGAGGAGGAGGAGGTGAAGACAATAATCCGGACTCACCGAATAATGAGAGTAAATCGGATGGTGGCTCCAATCTTTCACTCAATTTGAACCCGGACGGTTCATCTGTGGACTCATCACCCAAGCAACAAAGGACGGAGCGAAGTAAGAAAATCAAAACTAGGGATCTCATAGGACCAGGACCAGGACCAGGAGGAGGAGGAGGGGCGGCGGAGTCATCCTCATCATCCCCTCAGAATCAGACTCAGACTCAGACGACAAATTTCAAAGGGATGATGAGTCGGGGGAAGAGGGATGGTGGTTCATGGCAGAAAAGTCCAAATTCTCAGAGGAAATTTCCTCATCCTCACCGCCATCATCATCATCATCATCCTTCAGAGTGTGGATCTTCCCCGGATCTGGACACGGAGGATGAGGGGCATCTCTACGACAGGCAGAAGGTGGATGGACGACGGAGTCAAACTCCGGAAATCCCCAACACAGCTGATCTCAATGGTCCCGGACCTTTTTCTCACCAGCGAATGCTTCAGGCTGGACTTCCTTATTTCCATCTTTTACCTGCCACTATTCGTAATGGTAAACCCCTCCCTCTGTCTTTCGTTAATATTCGACTCTTACACTTTAGCAGAGATTGTCATGTACTAAAAAATATTCATTCATTTGAATAAATTAGATGCGGCAAGGCTATTTTTTATGCCGCCGATTCTGCCGCAAGAACTCGCCGCTGTGGCTGCGGCCGCCGCGACGTCTGCTACCACAAATGGACCAACTCAACCAGTGACAGGCAGTTCAGTCAAGAGTGAGAAAAGTGGAACGGGAGAAACGTCTCGAAGTGGTAAGAAAATCAACTTCTTTTTAGCAACGTTCCACTCTCTCCATTCTCCATTGCATTGTCAGTCAGGAGTCAGTTTCATAATAAGCCGTCTTAATGCGCACAAAAGAGCTTCATGCATTCCTCAAAGATAAATAGTTGTACTGTGGAGTAATTAACAATTTCATCATATCCGGACGGCCTCCTGCTCCTACACTCACGAAACTATCCTTCTACCATGCAATATACCATACCATCTTTACGTAATCTATTGTGCTACCACCTTTTTATCTCGTCTGCCTCTGTTCTCTGTACCAGTATTACGCATAATATCCTTTGTGAAGAACCAAAATGACCCATATCCAATTTAAGCTACAATCAAAATGAGATATGTCATAAAAACGAAATGAGAAACATATGCGTTAGGTGTTAATTACGAGTTTTTGAAAAGTGTAAAAAATGTTCCATTTTCATGTTTTTCAAGAATGTAAAATTTCCTTATTTACATATTTTTGAAAAGATGCAAAATGTTTTAATTCCATGATTTCGGAAAGGTGCAAAATATTCTAATTCCATGTTTTTGAATAGGTGTAAAATGTCCTATTTACATGTTTTTTGAAAGATGCAAAATGTTTTAATTCCATGTTTTCGAAAAGGTTCAAAATGTTGTATTTACATATTTTTCAAAAGTGCAGAATGTTGGAAAGTTTTTGAAAGTTATAATATTATTTTCATGTTTTTGAAAAGCGCGAAATATTCAATTTACATATTTTTGAAACGTGCAACATATTCCATTTTTTTTAAACACTTTTAAGACATGTTTCAATATTTTTGTAGATAGTTGGTATTGTTTTTAGCTACAAATGGATATGGGTCATTTTGGTTCTTCACAGACGATATCTTCTCCTACCCACGCCAACTATCCTTGTCAAAGTGACGCACGCTTTTTCTTTACCTTTGCCTTTTCCGTATGATGATAGAAACCGGGAGCGAGGGCTTCTGAGTGAAGGGAGCTAAAATTACAAAGGGCAAGTAAAAAGTAAAAAGTGAGCCTGAGAAAATAGACGGAGGACGAGAGGTGAGACAGGTGGGTTTCATTATTACACGGAGCACGTTGCATTTAAATTGGAGCAACTTTGACTTGGCCAACAGTGAAAAAAAAATCCAATTGAGATCAAGTGCAGTACTGTGTGGAAGTTACAGCATCTTTTTTAGCAGTTTGTGGAAAGAGCGAGAGTCTCACTGGAGTTGCCTTCTGTCTGATCTGATGAGTGAATTGAGTTTTGAGTTGGAAAGGATCTACTACGTCTAATAACTACAAAGGGGAGCTCGCTCTCTCTCTCACTCTCTCTCGCACCCAACCATAATCCTAATCATAATCATGTAGGCAGTTAGTAATAGTAATGATGTTGTCGATCATGACAGCGATTATTACGTAATTGGGGATTGAGAAGACGAGATGATGTAGGCTGAGAAATCATAATCATATATTGAGAGGGAATGCATGAGAAATTGTGTTAATGATCCTAGCGAATTATCTTTTCCTCATTTATTTCCTTTTCTAACTATATTATGGCCTTATCCTGAGCCTGTACCTAACCTCGCACTCCTATCCTATCAAACATGCTCCCAGTCTCTCCTCTGATTATCAACATTTCCCATACTGAACAATGGGAGGCTGAGGATGAGTGTACAGCTACTCCTCCTCCCCTCCCAGTCTCCCCACCCATCCCAATCCCAGCACCGAGACTATTTTACCGTACACAAAACAGGCTTATTATTACTATGAGTAGATAATTACTTGATCTAGTACTAATATAGGTACCTACCAGTATCTTCATTTTCCCTGTATAGATATATCGTCAGTGAAGAACCAAAATGACCCATATCCAATTTCAGCTAGAATCAAAATGAGCTATCTCATAAAAGCAAAATGAAAAACGTGCATAACATGTTAATTCAGAGTTTTTGAAAAGTGTAAAATGTTCTATTTACATGTTTTTGAAAAGTGTAAAATGTTCTATTTACATGTTTTTGAAAAGTGTAAAATGTTCTATTTACATGCTTTTGAAAAGTGTAAAATGTTCTATTTACATGTTTTTGAAAAGTGTAAAATGTTCTATTTACATGTTTTTGAAAAGTGTAAAATGTTCTATTTACATGTTTTGAAAGTGCAAAATATTCCATTTCAAGACATGTTTCAATATTTGTGTAGATATTTGATATTGTTTTCAACTACAAATGGATATGGGTCATTTTGGTTCTTCACTCACGATATAATGTACATACATGACAATTGAGTTTTGAATTTGCTGTTGATTCCGTTCCTTGATAAATCCTCACTGCGTCTCACATGGACTAAATGAGCTTTTGCTCCTCATAAAAAGGAACTGTGTAGAATGTAGACTAACTGGAGTACCTACACATCACATGACTGACTGAGACTCTCTTCTTCTTTCTTGGACTTTACATCTCCGTGTGAGAAACGTGAATAATTTGTATTTGTCATTAGTCATTATGTATTGGAGTAGATTAGGAAATGCGAGTCTCACTTAAAATAATTTACATTATCCTACACTATCTTCATTATGTTCCCATTTTATCTCTACCAACTTGATGTTCCTACTCCTCCGCTCATGTGGCTCTGCTCCTACAAAGTACCCACCTACAGATAGTGATACGACGGGGAATCATAAGTAGTAGTAGTTGGATTTTGAAATGACTGCGGAGTGGAGCATATAATGCAAAGCCAAATACGAAAATGTTGGTCCTCAAATTCACATCTCGTACGTCTTCTGGAATGGAAATAGGAATGGGGAATTGGAGAAACTGCATAAAATAAAATGTCCAATAATTCTTAGCTGAGACGCTATATAGATTTGTTTGTTTTTATTTCTTTCCTTTTCCATTTGCTTGCTACTTCCCTTCCTCCCTCATCTCAAGTAGTACAAATCATGGAGAGTAGTTTGAGGGGAAATTAAGGTCATGCTTCAGGACGTAGGCTCAGTGTAGGAGGCATATTGAGTAAACACAGATATTAAGGATACACTTGAGTGAACCTGAAACAGTGTCGAGATTAATTGGCGTAAAGCTCGCAGTATAATAATAATTGTAATTTATTGCAAACAAATAAATTAACAAATCTCTATAATATTATAGTAGTCGAGGTCGAGGTCCAAGTAGTCGAGATCTCGATTTTCATTCTCTGTGTGAGTACGTAACCCTGCCTAATTCATAATATATCCTCTGCTAATAACTCCAAATCTAAATCCAGAACTGTACCAACATTCAAAATACATTTTCTAAATTCTATATTATTCTGTTATGTTACAGGCCCAGTGTACATGTGTGAGCCGTGCAACATCAAATTCAGCTCTGCCCGAACTCTGGAAGCACATCAAACTTACTACTGCTCCTTTCGGAAAGACACAGGTATGTCAACCTATATTCCCATTCTATTATATAAACCTAGGTACCTACCTCCTATAGCCATGTTCGTCTTTGTGCACTAATATAATATTTGCTTTTCATCTCGTCTCAACTTTCCCATCCGCCATCCACTCTTATGGAGTCATGAGGAGGCGGAGCAGAACTTTATAGCTCTTGTAGAAACAGCAGCAGAGGGGAAAGCGAACAAATTTCTTTCCTGTAGATTGTAGGTATCGTCAGTGAAGAACCAAAATGACCCATATCCAATTTCAGCTAGAATCAAAATGAGCTATCTCATAAAAGCAAAATGAAAAACGTGCATAACATGTTAATTAAGAGTTTTTGAAAAGTGTAAATTGTTCTATTTACTTGTTTTTGAAAAGTGTAAATTGTTCTAGGTATTTACATGTTTTTGAAAAGTGTAAAATGTTCTATTTACATGTTTTTGAAAAGTGTAAAATGTTCTATTTTCATGTTTTTGAAAAGTGTAAAATGTTCTATTTACATGTTTTGAAAGTGCAAAATATTCCATTTAAATGCTTTCAAGACATGTTTCAATATTTTTGTAGATATTTGATATTGTTTTTAGCTACAAATGGATATGGGTAATTTTGGTTCTTCACTGACGATACTTACGGTATAGATACTCCATTATGAGTGAGTGAGTTTCCTTTGATCTGAGCCTTCCAGGGATAAAATCCCAAATAGACATCCAAATTCAACCATATCGTCAGTGAAGAACCAAAATGACCCATATCCACTCTCAGCTAAAACCAATATCCACTATCTACAAAAAATTAGTCTTGATAGCATTTAAATAGAACATTTTGCACTTTTCAAAAACCTGGAATTAGAACATTTTACACCTTTTCAAAAACATAAAATTAGAACAATTTGCACCATTTTCAAAAACATGCAAATAGGACATTTTACGTTTATCAAAAGCTCCTAAAATTACCATTTTACGCATGTTTCTTATTGTATTATTACGACATAGCTCATTTTGATTGTAGCTTAAATTGGACATGGGTCATTTTGGTTCTTCACTGACGATATGCTTCGGAGTGACCACTCAATATCCCGTTAATAGACAACAATTTTTTAATCGTATTGAGAAGTAGAAACACAAAAATAAGGATCGTTTTTATCAAATATATGAGAAAATTTGTGCAGTTTACAATCAAAGACAAAATACTTGAAGGAAATTACGAGTCACAGCATAGAATTAATTAGGAGTAGATGGGGGTTTTTAGTAATACAAGTATAGCCTTGAAATAATAACTGTGAATGCAATGCCGCTTTTGGAAAGTTCCTGCTTCCTATGTACAGATTAAACTGTCACAAATTCCCAGTTCCCAGTGCTGACGACGCAGAGTACTTTCTGCTGTGGTTGGAAAACTTTCTCGGCCTAATTTATTGCGGGAAGGAGTTTAGTCTTGCAGTATTGTCTTGCATATTTTATTCTGAGGGAAGAGACAAGATAACTAATGGCTCAGGGTCACGGTTATGGGTGGCTTCCTTTTGTTGTCCCTGGGTTCCTTGTCCTCTCCACTGAATTAAGTATTCAGGAAGAGAGTTGAGAGCGATAAGGTTTTTTAGCGGGATTGTTTTTTATCCTGGTGAACATGTTGGATTAAGATTACTATTAAGAAGTAGGCACATGGTGTAGAGTGATGATCTGTAGCTGATTGTAATGTGAGTTTATTTTGGGTTCTGTTTTGCAGGGAAAGACGGGGACAAGAGTGATTTGGAGAGTGTGGAGGGGAAGTCAGAGAATCAGCGGGAGCTGATGTCAAGTGCGGGAGGTGTGAGTAGCAAGAAGCGGGATCGAGTGAGCTCAGGCGAGGATCGTGTGGATTTGTCAATGGAGGAGTCGAGACGTGAGGTGGAAGGGATGATGGAGGGAATCGGCGGGAGTGCTGGGCTGACTCCATCAATCAAATCAGTCAAAACGGGGAAATTGTACGCTTGCATCTACTGCTCGTACAGTGCGGACAAGAAAGTGAGTCTGAATCGCCACATGAGGATGCACTCTGGACCCGCCCCCACCACGTCTGCCACGGCTGTGTCCGCCACTGTGACCAGTCTGGGTCCCAGTTCTGGTCCAATAAATGCAAGTCAAGGAGGGAGCAGTGGCTGTAATTCTGTTACGTTGGACGAGACCGGAGCCCCCATGTCATCCACTGCGACTGCCCGGGATGGGGAGTCTGGCTCCGGAGGGAAGTGTGGGGAGGGAGGGAGCGCACTGGAGCGCTACTGTTCGGACTGTGACATCCAGTTCTCGTCAATCAAAACGTTTAGAGTTCACAAGCAGTACTACTGTAGTACGAGACACGTTCTGAAGGCGCAGCAGTTGGCAGCACAAGCGGCTGCGGCGGCTGGCGTGGCGGTCTCGTTGCCGGTGGGGAGCGCTTCGAGCTCCACGAGTCAGAAGCAGGGGATGGAGCTGGTGAGTGGAGATAATTATCATCTCCAAACTCCACACGGACTTCATCACCCGTCGCACCGTGTCAAGGCCTCCAGCTCACCGATCCCGTCGTCGGATCTGAGCCCAATTCCAGGAACACCGATGAGTCCACAGCCATTCGTCGTCCTACCCACAAATCCCGTCATCGTCGTTCCGTACTGCTTCATCCAGGGAGCGAGCATCCTTCCCAGCAACGTTCTGCCCACACAAAATGCGCTGGTGGTTCTGCCGAACGGATCCGTTCAGTGTCTCCCGGCAACCACAACTCCACTCACCATGTCAATGCCCCTGTCGTCCCCCTCCCCCCAGTCCATGGCTAGTCTTGTGATGAGCTCTTTCCAACATTCCAGTCCTAATGGTAACAGTAACACTAATAACAATAATACTAATACTAATAATAATCCGAGTACAGCTGGAGTCACCAGCTTGTCACCCGTCTTCAATGATCCTAAAGATATTATTCGGAAAATATGTGGAACAGCTGGAGCCATGGCCCTTTCTGCCGCAGCCCCTATGACCGTCTCACGGAACTCCTCGGACGAGTCATCCAACGAGCCTCATTCTCATAGTCAGTGTGTCGGAGGTGGCGGTGGCGGTGGCGGTGGCGGAGGTGGTCTTGGCGGTCTTGGGAATTGTAGTATTAATCTTCGCGGGGGAGGTCAGGCGCTGGAGGGAGGGGATGGGGAGATGGAGTCAGGAGCGTCCGGAGGACGTCGCACAATGAGCAGAGGGGAGAATGATAATCAACCAGCCATTGACCTCACGCTCCGGAGCGTGACAATCAAGCGAGAGCTCCACGTGGACGATGAGAAGGAGAATCGAGGGATAATGTACTCTTCTGGTCAAGGACACGTTCATCAGTCGGACGGACTGAGTCGGGAGCTGATGAATCAGAGTCCATCGGGGAGACTGTCGGTGGGGAGCGGAGGGAGCGGGAGTGAGAAGCGGACGCCGAGACCTTCCTCCACCTCAATGAGTAGCTCCTGCTCCACTCCTCCGGCACTCTGTGAACCAAAACTGAATGGAATTCTAAGTCGCGTCTCTCCGGGTCCTGCGCCACTCGGACGAAATCATCACCAACATCATCAGTCGGGCGGACGAAAGTCCTCATCAGCCTCACAGCAGAGTCACAAAGGAATTGATTACTCCGTTCTCGAGATGAGCAAATTAAGGAGCTCATCAAGTAGCGGTGGAGGTGTTGTGGATGGAGGCGATAAAATTAGTCCCATTGCCACACAACTCCCCGGAGGAGCCATTCTGACAAGAGCAAGTAATCAGAGTTTGGCCGAACTGCTCCTCGCCAACCCACCTGAATTGAATGAAAGTCTTGCAAAGTTAAATCCACAACTCTTGATGAATACTCGATCATCTGGCCAGTTGAACCCGGCTCTCCTCTCCGCACTGTCTCCCGATCTGGCCCTCAGATTCCTCGACCCAGCCTACTTGGCATCTTTGCAACATACTATTCAGCAGCAGCAGCAAGCAGCCCAGCAGCAACAACAGCAGCAGCAGCAACAACAACAACAACAACAACAAGTAGCCACTCAGAGTCAAGGAGCAGCAGGCGGACCAGGGGCAGTGAAACGCGGAGTTTCCAAATGTATAGAGTGTGACATCGTATTCTACAAATATGAAAACTTTCTCGTGCACAAGGAGCACTACTGTGCAGCGAGACTTGGGAATCCCTCTGGGGCTGCTGGACCGCCATCTCAAGCTCCGAGCGGAGGAGGCGGGAAAGGCGGGAATTCAAAGGAGGCCACTCAGAAAGATCATTCATCCAATTGCTCCTCACCCAAGAGCGAAGCTGAAGACAACGCTAGTCCACCCCCTGCCATCCTCAATTGTCTGAGCGGGAGGAAGAACTCGACGCGCTCCTCTGTGAGCTCCACCGTGAGTCTCCTCAGAAAGTCTCCGGACGATTCCGGCGAAGACGGGAAGGGGTACTTTGTGAACAAGGCCAGGTCCCCTGGCTCCTTAACCACGTCACCCATCGCCAGTCCGTCGAGTGTAAAAAGCGACAAGGAAAAGCATCATCAGCAGTCATCCCCACATCATCCAGCCCAGTCAACCGGTGGAGCCCAGTTCCCTTGTTTGAAGTGTGGGATCCAGTACAGATCCCCCGAAACTCTCATCGCACACCAAAACTACTACTGTCAGCCGAGCGGTGTGAGCAACAGTTGCGGGCCACTTGCTCTTGTTGCCGGGGAAAGTGGCTCCGGTGAGCGGAGTGGCGGTGAGCGTGGAGGGAAGGGGGAGAGTCATCAGCAGCAACGTGGAGAGAAAGGCTTCGCGAAATGTACAAAATGTCGACTCGCCATTCCGGACGATCAAATGAATTTACACAGTCAAGTTTGCAGCGGCGGTCGAAATGGGTCCTCCTCCACCTCCATCTCGACCACAATGGGCTGGAAATGTCCCTGCTGTGACACGTACAGCCCCACGATGAGTGCGGCTCAGAAACATTTGGAGACTCACACTGGGATCCGTGCGTTCAGATGTCTTCTCTGTGGCTATCGAGGGAATACACTTCGCGGAATGAGAACTCACATTAGAATGCACTTTGACAAACGAGTCTCGGATCTTCAAGAGGGAGACTACATCGGCTGCATTACGACTGGAAATAATGAAATCGAACCACAAGGCAATTCCCTCGCAACACCGCTCCTCCATGTTCCAGGACGAACTTCCTCAACAACACCCACACCACCCACAGTCGGAGCAGCCACAACAACTCTCAGCCCGCCATCATCAGCACACCCAGACACTCATTCCACTAAAATCATTCCTCCATCCTCACCCGTCGAATCCAGCCAGAGTCAATCCAATTTAAATCTAAACTCAACCAAATCCTCCAAGGGAAGTCTAAGTGAGAGTCAGCCACAAGTCTCCCCCACACCCCCGGCCCTCTCCGACCTGGACGCAAAAGGTGGAGTCCTCACGTCCGCCATCAAACTCGAGAATAACAATCGCCTCCACTTCTGCACTCTCTGTAACTACAGCTCATCCTACAAGGGCAACGTCGTTCGTCATATGAAATTGGTTCATAAGATTTCCGAGGAGTCGGCGGATGAGATCGTCTCGAATGCATGTGCAGAGATGGATGCAGAATTCCTCGACTCTCATTCTCACGACTCTAATTCCAAGGGCTCGGACTATCCCGTCGGCGGGAGTCCACCACCACCACCACCACCAGCATCTGGTCCAGGGAAAACAATGTCTGTCTCTCCTCCACCATCCGTGTCCAGGAGTCCAGGCCCAGAATTTCGCTCGGGGAAGAATACGACTCCGGCTGAGCTAACAGCCATGAGTACACGTGGGATGCATCGAACTCGGAGCTCGAAACTTGTGACAAACGGTGCTGGGAAGACTCGTTCCTCCGCCCCTCCTCCAACTGGCTCCATCGAGGTGAAGCTGGAGGTGGACGAGGAGGGAAATTCAGAGTTGCATGATCAGGATCGGGATCCGCTGGTCCACGAGGCTGGAGATCATCCACATCGTTCTTCTAGTCGCTCATCATCCGAAGAGGATCTGTCATCCAATCATTCAAAGAGCGACAAGTCCTTAGGCGTTCAGCACTGTAAAGCCTGTAATATTTATTTCAGTTACCCCTCAACGTTCATTGCTCACAAGCAATACTACTGCTCCGGAAATGTCCACGTCCCCTCGTCGGACACGGAGACTGTGGAGCGGGCTGAAACTCCAGTGCAATAAATCAGTCCTACCAAGTAATTCTGTTAACCGCAGACCAGAACCAGAACCAGAAGTAGAAGCCAAAAAAAAAGAAAGATGCAAGACTTGTCTTACACTCAATATTCAAGCCATGAAGGGCAAGAGTATAAGCAACTTTTAATTATTTACAAAAATTAAAAATACAATCCCCACGTTATCGTGTACTGTGTATACTGCATTACATATTATATATTGTAAGTGTAACCGCCAAACATTTTTCCTTCCTTTAATAGAATATTAATTATGTATTATTATTGTTATTATACATATTATGCAATGTAGGCTCCTATGTAAATTATACATCACTCACCCATTCCAGATCAGAATCCAAAACCATGCACACTACGTCAGTATAGTTACGACTGTGCTCATCATAATCATTACGACTAAGTTGTAACTAATTATTGTAAGTGTAAAATAGTATTGTATTTCGTATCACCGTCTCCCTTTCCACTTAGTTCTAATCTAATTCGTATAGTTACTCATAAGTAAGGATTTAAGAAGCAAGGGATGTTTTAGTCTAAAGAAACAAGCCAAAATAGATAGGGAATTCATTCATTTTTTTCACGTCATATTTCTTTGTTTTTGTGAGGCAAATATAAATTTTAAAAATATCATATCTCATCATCATTCATTCATACATTGTAATTAATTACTAATACCTGTACTACTTCACTCAAAGTACGTCGTACGTGCAACATCATTCTTTATAGGCATAGTATATATACCTTATATATATATATATATAGCTATACCTATAATAACTTTACTGCAATCTTTAAATTTTCTGAAATGTAATCGTATCTCCTAGAATTACTAAATTGTGTAGAGCGTAGAACTGTAACCTTTAGTTAGTTTAGTAGCTATGTCATCAAAATGAAGCCAAAAAATATATAGATAGATTTAGGTATATAGGGAGTAAAATATGAACCATTCATATACACTAACTATATATTTAGTATAGGTGTGCTGAGGATACAACTATAATTTTGTTATATAGTGCTATATATGCTATAGGTTCTCCATTAATACTGCATTATCAGTACTGCTTATAATAAAATTGTACAAAAAATGTTACAAATCAGAGTAGAGTCATATACTTAGGAATGTAGCCGTATTTACGTGAAGCTGTATAGTTTTGTTGTGTGAGAGAGAGAGATGAGATGAGGGAATAAATGCGAATGATGAGATGGGGAAAAGATGCAGAGCAGACAAGTATAAAAGAGTTTGTGGCCAATATTGTGAAGCAGTTTAACAATCATTCTGAATGCTAATCATACATTTAAAAAATTTAAATACCTATTAAGACAAAGATGTATCAAATTAAATATTACAATTGTAAAAAGTATTTAACTTACCGTAACCGTAATAATCATTATAAAATAAAATTTACCTACATCACTATAAATAGTAGCATTTGACTTGTAGTCAACAAACAAAATTAACCACGTAACCAATAATAATTCCCAATTTAAAAACAGCGCCGTGTGCAATATCTCTGTCTCCATGCTAAAAAGGGGCGCATAATGATTTTAGAATGGGAATTTAATTCCTACGGAATAATTACAGATAGCATTGATGCGCTGTAATAATAATGTAATTCTATAAAAATTATAGCAAATGATCTTGTCGAGTTGACTGTACATAAAACTAATAATTAATTGTTAACTGTATATAGCGTCTTGGACCATATATCATATACCATATAGTAGGACAGGGACAGGACCAGCGTTACATTGAAAAAAAAGAAGGAAACTATACTGATACACACATGCATACCTATACCTGACATTTAGTCAGCAGATGAATATCACAAAAAAATAAGAATAGGATTCTTCGTAATGTTATTGTAAATTAATCTACCAAATTAGAATTGAACTTTTGGTTCTGCTGTTGGAACTAAAAACAAATTAGTAATAATTGTAATTTTACAGTACATATTATGTATCTATATATCAATGTTATGACTATAAGGCTATGTAAGCTGAGTGTGTAAATTGCACAATTTACTTTGTCATGCATTTTAATTTGTAAGTTGAAAAATGTTCATGTTAATTGTAAGGATTACAAGTCAAAAGCCAAAAGTAAGCAAATAGATCCTAGTCCGAATCAGTGTAAGATCTATTTGTGGATGTATATATAATATATTGTAATTTAAGCATATTAATTATGTGTATAGACCATATTGTGGATATGTAAATGTTTGGATGTTATTTGGAAAAATTGAAAAATGGACTTCATTAATGTCAATGTCAATACCTATATCTGTAATTAGGCATAAGATATATATATATTTAAAGAGACTGTATACTGTACTCAAAGATGGACGGGCCGTAGAGAGGGAGAGAAAGAAAGAAAGAAAGGATGAGGGAATTAATTGAGTACATTAATTTTTGCGAAACACAACTAATTGCGTACGCCTACATTGGCTCTCGTACCGTAACCGTAACCGTAACCGTAGATAGGAATAGAATAGAAAGTACTGAGTAAATGTAATTATTACTATGGATATACAATTATAAAAGTAGCCCATATAATTATATCATTTAATTAGACATATGAGTAAATAGTAAATACTTTTAGGAATATGGTTAGAACAGAAATATGCCAAGTCAGTTGTTGTCATTGTCGTTTTGAGTGTCTACAGATTAATATTGCATTCCCCCCCTTCAAATTCCAAATAATACTGACAGATCCCAAAAATCTAAAAACTATAATACACACAACTCCAAATCCAATATCCAACTCCGCACGCACGTACGCCGTCTCAGTTAAAAGGTTACAAAAGTATTTAACCTAGGCTGTTGTTGTGACAAGTACTCATTATTGTAGAAGCTTTCTTTGACATCCATGGAATTATATACACTGTGCTTAGCTGTAGTATCTTGTGTGATGAAAATGAGATGATACCTTTTACCTTTACCTTTACTCTTTACAATGCGGATGAAGTGTCGTCTGGCTCTGGACTGGACTTGGCAATGTTCTGCTATTGATCTTCTTTATGCTCACCCATGAGCCTTCTACATATCGTCTGTGAAGAACCAAAATGACCCATATCCAATTTAAACTAGAATCAAAATGAGCTATGTCATAAAAACGAAATGAGAAACATACGTATACAATGTTAATTAGGAGTTTTTGAAAAGAGTAAATTGTTGTATTTTAATGTTTTTGAAAAGAGTAAAATGTTCTATTTTCATGTTTTTGAAAAGGTGCAAAATGTTCTAATTCCATGTTTTTGAAAAGATGCAAAATATTCTAATTCCATGTTTTTGAAAAGGTGCAAAATTTTCTAATTCCATCTTTTTAAAAAGGTGCAAAATGTTCTAATTCCATGTTTTTGAAAAGGCGCAAAATGTTCTAATTCCATGTAATTTGAAAAGGTGCTCAATGTTCTATTTAAATGCTCTCAAGACATATTTGAATATTTTTGTAGATAGTTGATATTGTTTTAGCTAAAAATGGATATGGGTCATTTTGGTTCTTCACAGACGATATTCTCCATAACTTTGCAACCCACGTCTCTCACATTCTGCATTCCATTCCATTGTAGACTGGGTCCACGATTCCAGAGTCACGTATTGACCTCGTCCTCGTCCACAGACTCCGTTAAGCGTGTATGTTGTTGTAATGACCAAATGAGCCAATAGAATTCTTAATATATCGTCGTCGTAGTACTGTACTGTGACTTACTTTCTTGCATGCAGTCAGTGTCCGTCTGATCTGAATTGAGTGTTAGTAAGGAACAAGACAATTAGCTTCCCACACTCAAACTTGCACCCTTCCATCGCATGTAGCGCTCTCCTTTAATCAACAAACGACGAAGAGCGTCAATTCTAAACTATAATTAGTCATATAGGAATATTGCAAGTTTGAATTATTTTGAATTACTTTGTTGTTATATAGAAATAGAAACGCGACTAAAATCATAATAATTCCTCCTAATAAATGCACTCAAATGAGCGTTCCAGACCCACACATACATGTATACGAAATATTTTAGGGACTTAATTTGTACATATATAGCGTATAGGAACAGAAAGTACATGTCATTGTATGCATAATATAGGTAATGGTTAGAATTTAGAATGTAATAATAATATCTGCAGTGCATTTCTAATCAATAATCCACCAATTAAGTCCTAATCTTTTCAAGTCGAAATTTTGAAAATAGAAAATCTGAACACGCTCGAACCTCAATTTAGATATTTTCAAAAACCAATAATCTCTTATATACCCCATATAATTTCCATTTTAATCAAAGACATCCGTATAGCCTATATGCATAAACAAATCCAAGCAAAAGACCTCTCGGTACGTGCAGTTTTATATAGAGTCAAATTATAGGTAATTAGTTAATTGAATTGTAAATTCAACTCGTAGGAAAGGAGCGTAATAAAAGGCGTGACTCATTTCTTTCTACGGATGTGTAGCATAGAAAATCAAACTTATTTGAATTCTAATAGTAAAACAAAGTGGGAGTCCACGAAAGACAAATAGGTACATACACAAAATATTTTGTTAGCATATATCTCACAAAGACGAGCTACTAGCACAAAAACGCAGCGAACGGTAGAAGGACATAATCTCTCCATTTATGACGAGGACACAAGTAAATCGAAGCACAAAACAAAAGATTTTACCATATTTATATATGGAAGAGGAGAGAAACGGATGGTGGATGATGAATGGGGAATATAGAGACAGACTTATAGAATTCTAAATTCTACAGTTTAAAGTATTCCATTTCCTTGTCACCCTCTATAAGTTCCAATGTATTTTTAAGTGAGTCCAATAATAGGTAGGAGACATATGTGCTGGATTTACTTGAAAAATATTTTCTTTATCCAGAATCCAGGAAATAAATCCAATCTGAGGGGAATTACATTTTCTCTCGCGAAAGAATTCTCCTCAAACCAAAACGAGAAGATTTATCAGTGTATCCCAATCTAAATCCTATGGCACTCCTATGCATCCTCTGTAGCTGTAGATACCTATACATTATATGTATGTGACTTCTCTTAATATTTAATGTGAACACTGGGGACGGAGCTACAATAAAAGAATATCGTCAGTGAAGAACCAAAATGACCCATATCCATTTTTAGCTTCTAACAAAATGCATTATCTACACAAAAAATTTAAATAACGCGCTTATGAAAAGCATGTAAATAGAACCTTGTGCATTTTTCAAAAAACAAGTTAATTAGAATATTTTGCACTTTTCAAAAAGCATGTTAATTAGAATTTTCTGCACTTTTCAAAAAACAAGTTAATTAGAATATTTTGCACTTTTCAAAAAGCATGTTAATTAGAATTTTTTGCACTTTTCAAAAAGCATGTTAATTAGAATATTTTGCACTTTTCAAAAAGCATGTTAATTAGAATATTTTGCACTTTTCAAAAAGCATGTTAATTAGAATATTTTACACTTTTCAAAAAGCATGTTAATTAGAATATTTTGCACTTTTCAAAAAGCATGTTAATTAGAATTTTTTGCACTTTTGAAAAACATGTAAATAGAATATTTTACACTTTTTAAAAAGCATGTAAATAGAATATTTTGTTTTTTTGAAAAACATGTAAAAAGTGCATTTTACATTTTTAAAAAACACTTAAATAGAACAATTTGCTCATTTTAGAAACTCGTGATTAGCATTGTAAGCATGCATGTATCTTATTTACTGTATTTTGTTGACATAGCTCATTTTAATTCATAACAGAAATTGGAAATGGGTCATTTTGGTTCTTCACAGATGATATAACACTTAAGCCAACTCAGTACAGCTAGGTACCCCTACATATATTATTGAAACATTCAGTCGTAATTTAATCTGGCAATGGGACACATGAATCAATCAAAACGGAACCAGAATCAGTAGCGTGGAATTTGAAACGAGAAAAACAAACAAATGAAATAGAGTAGATTGTAGGCTTACTATAGTTAGTACTTGTTGGGTAGGAATCTAGAAAAATAGTTATATTTGTTTATTAAGTTGTATGTACTTACAAAATCTGTGTGTAGTGTACCGACATTTTTGCGTGTATAGTTTTTAGGCTTCATATAATACTGATAAATAATCAATTACAATTTTATTACCAAATACCTTTGTATACGCTCATGTATTTTTACATATAGGGAATTTAATGTTGGAGAAAAACAAAACTATTCAGTTTTTAGCCATTTTTGAACTTTTACCACCATTTTACCATTATTTAAGCATACCTACATTATTATAATTATATTATTTTACAATTAATTTTATTCAATATAATTTATAAACATTAGTATTCCTATGTACTGTTCTTCATTTTTTTCTGAATTTATTATAATTATTAGATAAGGTGTATTGTATTTTTTGATGTTTTTTTTCGTACATTTTCGTACATTTTCGTACTCCTCAACGGAATCATATAATATGGTTACACTTTTGTGTGTAGGGATTTATAGGGATTCTCTGTAGTTAAATAAGCAACTCATTTTTATTATTATTGTACGTGTACCATTTTATTTTACCTTTTTGTGTAGAACCATATTATTATTCCCAACTTTTTGTTATAACACTATTTAATTTATTAATGAGTATAGGTATGTGTAAGTAGACCCTATAGACTTTGTATCATTATAATTTTATCCACACTAGTTATACCGATTTTTTTTTAATTCATTAGTGTCTCTGTTGACTGCTTTTTTTTCAGTACGATTTTTTGGATTATTTTATCCTTTGTAGTTTTTTTGAAGTATAATTTACTTTTGTTTTTTGTTGTTGTTGCTTATAAAAAGTTAGTACTGGAGTTGTTCATATTCAGTTATAGGTTTCAAAAGTATATAGTTATACACTACTATCTGTATACTGAATATTATTGTTTTGCTCGATTTACAACTTTTACTTAGAGTATTTTGTTTCTTATGATAAATCTAAAATAATAGCATTCTAATAGCTATATATGTTTCTATATTTTCGGTAGTCTATTCAACTCTCATATTTCATTAATTCGTTCATAATTTTGTTTTTTTTTCTAGTGTATAGCGTATTCAGTTTGAATAATATTAAAATCGACTATTATTACAAAAATTAATTATGCAAGTCAAAATTTAGTTATATAGTTTTAGAAAATTGTGGAATGTTGGCGCCAAAGATTTAAAGGAAAATTAAACGACCTATGAAACGTAAAGATAAATTAATAAATGCAATATTATGGTGGTACTTATTTTGAATTTAAAACCAAACAAAAGGCAACAAGGATTATACTAAAAAATATTGATATCTACTATATAATACTATATAATTTATAATAAATGAATTGATCATCATCAATGTCAACAAAGACTTTTTTCGTTTGTTTTGAGCGCAAAACTTTATTTTTTACATTTTATAAATTAATCTTACATATTATATATTAGGAAGACACAGTAATTATATATAATCGTAAAATACTATAACATCCGTATATGTAATTACAATTAATTACTATATCTGCCCGCAATGCCAAAGTATACCATAAGACGATTTAGTAAGAGAAAAGGACAAAAGTTTGCATTACAAAATTTGGAGATAAAATACATAATAATTATTGTATAGTATCCGCGCTCTGTCGTTCACTCACAAAACAATCATCATATCGCATCCATCTATGTGTGTCAAATTAATTTTTCTGACAGTGTTTTTTTATTGGGAATCTAAAGCAGGACTACTACTATAGAGATGTTCACAAATAAATTCGCATCAACAAAAATAAATAATCTTGGATATTATAGAGAAAGAAGAGTGGAGTATGACGAGTGACGTGACGATGACGAGAGTCGGGTAGAATGGTGATTTCAATTAAAGAAATAATTTTCATAATCAAATCATATTATTTAAATAAAAGTTAATTTTGGTGCTAAAAGTGTTAAGAAGAAAACTATTAGTATTGTGCACACAGTAAAAATAGGAGTTGTGGATTTATGTCAATTTTAACTTTTTTTTAACCCTCAAAATTCAAAAATTAATTACCAATCACTATACTTAGAATTTTCCAGAAAAAGAACAAAAATCCTTTTCCCCCACTTTCTCCACAAGAGACAAGCAGTCAATACGGCCTAGATTATAATAAAAGTGTGTATAATTAACAAACTATTAAAAAGTGATTGGGAGAAATAAGTAATTTTAATGTCACGTAATTCTCTGTACTAATATTATAATAAATAATTCCGCTTCTTGTTCCAATAAATGTAAGACATCTGTACAAAATAGTTTGTATGCATGTCGTCTAAAATAGCTTTAGGAGTACTGTTCACTCATTCACTGTCACTTGAGTCTATATGGGCTTTTGGCAGTATTTGTATTGTTATGAAGAATTAACTTTTTTTTTGTAAAATGGTACGATTTACGATCTACGAAAAGTAACACAAGGCGACAGAGGATCGAGTAGCGGATGTCGTTCGTCGGTTTTCCTATGTTATTTGTATGGTATATGAGATGAAATGATGTACGGGGAAAAATTGATGGATGATGATGAGAGTTTGGGGATGAATATGAATAGGAAGAGTATAATAAACAGTACGTGTACTACATAATGTGTTGCAGTACATCAATATGTATATGTACATAGCAAGAATATGATACAGTTAGTGGAGGGCTACAGTAGGATAATATTAATAGTTATTATATTGTTGCTGTTAACTTGTGATTTAGGTCAAGGTCACACGGTAATTAGATAAAGTACTAGGAGGGAAAATGAAAACTGTCAGCTACATAAATATAATACTATACGTTATCATTAAGTGCAAAAACTAAAAAGCATGAGTTATGAATAAAGTAATAATATTACCAACTATCTCCAAATTACAATCAACTTTTACATTTTATGTGCATTTTTTTTTTATTTACAAGCATATTCATGATTTGTATCTTTGTTCAGTCACAGGAAGTGATTCCGAAAAAAAAATGCGTTACCGTTACGCTCATAAACATCACTCGTAACTTTAACTCGTGTACTAAAAAAAGCATATTCGCCAAATTTTTGAAAAAACATTATTTTTAAGGCCTTCTTTTATGGACCAATTTTTTCAAAAAAAAATAAAAATTTTCGAATTTTGAAAAATCCTGAAATTACTTTTTAGAAAAGAGTCTAAACGTTAGAAAAAATTAAATTTCGTCAAAATCGGATGAGAACTGTAGAAGTTACAGGGCGGCAAAATATTGAAATTCGAATTTTTTTTTAAACTTTGGCGGGCTATTGTGACCAAACAAAGCAAAATACAATCGAGTTACTTTGGATCCATACTATTTAAAAGTAGCCTGAGTTTTGTAGACATGACTTTTTGAAATTGGCGCGTACCATGTAAAACCATTCCCTTGTTAGAATCGCCAGAAGGCATTTTTGCCTGAGTTAATTTTGTTGATAATAATATCAAAATACTTGTACGTAAATCAGCACAGCTAACCCTTTTACGGGTTTCTCAACAATTAAAATTTGGCAGCAAATTCAAACTGCTTATTTTTTTTGCAAGTTTTGTTGTGATTATTATTTGACACTCTGCAACCAACTGTGTACACGCAGAAATTATTAGTTAAATTGTCGTTTGCCTCCAAGTCTCAATCTCGATAATTGGAGTACCCATGCGCCTTTGACTTTGTCGTTACGGTCGTCCTCGTTTCATTCGTCTATGCTCAAGTTGAAACTAGAATAGAAATTGAACTCAAAATGAATTGGGCTCAATGTCAGCTAACCAGGAAAACAAGGATTTATTTATGTCCGTAATAATACGATTCTACATTTTGCAAGCGTTTCGTGTTTTTAATATCATTAGATTGCCCGATGGTATAACGTTGTGATTGCAGGATTGTCGGATTGATTGCGGTTGTAGGCGTAGGTAATTTATAAAGAACATTCTGTCAAATGAATAGAAACTGCTTACTACCTGAAGTACCAACATACGTATCTATTCATTTTCATTTGTATTCTGATTTCGAATAATATACCAATAATGCTTTTGCACTAAATCAGAGAAAAATATTTGGAATGTAATGTCCTATAGCTATACATATAGACGCGGAACATTTTCATTTATTCTTTCATTGTTACTACATTAGCATGAATGGGAAATTAAATGTGCATTTCCGCCAGTTCTCACTGTGAAGAGTCTTAGGATTAGCTTAACTCAAGCTGTCCCAGAACTTGGAGCAGCATAGTAAAGCTTGTTATTGTTGATGATGAGATGTCAGGAGTAGAGTCGGAGGGATTACTGTAGGAACAATGACAGCCCATGACGATGACGACGGGTGTATTTATTTGTATATTTTGAAATCCTCTGTTCCTCCATTGCCATTGTGTGGATGTGAAAGGGGGAGCCGAGTCGGATCGGATCATCAGGTACAAACATGGACTGCGGAGTCTCACTCTGTTTCTGTCTCTGTCTCAGTGAGTGTGCACTGAGGGGTTGAGTGAGTGGTTGGGAGAGAAAGATAGAAATTGTGAGGAGAAAAGAGGGAAACATGGTTGGCGACAAGCACGGCTTGACACTTGATGAATTGATGGTTTATCCTCAATCCTGTCCTGTCCTTCCTCCACAGCCTATTCATCCTACACTTTTCCTTATTACCTGTGTGCCACGGGCAGGACCAAGAGCCTCGTCGGCGTCGGCCTCGCTCCCTCTTTATGTAACTTGAAAGGGGAAATGTGAAATGAACAACTTGAATACATTTTTGATTAGTCAAATTGGCCACAACTCGCTTCACCAGCTCTGCCCCGCTGCGTTCCTAGGTACCGTCAATATCCAAATAGAGCTCTCGTGTCATAAGTGCATAGTGCACTTTAAATGGGTGGAAAACGCCAAGAAAAATTAGGGACCAGAAGCTCTATTTGGGCATTTACGGTGTCCAGGTAAGTATGCATAACGTAAGCTGTAGCGAAAAGATCCATGGGAGTTCTTGTCCATATAGTAGACCGCAGGCCATAGGTGAGCCGAGTTAAGTCAAGTCAAACGGTCACATGTGTTTTCCCCTCATCATTGCAAAGCATACAAAACCTTTTCTTTGAAATTCACACTGGAGAAAATATACTGCCAAGACGGAACTCGTGTTCTTTTTTTTTAAATTACATATTATATTCAAACTTTCAATTTATCTGCTACACACAAAAATGTATTGAATTTTACTCCTGCCCTGCACTGTTGACTGTGTTTGTTACACTCATGTTTTTTTGTACATTGTATTTCTTTATTTATTCCAACAATTTCAATTTATAAAAAAACATTGGTCTGCACGTATTGCCATTTTCAATGTACCTATGGCATAAAAATTTGGAGAAAGCAATTTCCAACTAATGATGGAGTGCTGGGTGGGTGGGTGAAGTGAAAGGGAATGGAAATACTAAGGCCGACTTTTGAAATTCCTTGGAAATATATAATGTGTGTGTAAGTGCGTTCCGGTTATGGAAAAACCATGGACTGGAATAACAAGAAACAAGACTGGTCCTCCATTTGTACACACAAACTGTAAAATGTCGCGCATTATATTCAAAGTTTCCATAATGGGCCTCGACGCCGTTTTAACAAAGCTTATCACAACGATGAGAGTCTTATATGGGTGACAAGAGTCTACAAAAAATACATATGCATATATTTCGATCTTGACTCTTGACTCTTTACAAGCTCAATTGAAACGTACTGACTGAATATATGTCCACTTTCTACAGTCACTTGACATTCATAGTTTTGGAATTTCTGTTGGTTGTATATTTCACATATGAACACGTTTTGTCACTTTATTTGATCTTTAGTCTACAGACAGTCTCAGTCACTAAGCTATCTCTCATGCACAAGAAATCCTACAAGGGCACAAGTACTTTAGTGCAACTTTGGAGAAAGTGGAGAAATCAATATGGAATAAAAGTTCTTTCAGTGTAATGGAAAAGCATGTGAGCACATAAATGGGGAGTCTCGTCTGGAGAAAGACAATAAAGAAAGAAAATACCTAGCATCACCTACGTCTGTATCTGTAGACAGATATTTATTTTTCTGGCATTATTGGCAAAAAAAAAGAGGGGGAAAAAACAGCGTAAACATTAAGCTGTTAGCATAGTATTTTTTTTTGAATTTGTTGGTTTCACTCCAAAATACAATGGCATTGTTACTCAAACAGTTACTGTAACCGTATATTATCAATGCTGCGTAAGGAAATTTTTTTAACAAAACTTTATCCTTCCTTCACGTCTAATAACTCTGGATTCTGGATATATTTTCTTACAAATTTTTCTATCTCATGAAAATTTACAATTTCCTATTTTGGATTGGAGACCTGGAAAGAATTTGGGCTCACTTTATGTGGCGTACCGGTACCGGTACCGGATAAGTCCTTCCTTGTATATCTTACCCAGCTTCTGTAGTCTCAAAGTTACGTTTCGCGCATGCATTACTTGTGTGTGTGGAGATGATGCTATATTGAATACAAAAAAGTTGTTAAAATTGCATTAAAGCAAATTCTGTCTCTATTTGTAGTGGTGGAGCATAGCATTGTTTGAATTCTCAAATATACGACCAACTCAAGCCAAAAGGGTGAAGGTTAAGGAAAATAAACACGTTAGAAAATTGAATGACTCTGTTCCCTCCTTTTTTTGTGGGAATGTTTCCTTCTCACTCCAAACACTTTGCGAATTCATGGCGGCATGAGACTCACTCACCTACTTACACGGTTTCATTTGAATTGGTCCATTATAGCAAGAGGCGGCTTAGAGATATTTTAGTCTTAAATGGCATATACAAAAGTAAATTGGCAAATATCAAAAAGGAAAGGAGGTGCAGTTTTGAATGGTAATGTTCTAATTTGTAAATATTTACCTTTTCCCCTTGATCTTCTGATCTTCTGCATATTCCTTGGGCGTCGTTTAAATGGCATTGGGGCGCGAGGAGCTGCGGAATTAGTGTGTGAGGGAAAATACAGTGGAGCGGATAGAACTACTGAGTGATGCAGCTCGTGTCTGGAAGGTAGTTAACTCTCGTCCCTGGTTCTGTAAAGAAAGAAGGGAAGGAAGTGTCCCCGAAAAATCCTGTGGTGTAGTTTACTCAGGCAAAGCGAAGGGTATCATATGACATGCAGCATGGGAAATTCCTGAGCGTATCTATAGGCTAAAGCCCCACATCTTCACTCCACGGAATGCACATAAACACACAAGGGACTCAAATGATGTCAACTTCCTCAAGACACGAAGAAGGTAGGTACCTTTTTTTTCGTGTCTTCCCCTGCACCTTACCTTTCTCATCGTATCGAGAGTAAACACCAACTTTCCATACGTAAGACTCATATGACCTCGTGTGGAAACTAAACACTCCCATTCTGTCCTTCCTCTCAAGCGAACGGAGAGTGGGAAACGAAAAACACATAAGGACACACAGAGCACAAGAAAAAAGCTCAACATAAAATTCTCATCTCCGGAGATACAAACACTCGATGTGTATGTAAGATTGCCATTGCCATTGTGAGGCAAATATTGGGTCCTACAGGAGACAGGATGTACGAGCTACGTACACAGATAAATTCGAACGGCACAAGAAATGGCTTCATACTCAAAGAATTTGAGGCAATCATCATTTCCTGGAAGAGAGAGAGAGAGAGAGAGGCGGAAAAAAGAAGGAAAACATGTCAAGTGTTTTGGGTGTACAATTTGCTTTCACTCTCACAGACTTGAACTGAGGAAGTCAGCATTTAAGAGTGACTTACGATTATGACTGAACTATCTTATGGCACTCTAAGCATACTTTGTAATTGGTAGCCACCTTGCTCAATAGTAACACAAGCCCAAAAAATACTCATCGCACTCCTTCTCTATCAACTATCTGAACAGGGCCGGGTGAAGGAATTGGTTTTAGGTAACAATTTGTTTCCATACAAAAACCACCATTTCGATTTTATTGAAGGTTTTCTTTGTTCCACCACCGCACCGCCTCCCCCCCCCCCCTCCAACCACCTTAGCACGGGAAGTCACTGCAGAGTGGCGTACATAACCAACGCAGTTTAAGTAGGCTTTTTAGATTTAATTAGTTGTATTAAAATTTTTATTAATGCATTAGTGGATCATGTGGGCACAGGCCTCACCAATATAATCATTTGCATTATTTATTGTGTTATGATGACGTGTATTGATGATACTGTGTTTGTGTCTAAATGGCAACATTACAATTACAGTTATAGCACCAGTCACCAGTTGTAAATAATAGTTACAAATCCTGTTCTCCTTCACAAATTTTCACTAGTAAATCAGGATCAGTTGTTATATTAGCTTTAATCATGTTCGCCTGTAGTAGACGCGCTTCATGGACCATCGTAGCAACTGCGTGAACATATGTGTATTCATTCAGACCCGGTTGTACGAGACCCGCTGCAAAATCCTTTTTGAAAACTGCTTTAAAGTTCTTTTTGACTTCGTTGTATTTTTTCATTTTCACCATGACGGGGCGGGGCTCTACGTATTTTTTCCATAAGTCGTAGTTACAAGCGTCATCGATATGCGTGATGTCCCCAGCCCAAGTGTTATCAAAAGCTGTTGTGGGGAACTACCGGTCTAGCAAAGCAGGGGCTAGGAAACCGGGGAATAGGGGAAACTGGATGGTTATCAAAACGAAATATTTTAGCCTTAATAAATGCAGCATTATGCCCGATGTATCGACAATTCGGTATTGGTTTCAGTGGGTGGGGGGTCAATTTGTAAATGGCATGAGATAAGCGTTCATATTTCAACTGGGTATTAGTATATTAGTGCTATATGGGCAGACGATTCTTTCTAAACAAGCTAAAAATGGGGTATTGATATTGGATCCACCCATATACACCAACTTACACCATACATCAACTTACACTCAGATTCACCCATATACACCAACTTGCACCATACACCAACTTACATCCAGATCCACCAACTTATACCAAACACCAACTTACACCCAGATCCACCAAAATCCACCAACTTACACCCAGATCCACCGAAATCCACCAACTTGCACCCAGATCCACCGAAATCCACCAACTTACACCCAGATCCACCAAAAAGCCACCAACTTACACCATACACCAATTTATACCCAGATCCACCAGAATCCACCAACTTGCACCATACACCAATTTACACCCAGATCCACCAAAATCCACCAACTTACACCATACACCAACTTACACCCAGATCCACCGAAATCCACCAACTTGCACCCAGATCCACCAAAATCCACCAACTTACATCCAGATCCACCAAAATCCACCAACTTACACCATACACCAATTTACACCCAGATCCACCAAAACCACCAACTTACACCCAGATCCACCAAAAGCCACCAACTTACACCATACACCAATTTACACCATACACCAACTTACACCCAGATCCACCGAAATCCACCAACTTGCACCCAGATCTACCAAAATCCACCAACTTACAACCAGATCCACCAAAATCCACCAACTTACACCATACACCAATTTGCACCCAGATCCACCGAAACCCACCAACTTGCACCCAGATCCACCAAAATCCACCAAAATCCACCAACTTACACCATACACCAATTTACACCCAGATCCACCAAAATCCACCAACTTACACCATACACCAATTTACACCCAGATCCACCAAAATCCACCAACTTACACCATACACCAATTTACACCCCGATCAAACAAAATCCACCAGCTTACACCCGTTCGTTATATTTACCAAACACCAGCCCGGTGTGAGATGGATTCTCAGTGTTCGCTGCAGTGCAAGGTTCATTCGCCTCTGCAGGCCATGAAAACCGAGCCCGCTTTGACACTTCGTGGCCGCAGCGCATTAGTCGTTTAGCTCTATGTTGATTGTTGATATGCTGGAGGTGAATTTAGCTGCGATAATAACTTATAGCCTTGCCGCATAGCAATTTAGTTGGGTAAACTACGGAGGTAGCATAGTTAGGTCAAGCTTTCCGCACAGTCATCTCTTGTAGGTAACCTAAACGAAGAGATACCCCGCACAGCCTTACTTAAATTAAGAAGAGCGAACGTGATTGATTAATTCAACTCGCGGGTTCATGTTTACTTAGAGCCAATGAACGAAAGTGTCAAAGATATCCTTGGTTGGGGGAGGGAAAAATAAAGTGTGTTAAAAGCAGGACCTTAAGTTAGGTAAGACCCGCACAGCGCGTCTCACTTACTTACGTAGGTATTTAGGTCTTGCCTAATAACGCATTTTATTACGTAGGTAAGGAGTTAGAGAAAACGACGCCCACTTAGGCTTAGGTAACGCTCTCCGCACAGCACCTAGCTAGGCTTTTTGCGGAGGTAACCTACGTAGGTCTGCTATGCGGCAAGGCTATACGCTTTATAAGTACATGTGCAATGTATCACCCACCACTCGCTAATTTCAACGTAATTTATAACATTCCATATCCCAAGCCAAAGATAGGAAACTATCGTTTTCTTCTTTCCTATGTTTCTCCCATTGCACGAGTAACATGTAAGTATTTCTGCATTTCCCAATGTTATATGATGCATGTAATTTATTGTTTCCAGACAAACGCTCTATCTGTCAGTCAGTTCTGTCACTCTTTCCTTTTCATGTTTTCATTTCAACTTCTTTTCTGCTCCACATTTTGTTGGATCTGAATGATAAACGTGGGTGACTAATGATGCCTGGATGTTAAAAGTGGGTGACTGTTAATGTTGCAATGTTAAAAGTGGGTGACTGATGGTGTCTCAATGATAAAAGTGGGGGACTGAAGGTGTATGGATGTTAAAAGTGGGTGACTGTTAGTGTTGTAATGTTAAAAGTAGGCGACTGAAGGTGTCTGAATGATAAAAGTGGGTGACTGAAGGTGTCTGGATGTTAAAAGTGGTCTCTGTTTGGTAAAACATGGTAAAGCTTTGTATGGTGTGTAAAATGGTGTATTATTGTTTAAGCTGGTGCATTTGGGTGTAAATTGGTGGATTTTGGTGTAAGTTGGTGTATGGTGTAGGTTGCTGGATTTTGGTGTATTTGGGTGTAAGTTGGTGTATATAGGTTGATCCAATATCGGAATTTTATATTCTGCAGGGCCGGACGAAGAAATTGCCTGTAGGGAGCAATTTGTTTTCATACAAAAACCACCATTTTGATTTTAGTAATGTTTGTTTTTGGTAAAGCAAAATGTTGTATTTCCATGTTTTATAAAAGTGAAAAATATTCTTTTTACTTGATTCAGAAATGTGCAAATTTTTCTATTTACATGTTTTGAGAACAGTGGAAAATGTTTTATTTCCATGTTTTTGAAAAGTACAACAAATTAAATTTGCAAATTTTTGAAGTCTTAATATTCTTTTTACATATTTTTTAAAAATGTAAAATGTTCCATTATTTACATCCTTTTTAAAAATTCAGACAGCGAGGGCTGCCTTTGCTGACCTGGCCTTATTATCCGGCCCTAAATCTGAATCAAGTCCCTGTTTCCGCTCCTACTTTCTTTCCTACCTAGACAAATCTTCCCTTTCCTATTTTCCTCATCATCCTTCATGCTTTTGGCAATAATTGCGAGCGTGAGTGTTTTAAATATTAGCGGAAATGCGAATGTAAAACCTATTACCACGTGACGTACCTTTTTGGAAGCACCAACAAAAATGTCTTTATCACATCGTTGTTTTTTACACGAAACGAAACATCGCATCGGAGGATACTCCTCAGTGCCGGTTGCCGGTCTAACTGTACAAGTGCGTGTGTGTGTAGAATTATTATTGGGATTTGAGATTGCGATTTCGGATCTGCTGCCGCAAGCTACGCTCCCGATCCCAGGCCGAAGCTCTGTAAAATAATACTAATGATACAAGAATGATAAAATTGTGAATGCAGCGTCATGCCGTCTAATCTTTATTGATTTGTACTTGTACATAGTATGTACGGAGATATAGGGCTCCAAAAGATTGTTATGAGCTTTTCCCATTTTCCTTTTCTTATTGTCGTTTTCATTTTCATTTTCATTTTCATGGCTGGGAAAGTACAGTTACAGTGGAGTGCAGTTGTCAAGTCGGAGGAAGCAGAGTACGGTTCCTTAAACAATGTTCTTGGATTTCAATGTTTAGAAAATAAAATCTAATGGTTTTGTAATGTAATACTATTATACTATTTACTCTAAACCAACCCAAAAACCGAAACCATGGGATGCTTTTAATTGGTATAGAAGTTGAGTCTATCGCTCGAGAAAAGGCTTAGAAAGCTCGTCTTCTCCTTTTTGGTAAGAGTTTAAGAAGAATATTGTGTCCAATTCAAGCGCATTCAAAGACCCACGAGAACGTAAGTAACAAGCCACGAGAGCCTATATAACCGGGACCGGGACCGGGACCGAGACTCTGCTCTGTTTGTATTGTGCCTGTATTTTGTGTGTACACTGAGAGAGAAAGATGTGATATTTTTATTTGTGTGGCTTTGGAGAAAGCAAAAGGGAAAATGACAAGGGAAATGAAACTTCCTAAACCCCTTGCTATCCTTTTCACAACTCATAACAATAGACATACAATAGTTGATGTGGAGTACCCTCTCTCGGAACATGTTTCCAGGAGCATTTGTACAAATCAGGATTTATCAACCTTTGTATTCGAGCCATTTTGATTCCTCAGTTAAATCTAATTAGGTTTAAGAGCTTCGTTTTATATCTCCCAAATCCCATTGAGTGACTGACTATGGGAGTACATAATCTGCCTGGGTGCATTCATAATATTAAGAATGGGGGATACAAATCATAAAATTATACACTTTGCGTGGGAGTTGTTCTGTAGGGAATTAGATGAGATGTAGATGAGGACCATTTGAATTCAAAGTCTTGAGTATATGTAATTTCAAAATTCCGGAGAAGTCAGTCTCAGTGAGTGAAAGTTGAATGAAGCAATCCGATGCACAACTTGGACAGGATATGCCTATGGTGATACAGACATTCTGTTGACACTGTACATCGTCCGTGGGATATATTTTTCTTGTTCTAATAATTCCATTAAGTTAATAAGTACTTAACTAATTTTAGTGATGCAACTAAAAGCATTTTTGTTTGTACTTTTATATTTTACCATCCTTTAAAACCTTTGTTAGTTTTGCTCGAGAAAATAAATCTGTCTCCGCTGGAACTTCCAGGCAACAACTACGTCAACAATAAATACATTGAGACTCACTCTCAACTGAATCCTGATCCTGACCTATGCAACTTTCGGTAAAAATTAAAAGTGGAAAGTGGAATGCTATAAATTGTATTAATGGGTAATGAGAAAATTAAAGTAGGTATTTAAAAACTCAAATTTTGCAGTTTGACATCCTTGACATCTTCAAGTCAAGACTTAAACTAAAACTAAAAATAATGAAAGAGGCAAAATAGGAAAAACTTTGATTATGGGATTTAAAGTGTGGGAACAATTTCCTCTAAGTACTTGTGCATTTCTGGCTTTCTGGTGTATTACGAATACAAGCTTGATTCTGCTTTGTAATAAGTTAATTGGTGCACTACAATTAATTTTAGGAAGCTTCAGGGCCGGATAATCATAATGCGGCCAGCGCAGGCAGCCCTCGCTGCTTGAATTTTCAAAAAACATTTAAGTAGAACATTTTGCGGTTTTCAAAGATATCTTTAAAAAAATATTTTGACTTTTTAAAAACATGCAAAATTAAATGTTTTGTACATTTCCAAAATATGGAAATAAAACATTTAACACTTTTCAAAAAACATGTAAATAGAACATTTTGTACTTTTGTTACTGACTGTAACTGTATTGTACTCATGACGTACACTTAAGAGTCGTCCACAAAATACGTAATAGCAATTCCATTTCCAGAACATTTTGCACTTTTCAAAAACACTTTCTGAAAAGTGCAAAATGCTCTATTTACATGTTTCTCAAAAGTGTAAAATCTTCTATTTACATGTTTCTCAAAAGTGCAACATGCTCTACTAACATGTTTTTCTAAAGTGTAAAATTTTCTATTTTTGAAAAGCGCAAATTGTTCTGGGAGTGGAATTTTTATTACGTCCTGTGTGGACGACCCCTAGGTGTACGTCATGATCATGAATAAAACCAAGTCAGTAACATACCACCCCTAACTAAAGCATAGGACAACACGGAAGCGACCTGGACAGCATCTACCAATTGAATGGACTTCTTGCGACAGAATTACTTTAAGAATCGTATGGACTTACGACAGAATGATTCTTCACCGACGATATTGCACATTTCAAAAACATGCAAATAAATGTTTTTGCACATTTCAAAAACACGGAAATAAAAAATGTTCCACTTTTCTCAAAACATGTAAATAGAACATTGAGCACTTTTCTGAATCAAGTAAAAAGAACATTTTGCACTTTTCTAAAACATGTAAATACAACATTTTGCTTTACCAAAGAAAACCATCAATAAAATCAAAATGGTGGTTTTTGTATGGAAATAAATTGCTGCCTAAAAGAAATTCCTTCGTCCGGCCCTGGGAAGCTTGGTGTGCTGAAATTAAGCTGGATTCAAGCCAGTTATTTATTGTTAAGCAATTTTTTAAAATTCGATCCTTTGCATGCTGATTCCGACCGAATACAATGACGGATTTTGAAAGCTGCGGTTCTGTTTAAAAGGGGTATGTATGTCACATTCAACGTTGTCATTGAGACTTTAAGAGCATTAAGAGTTTCATATCCGCTCCGTGCTCAACCGCCCCCAGCCTAGAAAAAAATAAGTCATATAACAAATAGCAAAAATGCAATATATATTATTATAGATATTACATGATACATTCAATACGCACTTCTGGCTTTGGCTCCATCGAAAATCCCAAACATTGAAAAAAGTCTAATCGTAAGAAGTTTACTTTTACTTTACGACATTAAAAAGGCAAATGGGTTCTTACAGCTTATTAAAGTCATGAATATTATGAATCAATGGCGGAAGCTTCTCGAATATTTTTCATGAGAATTTTATTGGATATCTGCATGAGTCTCAAAATCCTAAGCTAACGATAAGTATACAGCAGCAAGACGAAAGCAAAATTTAAGAGGGAAAGAGATCATGTTTCTTTTCACATTCAATTTTTTTTGGCAGGGGGAAGCAATAATAATATTTTGAACTAAAAAAAAGGCATGTATGAATGATTCCCAAGTACACGTAGAATTAAAGCCCAGAGGCGATCTGACGAGCATTCGCTATACGCTCCGGCTCCACATGCATGTATGTAGAATTGTAGATTTAAGACAGTTTTCTCAAAGCAGTTTAGACTCAAAGTTATGCCTACACTCATGCAATATAAATGTGTTCAAATAATGTAATCTTTTCAGCTATGGGCGCGTGGATCAAAAACATTTTGAGATGAAGGAGATGAAGACGTCACTGAAATTGAAAACTTCATATATCAAATTCCGAAAAGGAAAAGGCTTATTTTTAAATTATACAGTTTAGTTGGGTTATAGAGTCCTGGTTCTGGTCCTGGTCCTGGCAGACACTATAGCATAGGCTTACGTTTAATTGGGTGTAAGGCGATTTAGTCCGTCTGTCCACCGAGTGACCGAGTGCTACTCCAGCGTGTGAGGTAATCACTGCTACAGACAACCTATGGGCAAATAATAATGGATAATGCGGGCAGCGCAGGCAGCCCCCGCTGTTTGAATTTTCAAAAACATGTAAAAAGAATATTCTGACTTTTCAAAAACATGCAAATTAAATTTATTTGTACATTTCAAAAACATGGAAATAAAACATTTTCAAATTTTTTCAAAACATGTAAATAGAACATTTTCCACGTTTCTAAATCAAGTAAAAAGAACATTTTGCAATTTTCTCAAATATGTAAATACAGCATTTTGCTTTACAAAGAAAACCATCAATAAAATTAAAATGATGGCTTTTGTACGGAAATAAATTGCTGAATTGCTGCCTAAAAGAAATTCCTTTAGTCCGGCCCTGGCACTGCCTATGGGCAATTGTAAGAACTTCCTATATCGAAAGACTTGACTTCTTGGCGAAAGTTTAAACGGCACGAATTAAGAAAGAGTCCATCCGTACGAAAAATTTCGTTTTCGTTTTTAAAAAAAATATAATTATAAATTAACATAAGTTGCTAATGCAGGTTTTAGGTTATTTAGGTTCATTGATTTGGAGGCTAAGGAAATCTTCAACGTCGGACCCGAACGTGTTACGATAATCAGATTGGTTACTGATTACATAATTTACCGTTCGTATTACGAAGTGAAGGGTCTCAGATTTAGCATAAAGGTACAATATCCAATTTGTTTTTAAGACAATATATGAACAAAACGTGTACAGGGAAATAGACATGTCCATGTCACAAAATGGAAGCCATAATGCTGAGGATGTAGTCAAATATGCTCCATGCGGTCATGAATAGAATCACAGTGGGAAGGAGATT
Organism: Dicyrtomina minuta; assembly: GCA_949802685.1. Taxonomy (NCBI): domain Eukaryota; kingdom Metazoa; phylum Arthropoda; class Collembola; order Symphypleona; family Dicyrtomidae; genus Dicyrtomina; species Dicyrtomina minuta. The sequence continues at coordinate 66,537,819 of OX461812.1, forward strand.
TTGTTTCACCAGCACCAGCAAAAACCAGCATCCATATTTCATTACCACTTCCGTCATGTCAGAGAGAGAGAATGGGTGATTCTGTCGCTGTCACACTCCCTTAATGGCATTGCTCTCAAAATTAGCATACAAGAAAGCAATCTTCTCACTTTAGTGACACCCATACTATAGCAACGTAGCAACATAGCAACTCGTAAATATGACTACACGACAGCAAAATGCTACAATGTGGTGTGTACATACATACTCTGGTTCCTGGTTTAATAAGCCGTAGAAACTGTCCTACGTCTACACTGTAGTTCCAGTCCCAACTAAATGGGATTTAGAACGGAAAGGAACTGTAGGAAATACAATTATCATTTCTGTACAATAACCCAATAAGCAACACACACAAACCAAAAACATTATTTTTCGATATATGACTAAAGTCTTAGGGTACGTAAACCTTGTCTGAGTCTTTGCGTCACAATTCAACAGCAATAGTAAAACAAAAAAGCTTAAAAAACTCATCGTCAGTATACATACAGTGCAACAGATTCAAAAAATGCAATAAAAATGGACACAAGTTTAAACTCACATTTTTCCTGGGATGTATTTATCTCGATCCTCGGCAGGGCCGTCTTAGATCTCTGTCTTAGATGGCGGTCGACACTTAGGGTCGGATAATGCGGCCAGCGCAGACAGCGCCCCTGCTGCTTGAATTTTCAAAGGAAATGTAAATGGAACATTTTGCATTTTTCAAAAACATGCAAAATAATTTTTTTTTTTACATTTCGAAATCATGGAAATAAAACATTTTAAACTTTTCTAAAACATGTAAATACAACATTTTGGACTTTTCTCAAAAGATGTGAATAGAACATTTTGGACTTTTCTGAATCAAGTAAATCGAATATTTTGCAATTTTCTAAAACTAGTAATTAACATTTTTACGCTTTTCAAAAACATGTAAATAGAACATTTTACATTTTTCAAAAACATGCAAAATAAATTTTTTTTTGTACATTTCGAAATCATGGAAATAAAACATTTTACATTTTTCAAAAACATGTAAATAGAACATTTTGAACTTTTCTAAAACATGTAAATAGAACATTTTGAACTTTTCTAAAACATGTAAATACAACATTTTGGACTTTTCTGAGTCAAGTAAATCGAACATTTTGCACTTTTCTAAAACATGTAAAGAGAACATTTTGCTTTACCAAAGAAACCCATCAATAAAATCCAAATGGTGGTTTTTGTATGGAAACGAATTGCTGCCTAAAAGCAATTCCTTCGACCGGCCCTGATCCTCGGTCTTCGGTACCTAGAAATGAAAAACTAATGAACTAGAAATTTAATGTGGTGGGAGGGGGGGCAAAAGGTGAGAAGGAGTACCTGTCACACATTAATAAACTGTATTTGAAAATGGGATGCCCGTAAATAATGTAATACATTTTCCCGTTCAAGATTGGCAACCACATGTATATGGACGACGCAGTACACAGGTTTCATAAACACATTTCTAGTTTTCCTATCTACTTATAGTATGACGGAATGATTATTTTTCCTCACTCAATTTCCCCAGGTGAAGCGCTCATAGCGTCGTCCTTAAGTATTGTCATTCTGTGTGCTACGACTACCTTTAACAAGGAGAAGAAGAGACTTATGAAAACACCAAAAATGCATTAAGCACATTCACAATAAATGAGTATCAATTTCAGTTTCAGGGTTACATTTATTATGTGTAAGATTTTATCTCTCTGCTCTGTGTATTTTTTTTTAAATCTTGAGTGTAAGTAAAGAATAACATTTGACCGAAGAATTCGTGGGTACTGGAACTGGACGGGTCTGCAGTAGCAGTGCTGCAGCCAGCATGCTTCCCACCCGGACCCGGACCCGGACCCGGATCCGGATGAATTTCCGACCAATTTTACGTTGTATTATGATTGGACCCGGGGCTGTGCTGGTGCTGTAACTCGAGTTAGTTTTCCCTTTGGCTGTCCCATTGTCTACATTCAAAATTGTTTGGATTGATTCGCTCATCTGACGTCACAGTTCCGTTCTCGTTCTCGAACTCGAGAGAGGGTCACACTATTACAATGGATTTCACTCCAATGAGGACCATCTTGTTAAAAACCAGAAGCATATAAACAACTCTTTGTTTTGTGAACTTTGGGATTTGGAATTCTTATTATCACGAGTACATTCAAGAGTAAATTTGGGGGACATTAGACATTAGACATTAGGCAATAGGACTGTGCGAATAACATGCGACTTGCTCACAGTTTCTCATTGTAATTTCTATCATCAATTAACTAGTCTGCGTAAGTTACTCGAAACTAAGCCAAAGCCAAGCTATAGCAAAGACGCTGTTCAAAAATATGTACCTACTTTCTAGATTATGCGGTATAGCGGTAGGACCAGCGTCCCGTAGTAAATGTACCTATCTAAATTCACAATTTTAACTAATAAATTACACTGAGTGCTTTTTTGTGTATATATAGGTAGGTACATTGACATAGACTTTGGCCGCACTTGTATTACATCCCCCTGTGCCTCTTTCCCTGGTTAATTGCATCCCACAGAGGCAAAGGTTTAGTATAGACTACATGACCACAGTAGATTGCTCCTCCATTATTTATTATTGCTCCTGCTGTTGTGAGGAAATTAGACAAGTGGTATGACAAGGTTATTTTTTATTTACGTTGATACTCGGAAATGTTGTCGTCTCAAATGTCCTCTGATCGTAATGTCATCCAAGATTTTACTCATCTTCATCGGGTTCTCGTTCTACTAAAATAATTCTGGTAATTCCTTCTAAGCGGAAAAATAATTACAAGGCATATAGGAAATCGAAATGAGTGAGCATTACATACATGAGGAATGAGAAAGAAGGAGAAAGCATGTTCATGTAGTGGAAGGAGAGATTTAATTTCCCTCAAATCATCATCTGTTACAATGATATGATCAAATCACAGCTCTCCCAGTTTTGCGACAAGCTTAACAAACTCCCGGCCTCAGAAAATTGAACTGCTTTCCGACTAGTGAGAAAGCTTGGGAAGGGAAAGAGGAAGGATTATAATTAAAACTCTCAAATACATACATCACCTTCCACCACGACTTTCACTCGTAAAAGTTAGCACCCCAAAAAAAAACATAGGATAATATTGGAGCCCTCATAAAGGATTTGATTCCCTTTCTCGCTTCATTACTTCTACAAATGACCATGCTATGGCGACTGTGGCCTGAACGGCTGTAATCTTCTCTGGTCTGTGTGTGTGTGGTCTGTGAGATGCACTTGGAATCTTATAAATAAACCACTTTTCTCTTGTGTACTGCTCAAGAATGGCAAAGTTGTCTTTTCCCCTTCCCACGGAACTAACCACAAAAGTGGGGATCCAGATCCACATCGTCACTCTGCTTTTACATCCAATCCTGATTACGTAGAGACAATGAGCCGAGCCAGTGCCAGTACTGTAGCATATCGTCTGTGAAGAACCAAAATGACCCATATCCAAAATCTAAGCTGCAATCAAAATGAGCTATGTCATCAAAACAAAGTGAGAAACATGCGTTAAACGTCAATTAGGAGTTTTTGAAACGAGCAAAATGTTCTATTTAAATTTTTTTGAAAATTGCAAAATGTCCTATTTACATGTTTTTGAAAAGTGTAAAATGTCCTATTTACATGTTTTTGAAAAGTGTAAAATGTTGTATTTACATGTTTTTGAAAAGTGTAAAATGTTCTATTTACATGTTTTTGAAAAGGTGCAAAATGTTCTAATTCCATGTTTTTGAAAAGTGTAACATGTTCTATTTACATGTTTTTTAAAATTGCAAAATGCTCTAAGTACCTACATATTTTTTAAAAGTGCAAATTATTATATTTTAATGCTTTTAATGTAAGTTTCAATATTTTTGTAGATATTGGATATTGATTTTAGCTAAAAATGGAAATGGGTCATTTTGGTTCCTCATAGCAAAAAGGACTACTACCGTAAATATTCGATAAGACACCGACTATCTGTAGAATAAAGAGTGCACTCTAAAATAAAACGGAGTACAAAACCAGAACCTTTCAAGGACTGTCAATGCAACACTGCACAATTCACGGCGACTGGGCTGCGGCCACTATAAAATGCTTTAAAAATTTCACTGCTCCCAAATTCGAATGAGAAAAGCTATAAAATAGTCGTCGTTTAAAGAAATAAAAATAAAGTCGGCAATATTTTTGATTCCCAATGTGCTCCTCGTCCTGGTCCTGGTGGTCTTATGAAATAGGAAATGGTAATAATAATTATTTTTCTTGCATGGGAGAGTCCTCCTGAGGTTATTGTTTGTTGTCTATCAGTTTTGTTTTATCCAGTAATCATATGGAAATTGGAATTGCTGACGTCAAGTGAGCTCCTTTAAAAGGACGGACTAAATTTCCGCGCTCGTCTTCACAGACAGTGGAAATCATTCGAGCGGAACTCTTTCTTCGTCGAGAGACTGCGGAGAGGAAGAGTGGGCCGAGCCGAGAACTGATCCTCTCTCCCGTAGTAGCAATGTGATTTACAAGAAAAATAATAAAAGTCATCGTAAACGCATGCAATTCTCTTCAATAAGCTTACTGCCTCCAAAGCTCGATCCTTAAACTCTCTCTCTCTCTTTCTCCCCACATGCAAACCGCAGATGACAGATCCAAAAGCTAACAAAAAGTAAGTCAAGTTATTGCATACTTACACACATCCCAAAACTTATACCGATCCTACATAGCACACACTAGTTTTTCATACGCTTTTAAAAAATCCCAAGCTATACTATTAAAACATAATTATTATAATTTAATATGATTATAAGCCCAATTTAATACGATTATTATATCAGTTCAAACATTGTATTTAGCGAGGAGTCTTGGTCATTGGCGGGTTTTCCAGTAACATTTTTGGAGTTATTCCAATTTTTACCAGTTTTTCTGTCACCATACCATTACATTATATGATATTGGTAGATGATTATGTCCTACGATATGATAAACAAAAGGACTGTATGGGCTGGTGCTGGTACTGGTTCTGCAAGTTTTGACACTAATTTTATTGAGTTTTTTGGCTTAGTTGGACAGTAGTGGCTTATTGTTACAGTTTGTATAATGATACCGGATAATAAATGACAACAGTAATAGTGACCAATGTTACTGTTTGGTGCAATCAAAGTTATAGGAAAATGTTGTAATTCAGTTAAACGTAGAATATAGGCACGTACGCTGATTTGACGCTTATTTCAGATTTTATTTTACGCAAAATGTACGCAAAAATGTATTTTAAATATATATCATAAGTATGCGGCGAAACAGTTACAGTAACAATTTTTTGGTGTTGAAATTTTGAGTTTACAATTTTAAGTATTACAACATCTCATGCGGTTTCATGTCTGACTTGCTTTAATATGAAAGTTTTCATACTACCTACCTACTTATTTTTTCCTAGACTATCATTAATTGTATCTGTAGAATGTAGAAATGACATTGAATAGAGTAAGAGTAAATGACAAAGGAGCTTAAATAAACAAGGTTACGTGTGCACTGCTACAATTGCCTCGATTCGACTATTGCGCCATTCAAACTGTATAATATAGTTCCAAGTTGAGAGTTGAAACTTCCCTCACACCTCATGGACCTTTAGGATCAAGGATCCTTGACAGTGAATGTGAGTACCCATGCGATCCTAGCCAGGGTTAATAAAGATAGCACTCTCCTGGCTCCAATAGTAATAAAAGCAACTTTTTATGTCAATTCTTAATTCGAGGAAAGGCCTTAGTTGACTAAACGATTTAAAGAGTTAATAAAGTTTTCAAGATTCATTCAAATCATTTTTCTAAGAAGTCAAAGTAAAACTCTGAATTCCACAAAATCCAAACGTCTCACAGCTACTTCGCCTCACAATGCATAATTCAACTTGTGTAAATGATAATGATCTCGTCTCATTCCCACTCTGAGTCTCCTCCTTGATATTTGAGTGAAGCAATTTCCTGAAGGAGTCAATCCGAATCCAAATGTCACACGTCACATGTAAATCAAGTTAATTTCGGGAGAGCGGAATTCGGAAACTGTAATTAAATGTTAGAATCCGATCTACTCCAGCCTCCAGTTCCACACGGCGGACTCTAGAGGAAGAGAAATTAACTAAATAACGGAATAACATAACCACCTCTGACTCTGACTCTGGCGATGAGTTCCGAGGCTGTTTAAAATAATTGATAAAGGAGAAAGACTGGGGAAGGGTAAAAAGAAATTGGGACTGCGAGAGAAGCTACATGCACTTTGCTTTATTCGATTTGAAGTCCCATGATGATTAAAGGAAGAAAGTAGGAGATGGAAAGGAGAATGAGAGAAAGAACCGGTCTGAATGGAAAGGGGTGTTGGCGTTTTTATTATAAAAGAAAAGCATTGAATAAATCACGAGTATAGAGCCGGGGCGTTCCGTGTCAGCTCCATTCGAATCTACAATCCTTCCCAACCTCCATCTGCACCTCTTGTCTCCCTAGCAGGGCCGGACGAAGGAATTGGTTTTAGGCAGCAATTTGTTTCCATACAAAAACCACCATTTTGATTTTATTCATGACTTTCTTTGGTAGGGCAAAATCTTGTATTTACATGTTTTAGGAAAATATAAAATCTTTTATTTACTTGATTCAGAAAAGTGCAAAATGTTCTATTTACATGTTTTGAGAAAAGTAGAAAATGTTTTATTTCCAAGTTTTTGAAAAGGGCAAAATGCAAAATCTTTTTTTTCCATGTTTTTGAAATGTGCAAAATCTTTTATTTCCATGTTTTTGAAAAGACTCAATATTCTGTTTACATATTTTTGAAAACTGCTCAATGTTCCATTTACAGGGGTTTTGAAAATTCAGGCAGTGGGGACTGCCTGCGCTGGCCGCATTATCCGGCCCTGCTCCCTAGATTTTCTCAAGGAGCACACACATTAAGACACATTGAAGATAGTGGATATTTTAAGATCCCATGCGTCTCCGTTCCCAGCATCAGACCCGCGACTTCCACAATCTACATCCACCAAATTACTGTTGACAGAGCATCATTCTGAAACCCCACGTCGACATCCTACTAATTAACGCTCTGAAGATGAATTCTCCATGGAAGTGATGTCACTCTGCCAGTGCCAGTAGAGCTCCAACCAGCGCCACCAAATCACTCACTAATCTCCCTACACGTTACACTCTGCATGCAAGAGCCCATCCGAAAGCCCTGCCATATGGAGCCCAAAAACAATACTAATTTTCTAAGTAAATCCACATCAATCCCACACACACACATACGGATATAATAGAATACTTATAAGTGAGCAACAGTCATCCAGAATATCACTGCGGACTGTACGTGAGTACAAGAACAAGGGAAACTGTAGGAAGTCACTGAAATGTTTCCTTCTCCACAATCAGACAATCACCAACTTGCCATTATTTCCATTCTTACTTCCATCCCACAGTTGAGTCCTGGTCCTGGCTCTAAATAATTAAAAGGAAAGGAGTAAGAAAAAAAATGGAGGTCAGGCTGGACGTGCTTCCAAATAATTAATTGGCACTATTTTCCTTCACGAGCGGAACTGTGGTGTGGAACTGTGGAGCTGTGGACGAGGAGAGTCTCAGGATGCGATGAGTCAGCAGCAGAGTTGAGCTGATGAGGAAATAAAGACGAAGAATACTGATCGGAAGTCGGGGAGTAGACGGTGCGGGTAGCGGGGTTCGTATTTGACAACACTCATTAAACACGGTACAAACATGTGGTTAGGTTAGGTAGTGCTTCTACCACTCCTGCTTTTCTCAGTCACTTCCCCGTCACGATTAGCTCACAAGTCATGGATATGCATGGGTATAAAATTCAGAAGACCGAGACCGAGACCGAGACCGACACCGACACCGACACCGACACCGATGCTATTCAAAGTATTTTCTCATGGACAAAGAAAACCAAAGCAAATGATTGTGTGATAAATGAGGGCACACATATGGAGTATCTACGGTCTACGTTGTGGAGGGTAAAGCTAAATTAGTAGGATAAAGTTGGATACCGTCTGTGAAGAACCAAAATGACCCATATCCATTTTTAGCTAAAAACAATTTCCACCATCTCCAAAAATGTTCAATTATGTCCTGAGAGCATTAAAATAGAATCTTTTGCACTTTTCAAAAACATGGAATTAGAAAATTTTGTACCTTTTCGAAAACATGGAATTAGAACATTTTACACCTTTTCAAAAACGTGTAAATAGAACATTTTGCACCTTTTCAAAAACATGGAATTAGAACATTTTGCACATTTTCAAAAACATGAAATTAAAACATTTTGCACCTTTTCAAAAACATGGAATTAGAACATTGTGCTTTTTTCAAAAACTCTTAATTAGCATTTCAAGCATGTTTCTCATTTTGTTTCTATGACATAGCTCATTTTGATTGTAGTTTAAATTGGATATGGGTCATTTTGGTTCTTCACAGACGATACGTTGTCCTTGCTTTGGAAACACAGTACGTAATATAGGATGGGTGTTTATGGTGACTTTGGGATTTGAAATTAGGAGTATTTCTCATGGAAAGGGAGATGCGAGACTAACAATAAGAAGGAATAGAAAATAGAAAGGAAGATGCGAAGATTTGGAATCGCATGATTTGACTTATCATTTCACTTTATGAGTCGTTTTACTTTTGTTCCTGCTGAGAAGTATTTTCCGAGAGAGAATTATACTTGACGATGGTGTGAGGGGAGAGGATTCCAAGTGGTGTGGTGCTTTTCCTACAGGACTTTCCATTTTCTGTCTTCCCTCTTGTCTCATCCTCTCTGCACATTCTCTTGCTTCTGGTACTGGTGCGTCCAAATGTGGTCAATGCCTGGTCCTGGTCCCGGTCCCGCTCCCGGTCTCGGTCATGTTCGTGATACAGAGGGAGAGTAGCGGATCCGGATCCGGACTGAGTAGAATAGAGAAATCTGTAAGATGAACTTTTAATGTGGGAAGGAAAGGACGACACCAGTATTAGTATTGTGGACGTAATGTATATTGTAATTGTAGTATACCAATCCTGGGACGTGTGTGTGTGTGTGGTTTGGTTTCTCCGAAGTTGGTGTTGGTGTTTTGTGGCAGGGTGAGGCGCCCGCGCGACTCCGTTCAAACATCTCACATCGCATTCAAAGTGATGCGGGGAGACAGTTCCCTCAAAGAGAAAGCTACTCCGCTCAACTCCTGTCACTTTCACCACGGTGGGGCAACGGGGAACAACAACAAGCGGTCCAAAGACAAGTCCACACTCAGACTTTATCAATTTCAAATTTCAATACGTATCCAAAGAAAACAAACCAAGTTTAGACTTTACACTTTCCTTCAAGTCTCTCACCCTGTCTCCCACTGCAAACTGTAAGAAAGAAAGGCACAAGTTTCGCGACTTGTTTGTCGCTCACTGTAAATACTTGTAAAGTTTTTTTCCTTCAAGTACTTTCTCCTGAATTTCCTTTCCTGTATAATTATTTACTTAAAATCCAATGTAAAAAAATAAAGTCCCGAGACTCGGTCCGGTCCATAGAAATGCCCTCTGCCTCTGACTCACTTCGTGTGGACGCTCAGTAACAATTGACCATTTGGATTTGGAATTTCGATAATTTTTACAGAGTGAGCATTCCAAATAAATTATTCAAGCCAAACTTCTATAAGCTCTTAAAATCGAATAAAATTCTATTTAATCCATTAAAAATACAATTACAGTTCCAAATGGCTCTCGACCATGCAAATATTGTGAGTTGAAATGGGTGAATATTTCCAAAGTGCCACATTAGGTGGGAGAGAAAGATATTTAAACGGACAATTTCGGAGGGGAGAGTGTAAGACGGCTCTGTAAACAAGGGCGGTTTGTTCAGTGCACAAACTTTTTATCATCGCGGAGCTTTTACTTGATCCTGTGGTGTCTTCGTTTCGTTCCCCTTCTCCTTCTCCTCATTCTTGCTCACACATTTCATGTCCAGTGCACATTTGAACATTACAGCGAGCCACGAAGCATCCTGTGTATTTGTGTTATAGTGTGGCATTGCATTAGAAGCGTCGTCGTCTTTGGGAAGAAAAAAAGCTAATTAACATTTCTCAGGGCGGAGATTATTACCCCGTTATTAAAAACAATAAATAACTGTAATTTGTATTTATACCCGGGAAGATAAGAGGAGCGGCGACATTGAAATTGGAATCGATGGGACTTGCGGACAGAAATGGTCTCATTGTCATTGTCAGTGATAAGACTACAAGCCGAGTTTAATGTTATTACCTAGGTACTTGCAATTGGAACGGAGGGATCCGTGAAAATGTGTTAATTCTGAGTTAGTTGTGTTTTGGGTGGACGGATGTAGACTTACGACGGTGGGGAAAGGGCAGTTATCTGTATTTGACTCTTGATTTGATTCGTGTGGGAAGTGTAGGGAGGGAGAGAGAGGGGAAAAGTGGACATTGAAATAAACGTGAAGGAGACTCATAATCGTAATCATAATTCTGGGAATGAGGTTTTGGATGTGAGGCGAGAGCGGGAGAGAGAGGACCCATGTGAGGGATTGTGGGGAAACTGAGATTGAAAATAATGAGTAATTCTTGTAATCACACGGCTCTGCAGAGCCTGCTCGAGCTTGAAGTGAGCAGCAATGTGGAGACTGGTTATCAGTTCTCGTCCTCCAAAGGCCCCGTCAATGAAACCATAATGTCCGAAATCCTGGCGGCCGCAAATTGCTCGTCCGAGTGGACGAATGGGACCTCATCAAATGACACAATGCTCTTCGAGGCACCAGCCTACTACTCTCACATGTACCGTGTGGTGGGGACGATATTCCAGGGGATCGTGCTCCTCGTGGGGGTGCTCGGGAATAGCATGGTCGTCTATGTGGTGACCCGGACGAAGAGTATGCACTCCCCCACAAATTGTTACCTGGTGAGTCTCGCTCTGGCTGACTGCATCGTCCTCATCGCGGCCGTTCCTCAAGAGATCCTCTCCTACTACTTGGTGGGGAATCAATGGATTTGGGGGGAATTTGGTTGTGCGGCTTTCGTTTTCTCTCAACATTTGGGCATTAATGCGTCCTCCCTCAGCCTCACCGCATTCACCATCGAGCGCTACATTGCCATTTGTCATCCCATGAAAGCCCAGTCCGTCTGCACGGTGAGTCGAGCCAAGCGGATCATTGGGGGTGTGTGGGTATTCGCAGTCCTCTACTGCTCACCCTGGCTCCAACTCACCACCACCATGCCACTCTACTATACTGGCTTCACAGAAGTGGTCATGTGTGATTTCAAATTATCCCGCCAATTATATCTTGGAGTTTATTTCGCTGATTTATTTGTTTTCTACGTCGTTCCCCTCCTTATCTCAATGGTCCTCTACTCCCTAATTGCTCGCATCCTCTTTCACAGTCACCGAGCCAAGGCTTCTGGGAAGTTTAACGGCCCCGGACCACTCACCATCGACTCCACCAAAACCAATGCAGCCCGAGCTCAAGTAAGTCAATCTCCATGCATTCATTATTTACAGTCTGTCCCACTGAAGGAGCTACAACTACTGGGACTTGCACAACTCATGATCATGAATGAGATCCACTTTCTCGCTACCTCAACAGTCAGTCGTGAGTCTGACTCACTAGTCCAAAAGTCAGAGTACCCAAAATCAAAACACAGTTTTTTTATTTCCAGCAATCCCCCCCCCCCGCCCGAATTTCAACAAAATCCATTAAAAACCGCCATGCTTATACATATACTAATTAGGGCTTTCCATTCCCTCCAAGGGCTTTACAAATTCCCCAGTTTCGCTATGACGATGAGCTCTATTGTCAATCAAGCAGTAGCTGTGTTACACCTTAAACAATTTAATCACAAAATACTAAATACTACCTGTCGTGTCGTGTTTCCCAATTCCCTTGTCCCGTATCACACACATTGTGTTCTGTATTGGCAACTTTGTATTCCCATTTCCCATGGATCATCCAGTCACTTCCCAGAATCCACCTAGGTACATAATAATATGAAGTATCCAATGCAAAGTCAATTCAATCTCTGCTCCTGGGTTGTGAACCAGATCCTTCTCGTTTCCTTGTGGGCGTAATCTCTGAACCCGATTCATCTTCGTCTTGGCTCCTATTTAAAAGGTTACGGGACCCGAAACTTACGATTAGATAAATTGTTTTAAAATTCAATTAAATTCTGAGCACTTTGTCTATTTCTGAAATCAACTATAAGTAGAAAGGATAATGGAAAACCCCTGTTTTTTAAGCTTTTTATCGAGTTCCCACACAATAGAATTTGAGATAATCGATGCAATATGTTTACTATTTGTAATCTTGTGATTGTGTGACGCTGGAGGGGTTTTAATTTTTACTGTGAGACACGGATATAAAGATGATATAAACGCAAGGGGAAGTGTACGTGTGAATTTGGAGGGAGAATTTGTAAAGAGAAAAACGTTTGGCCTCCACTTCCCACTTTTCCCGTCAGGGCCGGACGAAGGAATTGCTTTCAGGCAGCCATTTGTTTCTATACAAAAACCAACCATTTTGATTTTATTGATGGTTTTCTTTGGTAAAGCAAAATGTTGTATTTACATGTTTTAGAAAAGTGCAAAATGTTCGATTTACTTGATTCAGAAAAGTGCTCAATCTTCTATTTACATGTTTTGAAAAAAGTCCAAAATGTTTTATTTCCATGTTTTTGAAATATACAAAAATTTCTATTTTGCATGTTTTTTAAAAGTCTCAATATTCGTTTTACAACTTTTTGAAAAGTGCAAAATGTTCCATTTACATGTTTGTTTTGAAAATTCAAGCAGCCAACGGGCTGCCTGCGCTGGCCGCATTGTCCGGCCCTGTTTCCCGTTCCCGTCTTTGCGCAAAAAAAACTCAAAATGTTTCATTCATTTTCACGCAAACAATATGAGAGATTACAACAGTGCGTTGACCTATTTCTTATTGTTAAGTTAGGCTACGTGCCCATTGGCGGTAAGAAGGCTAAGTGGCTTTTCATTATGAAAGCGGTAAGCGTTTTGAATTCTGAGCCAATTTCCTGTGGGATCGATTAGGAAAATTATTGAATTTTTACATTGAACTAAAAAAAAAGAGCAAATTTTTATAACAATTCATTTTTGTTCAGTACATAAATTTGGGGCAAGTGGGAAGAATACACGATGACGGTGGTAGTAGTGGTAACGTTACTGTTTCGTTACGTAGTACACATACTCAACTTCAGTTCCAACTCGAACAGTTACACATTGATATTGTAAATTCCAATTCAATTCTGAGAGCAAGACAGGAAATTATTTTAACTTTCCTCTTGTTGTTGTCGTTCACACTCCTCCGCAATTCTTGTTACCTACTACTACTACAAATACAAATCTTCACAGCTTCTATTTTTATTTTTACTTCAAAAAATTCTCTTGACTCACATCCTCTCTCCCTTGAGGATTTCCATTCTGGGTTAAACTTTTTGCATACTGATATTTCTCACAATTGAACTTTACTTTTTATTGATATGCGGGGAAATTGATGCTGGCACTGCACTCCTACTCCTGGCACGGGTACCAGCACCGGTACCGGTACCGGTACCGGGACCGGTATCGGTACCGGGTCCATGAGGCATATGCGTCATATTTTCCTTCTATTTTTTCTGGAGCACAGACTACAGACCTTTTCCCATGTAACGTCTCACTTGTTTGAAGATAGCATCTTTCTTTGATACATTTCTTTCTCTCTATGCGAGTTCCATTGAAAGTTCTTTGTTGTGTTGTGAAGTGATGGTGCCGCGCTGAGGCGTTGCATGTGTTACAGAATCTACCTACATACTTGTTCAGGGTTCAGGAAACCCACGCACTCTTCACTTACAGTACTTCTTTCCCTGTTTCTTTTGAGCTTTGTTAGTGCGCTGAGTATTTTTTAATTTCCTTCAAAGATAAAGCTTGTTACACTTTTGGAATTTTCTAAAAAGAAATCTGTAGATATACACCCAATTAAGAGAGTTATATTTTTGTGACCTTTTTATCTCACTCAAATTGAAACTGGAAATCCAGACGACAAAGTCCCTATGCATACCAGTATCAGTATAGCAGTGTGTAAAGGTATAAACTTGTATTCATCTCAGACGCTGAATCTCCCTCCCTAACGAGAATAATACACTCTACAATGGAGCTGGAACTAGAATATTCACTTTGGCAAAAAAGCTCTTGTCCGTGTCCGTAATGGTTTCCCTAAATAGATTGTGAGATGCTGTATTTTCAAATTTCCAAGACGACTGAGCTCTCAATTATCTTGGCACGTAGTGGCTGTACCCGTATCGGTATCGGTATCGGTATCGGTATCGGTATCGGTATCGGATCAAGTATGCAAAGACACACTACATTGAAATATATTTTTTGAGACGTCACGAATATAAAAAAAAATTTAAGTTTTTTTTCAACTCCATTCTCCTCTCCTTGGGGAATAGTATGATCTGGATCTATGGGCGTGTAGCTCTTCTCGTCCCTCCAAGGAAGCTCCTATTACGCCGACAGTATCTCCTTTCCTCCTCGTCATCATCATCCTCCGCATCCTTTGTCTCTGGAGAGACCTTAAAGAGGGATATAATTTTTGTGATTAGATGAATATCACCTTCGCTGTAGCCTGTAGCTTCACTCCCGTAGTATAATGCATATACATTCGTATATAAAAGAACATGTAGATTTATAGATTTAGTTTATTAGGAATTTTACTACAAATTCATTCTATCAAATTTTCAATGAAACTGGATTTTATGTCTGGACTCCAGTTCCAGTTCCAGTTTCAATAGCACAGTTCCGGAACAGATAATCGGCTAAAAATGAAAATTACTTGATTCTATTATGGACACACAATTCGTTGGTGAAATTGGGACTTGAACTTCGTTAGGAGCCATGTACAGTGTCCTAAGGAAGTTTAAGTTTAAGAAATTCACTTGGTTTCCGCTTTACGAAAAGGACTTGTAATGAAAAATAAAAATCTAATTGATTTAGGTAGGTACATTAGATTGAAATTTGGAGAAATCATGATTTGGAGATTTCATTATTTGGAAAAACAAAAAAAAATCCAGGCCCTCCACAATAAATATGTACGATGCAATGCGAAGCGGGTAACGTAACGAAGATATTCACACAAAAGAACGCATGTGCATTGGCACCAGGGCCGGACGAAGGAATTTCTTTTAGGCAGCAATTTGTTTCCATGCAAAAACCACTATTTTGATTTTATTGATGGTTTTCTTTGGTAAAGCAAAATGTTGTATTTACATGTTTTAGAAAAATGCAAAATGTTCGTTTTACTTGATTCAGAAAACTGCAAAATGTTCTATTTACGTGTTTTGAGAAAAGTGGAAAATGTTTTATTTCCATGTTTTTGAAATGTTCAAAAAAATGTATTTGCATGTTTTTAAAAAGTCAAAATATTCTAATTTACATATTGTTGGAAAACTGCAAAATTTTCCATTTGAAAATTCTGTCAGCGGGGGCTGCCTGCGCTGGCTACATTATCCGGCCCTGATAGGCACATAGTTAAATTCCCCTCCCCCATTCTCCCACTTCTTTTAATTTCTTTCCCTACAATAATTAAGAATGTCAACGTATGCCACTCTGACTTTATAATTACAAACGACAACGTTCACGTTGCTCTTGACTTAAAATAAAAATCTCAATGACAAGAACAAAAATAAAAAAAGGGAAGCGAAAAACGGGACTACATAAACTTGAGCTGGGACTATGGAACAAATGGAACTCGAGTGTAAAATGTGAAGGCTTGATGATATTCCAATTCTCTTATAAAATATATATACAGCGGAAGCTAAAACTTGACGAGAAATCTGATTTGCATTTCAAATTGGTTAGTATGTGAGTTAATAAGATAACAGATGAGTAGGAATGAGCTCTTCCTAAATAAAAGGAAAATTGTAAAAAAAAAAATAAAAAAAATGTGATGGAATTAATCATCATGTTGACTACGGGAAGAATGAGCGTCTGGGCTTAGGAGTATGGAGATCTGGTGAAAAATAATAATGGTTCTTCCCACAAATGCACTGACTGAGAAATTATACGTATCATATATACATAGTGTCCGCGGATTTTATGCATTGGACAATTTTAAGCTTCGCCTTTTTGTCCTGGAAACTGGTGCTGGTAGGATAGGAGCACTCCTGTGAATACTGATAGAAGTAATGAAAAAGTATGTATTGTGTAGGGATGCACAAGATATGTAATTAAATGGAAGGGTAAAAATAAAAAAGACTCACAAACACTGACACTGACAAGTGTTGCGCTTGGATTTTTGCTACACTGCTCTGTAAACGAACCACCTGAGTATATAATTTTGGCATTGATCACACAGACCCAGGCCCTGAATCGTCGTAGCCACAACGCCCACGAAGCTGAGGCTTTCACACAAGTTAGATACGATACAGCAGGCAGAGACCTAATAGCAGGGCCGGACGAAGGAATTTCTTTTAGGCAGCAATTTGTTTCCGTACAAAAACCACCATTTTGATCGAATTTTATTGATGGTTTTCTTTGGTAAAGCAAAATGTTGTATTTGCATGTTTTAGAAAAGTGCAAAATGTTCGATCTACTTGATTCAGAAAAATGCTCAATGTTCTTTTTACATGTTTTGAGAAAAGTGGAAAATGTTTTATTTCCATGTTTTTGAAATTTACAAAAAAAATTTATTTGCATGTTTTTGAAAAGTCTCAATATTATTTTTACATATTTTTGAAAAGTACAAAATGTTCCATTTACATGTTTTTTAGAAAATTCAGGCAGCGGGGGCTGCCTGCGCTGGCCGCATTATCCGGCCCTGCCTAATAGGGTACAATACCTGTTCGTGTAACTGTATATATTCCTATTTAATTAGAGCATTAAAAAAAGCGGTCGTCTGACTGAGTAATCGCAGTCTACAATTCTACATGTCCCCGTCCGCATCCTCCAAGCCAATATCCAAAATCATTAAAACCCAAAAACGCAGGGAAGCAGAAAGAAGCTGCATCGAAAGCCAAAGCCACAAAGCAGCACACGGTTGACTTTACTTCCCCTTCTACTACACAGGATGCTTTTCATTGTGTAAAGAACTGACTGAATAGCAAAATTCTTGGTTGCTCAACTTTTTACGGGATAAAAATGAAGAGGAACGCTCCGATTATGAAGATTAGGTTACTTCTGCCTTCTACTGCCACGCTTTATGAAATGACACACCGCTTTCGGTTTCGGTTTTGCAGATAGATTTTGGGCTCCAAACCGACCCACGGACACTCTCTGTAATAATTACAGAGAGTTACACACATCTCACATGGGAACCTACCCTGCTTGAACACATGGATTCAAACGAATTGTTCATAACGTCTTCTACTGTGGCTAGTAATTGCTGCTAGCATAGTCGTTCGGGTGCAAAATGGCTTATCTCTATTTTATTCGAATTTGCATTTTTGAAATTTTCTTGAAATAAAAAGTCAAGAAAATTCAGTGGAAATAACAGTGGAAAATTTCTATGACGTCATTTATGGACGATCCTATTGCAGTTGTAGTGTTTTTAGTATGTTCAGTTGCAGAAAGATGATAATTATAAGCAAACATAATTTTAACACTACATTTACTCCAAGTCATAATTTATCCGTTTTCACGAAAGTATGGAAGGGGGGGACCCTGTCTTCACTAAAATTTTCCACTGTTATTTCCACTGAATTTTCATGAGTTTTTATTTCAAGAAAATTTCAAAAATGCAAATTCGAATAATATGGGGATTAGCCATTTTGCACCCGAACGACTATACTAGCAGCAATTACTAGCCACAGTAGAAGACGTTATGATACAATTCGTTTGAATCCATGTGTTCAAGCAGGGTAGGTTCCCATGTCAGCCTGGCGTTTGATCAGATAAATATTTAAATTTAAATTTAAATTCAACTTTCATTCAGCAGATGAAACAGCCATCCAGGGCCGGATAATGTGGCCAACGTAGGCAGCCCCCGCTGACTAAATTTTCCAAAACCATGTACTAAATGCAACATTTTGCATTTTTCAAAAATATGTAACAAGAATAATTTGACTTTTCAAAAACATGCAAATTAAATTTTTTTGCACATTTCAAAAACACGGAAATAAAACATTTTGCACTTTTCTCAAAAAATGTAAATAGAAAATTTTTCACTTTTCTGAATCAAGTAAAAAGAAAATTTTACACTTTTCTAAAACATGCAAATACAACATTTTGCTTTACCAAAGAAAACCATGAATAAAATCGAAATGGTGGTTTTTGTATGGAAATAAATTGCTGCCTAAAAGCAATTCCTTCGTCCGGCCCTGCAGCTGCAGCCATCTTCTCGAGACTGGACCTAAAGCTATGTAACTATGTACAATCTTACAGAACTTACTACGTTTAGAGACTGTCAGAGTTGGACGTTGGAGTGATAC
This sequence comes from Dicyrtomina minuta, assembly GCA_949802685.1. Taxonomy (NCBI): domain Eukaryota; kingdom Metazoa; phylum Arthropoda; class Collembola; order Symphypleona; family Dicyrtomidae; genus Dicyrtomina; species Dicyrtomina minuta. The sequence continues at coordinate 66,556,259 of OX461812.1, forward strand.
CCTTGGACATGGAGAAAAACAAGAGCGGGCTTTTAGTATAGTTTCATTTGGCAGGATAAATTCTGAAATGGAAAAGAAATAGTAGAGAGATTCCTCATGAATTACAATTCCACGATTCTCATGTAATATGTGTAGCCTTGGATTTAAACGGGAGCAACTTGCCATATTGTAAAATATCCTAAAAACCAGCAACAGTTAATTCCATCTCGTTAACTCTCCTTCAATTTCAAATCCGCGTAGTCCACCGTCCACTTCCACGCTCCTCTCTGTCCGCATTAAACCTCAATTTCCATGTGTCTCTCCTGGAGTGAGATGGAATTCGAGGGAGAAAAGGGGGAATAAAGGAGAGTCAGAGAAAGTGATACATTGTTTCCAGTATTACTTTCTCCATTCTCCTTTCTCCGTTCTTTTACATCCAACTTGAAAAAGCCTTCTTGGTTTTCTCAATATTCTACGGGACGAGAAGACAATTTGTCATATTTTTTTTATGTACTGCCAAAGAAGTATATGCATTATGTATTTGGTTTGAGAAGCGTATAAGCCACCGGCCAGGCCGGGCCGGCCATATTCGTCCAAATTCGAATTCTATATGGGAACGCACTGTTAAGTCACAATCTGCGTCTCTGTACGTGACAGTTTCTCACATGGGTCCACTTCCTTTGAAGGAAGAGAAATGAATTTTTTTTTTAACTCACAAGTTCTTTCATAGCTTGAGCACAAATGACAAAGCTATTTTTATTTATTTATTACAAAAAACTTTTACAACTGTTTCTGTCCTTGTTCCTGTAGATTCAAAGGTTAAACCTTTATCTCGGGCTCCTCCTGCATTTCTCCTGCATTAATACAGACAATTAATATTCATAACTTCATATATAATTTGATTATCATTCCAATAATTACTTCGCTGTTTTTAGCATTCCAAGGTTTTACATTGTACACACCGTCGGCAAAGAATCATTCTGTCATAAGTACATAGTGCCAAGCTAAAATCATTCTGTCGTAAGTCCATACGATTCTTAAAATCATTGTGTCGCAAGTCCATTCAATTAATTGGTAGCTGCTGTCGAGGTCGCTTCCGCGGTTTCCTATGCATTAGGGGGGGGGGAGAGGTGGTATGTTACTGACTGTATTGTACTCCTGACGTACACTTAGGGGTCGTTCACAAAAGACGTAATAAAAATTCAATTTCCAGAACATTTTGCAATTTTCAAAAACATGTAAATAATGGAACATTTTACACTTTTGAGAAACATGTAAATAGAACTTTTTACACTTTTGAAAAGTATGTAAATAGAACTTTTGCACTTTTCAAAAAACATGTAAATACAAAATTTTACAGTTTCGAAAAGCATGTAAATAGAACATTTTAGTTTTGAAAAGCATGTAATTAGAACAT